>JAWDJD010000002.1:353837640-354362640 GCA_035047305.1 Bradypodion pumilum
TTCTTTTACAGACCCTGTGTGTCCCCGCACACCGGTGGCAGTATGGCTGGTGGGCCACAGTTACGTGCACTGGGCAGTGCAGTATGCTGCGGTGACAGAGTGGGGACCCCAGCTTGGACTACGTGCAACCGCACGTATACGTTGGTACGGGAAGCACGGAATGAGATGGCGGGAACTGTTGCCATTCCTGTTTTCCATCAGGGATGCTGAACCGCCTGATGTCCTTGTACTGCACCTCGAGGGCTATGACCTTGCCCAGGTCACTGGCCTTTCCTTAAAATTCACGATCTGCAGTGACCTAGCTTATTTGCATTATGTGTGGCCGTCCACACGGCTGCTATGGTCGGACATCGTGCCGCGTCATACATACAGGGGAGGTATTGACCTCCATGCCCTTGACCGCGCTCGCCGCTCGGTGAACAGGGCAGTTGCCTGGATCTTGTCAGACAAGGGTTTGGGGATGGTCATCCGGCATCCCATGATTAATTTGCAAAATTAGGATCTCTATGCAGGGGATGGGGTCCACCTGTCGGCTAGAGGTATGAACCTCTTTCTGGAAGATTTGCAAGCAGACCTGGTGACCGAGCTGACGGTCGGGGGAGGGGGGCGGTGAGTCTTCATAGACACCTCCCTGTGTGGTGGGTAGCACTGGTAAGGTAAAGATTGATGACCCATAGGTATCCGGCAGGTTCGCAATTGACTGGCCAACACTTAGACAGGTACAGGTGTAATAGCTTTGGCCGGTCAACGACGAACCAGGCAAGGGGTGATGGCAGGAGCTTTACAGCATGCATCACCTCATGATTTGACGGATACACATCATATGGTGGGGTCAGTAGATAGTTTATTGACTCCGGTCAACAATTTGTTTGTGTCAACAAACAAATTGATACAAATGGTTACATTGTAGCCAATTATCATTGGCATTTTTTGGGAGGAACCTTATCAGTGTTACTACAGCCTGCTTGCCTTAAGAATTACAATTGGATGAATACACCAATTGAAAGTTATAATTCAGACTAGGGCATTATTCAATAAAAGTGGCCCAATGTCTTTATCCATATACCGGTGTCTGAGTCTTTCTTTGGGGGGTGCGCCTGCAATGCTGATGCTGCCCAGGCTTGTGCAACACAAAGGTTTGGTTCCAAGTTGTGTTGCTGCTACTCCGCTCTGTGCCTTGCTCTAAATGGGACAATAGGCCCCTTTTGCAAGCATCTCTCCAGCCCATTTACCCTTGTTCCAGGTTTTCATTAAGCACCACACACTCTCATTTATCTCTGCACTGAACCAGTGAGCCCTGGTATCGACTACAAATGGATGGATTGCAGAGCCCAAAATCTTGGCCAAAAGGACATAGAGGCTAAGGATTCTGACAGTTAGTTAGTAAAACAAACTAACAAGATCATCATTCCATGCTCTAGACATGAGCGCCCAAGGTTTAAAGCCAATTCACATGCACAAAGCAAGCTGTTTTCTCCTCCCAGTGTCTATCACAGTGATGGTGAACCTTTTAGAGCCCTAGTGCCCAAACAGAGAGGTGGAGCAAACTCTGTGCTGGGGGAGGGAGGAAGCACTCCCATTGGTCTGCTGGGCAGGGGGGTGAACTCTGTTGCTTGAGGGAGAGATGAAGCTCTCCCATTAGGCTACTCGGCAGAGGGGCAGGGAAAACTCTGTGCTTGGGAGAACCAGGAAGCATTTCCATTGGGCTACTGAGCAGGGGCAGGTGAATTCTGTGCTTGGGGGAGGCTGGAAGCACTCCCATTGGGCAGCTGGGCAGAGGGGCAGGACAAACTGTGCTTAGGAGAAGCAAGAAGCACTTCAATTGGGCTGCTGGGCAGAGGGGCGGGACAAACTCTGTGCTGGGGGACAGCGCACATGCCAACAAGGAACGCCATGTCTGGCACATGTGCCATAGGTTTACCACCACTGGCCTATCATGTTAAGATCTGGTACTTCATCTAGAGATCAGATGAAGCCCATTAGTCTGCACCATGAGCTCTGACAACCCTGTTCATAGTGCAGTCCTATATTTTTCTACTTTTATGACTGGTTGTGATCAGCAGTGCTCACCCCAAAGCAGGTACAGATGCACAGCCTTACAATTTATTTATTTATTTTTTTATAATTCAAATTTCTATGCCACCCAATCAGGCAAACCCGACTCAGGTCGGCTCACAACAGGATTAAAACATACATATTAAAAACAATTAAAACCCCAACATACCCACCCACCTATTAAAAACTAACCACATTAAAACTACCCGCATTAAAAAGATGTTTAACAATGCAATGTTCAACACATCTTCTTAGCGATGACCTATCATGGGATTTAATACTTCCAAGCAAAATGGTATAGGAACATAGCCTTAGTTTCCAAATTTCTAGTGCCCAATTCTCTCTTATCCTGAATGAAGACAAGAGACCTAAGATGAGTTTAAAATGAGGCAACTCCATGATATTTTTAACTTAATGGAATCTGCTAAGAGAAATAAAAACCTGTTAGCATTGAGCTTGCAATAAATCAGAGTAGAATGGACATTCTGAGCTTTAGGAAAGAGCTGTGAGCATAAGGATATGGAGAAGGATGATAGGCTGCCTGGCTCTTTGCCCTGAGCTTGTTTAATGCTTGTCCTGAGAAACAGGCAAAGTTGATGTCATAAGGAAGGTCTGGGAGTGACATGACACCAGAGCTCTACAGACCCAAGAAGTGATGTGGTTGCCATAGTGTTGTGTTTGGAATATTGTGCCTTTAAGTAATGTAACACTCGAATGAGTGGATATAATAATCACCAGCTGTAACACTGTAACCTTCTGTATCAGGACGCGAGCTAGTGACCACTAGGGGCAATAGCGAGCGCCCAGCTCACATGGTTCCAATTCCCCAAATACCGACAGCGTGGGAAGATTCCCGCCACCACTTCACCTGGACAAGAAGGGCGTGACGGGGAATGACGTCATGCAGACAGTAGCCAATGGGCTATCGAGGAGCCACATTCAAATGTATAGCCACAGTATATATTGAGCTGTTCATCCGCCATTACCACATGTTCCCCCGGACCATCATGCAATAAAGATGTGTTAAGCCAATCTTTTGGCTGTTCTATTGTCTTGGTTCTCATACACTAAATTGGCGACGAGGATGGGATGATGGATCCCCACGGAATCAAGACAACGCAGGCCGGTTTCAACATCAACAAACTGGAAGAATGGGAGCTGTTCGAGATTGACTTCCAAAGCGCACTGATGGTGTCCGACATCTCAGATGAGGGGAACAATAGGGCCATTCTCATCAGGATGCTCGGGTTCCCCGCCATGAAGGTATTGGTGGACCTGGTGTCTCCAAAGAAGGTGAGCGAAGTGCCGGTCAAGCAGCTCCTGAAAGCGATGCGCGACCATTTCCAGCCCTCGGTTTCAATGTTTTCGGCTCGGGACGCATTCTGGAAGAGAGTCCAGGTGCCTGGTGAGTCCGTGGCTGCCTTTGCAGCGGCCCTCCGTTTGGCCGCCGGCTCATGCAAGTGGGATAACCTGGAAATCGCCCTCAGGGACCGCATACTGTGCGGCCAGTGGGACGAGGAGGTTCAGCAAAAGCTGATGAACAAGGAGCCGCCTCTGACGCTGCAAGAGGTCGTGAAGGAGGCGCAGGCGGCGGAAGCCACGAGGGCCGGGGTTAAGGGGTTCAGAGCAAGGCCCCCACAACCCGACAAGGCAGCAGGCTCGGTGCAAGTGGCCAGGCGGGCACCACACTCCTCCACGGAGAGCAGCAAGGACGAGGACATCCGGAAGGTGCAGAAGGATGGCCGGCGTTGCGATGGCTGCGGGGCACACCATGACCGCATCAAGTGCCCGTTCAGGAAGGCCGAGTGCCACAACTGCGGGCGCCGAGGCCACATAGCAAAGGTCTGCAGACGGCGGTGCAGAGACCAGAGAGGCTCAACAGACCGCTCACCGAAAAACCAGGAAGGCGTCCGGCCCTCGAGGAAGCAGGACGGCGTGGGCCGCATCTCCGACGACAGCGACGACGACACGGCAGTCCACAGCGTGTCCTTAGGACACCCACGTTATTTTGTTGAGGTACTGGTACAAGGGGTCCCTGTTAAGATGGAGATAGACTCGGGTTCCTCATATTCCAGCATTTCCCAGAGGGAGTTTTTGGGAATTTCCCCCAACATGCGGCCCAAGCTCAAAGCACTGAGGTCTACGCTGCGGGACGTGCAGGGAAATAGCATTCCGGTGTTGGGGGTTGGAAAATTCAAGGTCCAATACAAGCAACACGCCGCGGAACTTCCCCTGGTTGTTCTCAAAGGGGGGAGTTGTTGCCTCCTCAGGACTCAATGGTTTAAGCCCCTGGGTTTGTTCATTGGGGGGGTGCATGCCATTGGGACTGACCCAATACAGGAGGTGTGTAACGCGCATCCCGAAGTGTTCAAGAAGGGACTCGGAAAATTCAAGGGGCCCCCAGTTGCGTTTGACCTGGATCCGGAGGTCCGCCCAATAAGACTCAAACCGCGAAGGGTGCCTTTTGCACTTAAGGACAAAATAGAGGCGGAACTGGACAAATTGGTGGGCCAGGGGATCCTCGTTCCTATTGATTCCGCGGAGTGGGAAACTCCGATTGTAACAGCGCTGAAGGCCAACGGGGAGGTTCGAATATGCGCTGATTACAAATGTACCATTAATAAGGCGATACACCCAAATGCGTATCCGGTGCCGGTAGTCAGCCACCTGTTGGCCAGGTTACATGGGGGAAAGTGTTTCGCAAAGCTTTGACCTGGTGCAGGCTTATCAGCAGCTCTCGGTAACCCCAGCTGCAGCTGCTGCACAGACGATAGTCACTCATAAGGGGGCGTTCCAGGTGACGTGCCTGCAGTTTGGCGTGAATTCGGCGCCAGGCATCTTCCAATCGTTAGTGGAACGTCTCTTAAAGGGTCTGGAGGGGGTCTTGCCATATTTTGACGACGTATTGATAACGGGGGGGAGTGAGTCAGAATTGGCTGAGAGGCTAGACAAAGTACTGACGGTATTTGAAAAGGCGGGGTTGAGGTTGCAGAAAGACAAATGCGTCTTCTTCGCAAAAGAGGTTGAGTTCCTGGGTTTCCGGGTAACCCCTGCAGGCATTAAACCCTCCGAATCAAAGGTGGCCGCCATTCAAAATGCTCCTTGCCCCACCTCCAAGCCCGACTTGCAGTCGTTCCTGGGGCTCTTAAACTTCTACCATTCCTTCCTGCCTAAGAAGGCATCGGTAGCAGAGCTGCTTCATAAGTTACTAACAAAGGACGAGGCGTGGAAATGGGGCGAGAGCCAGGAGAGGGCATTCAATGAGCTGAAACAACTCTTATCCTCGGACACCATATTAACCCATTTTGACCCCAAGAAACCAGTGGTTCTAGTATGTGATGCATCTCCAGTGGGGGTGGGGGCGGTCCTGTGCCACGTGTTGGAAAACGGGTGGGAGGCCCTGGTGGCGTTCTACTCCAGGTCCCTGTCTAAGGCAGAGCGTAACTACGCACAGACAGACAGGGAGGCATTAGCGATAATTGCTGGGACGAAGAAGTTCCACGATTTCCTCTATGGCCGCCCCTTTACCATCGTGACTGACCACAAGCCCCTGCTAGGCATTTTTACCGCAGACAAGCCCACGCCACAGATTCTGTCCCCTAGGATGTTCAGGTGGGCCATTTTTTTAAATGCGTACCAGAATGCACTGGTGTATCGCCCTGGAAAGGACATAAGCCACGCGGATGCCCTGTCGAGGTCACCCCTCCCCCACATGGGCAGCCACGTGTGCGAGGTGGAGCAAGACCACCAAGTGCTCATGATAGAGGTCCTAGATTCACCCCCCATAGTGCCCACAGAGATCGCCAAGGCGACGTTGTCCAGACGTTGGCCCTGGTTAGTTCATGGGTGCAGAAAGGGTGGCCAACGTCCTCCCCGGCGGCGGAATTTGCCCCGTTTTTCAGGAAAAAGTTAGAACTGTCCATGGAGAGGGGTTGCCTCCTGTGGGGCCAGCGGGTAGTCGTCCCTGAGTCCCTGAGAGCAAGGGTGCTCAAGCTGCTGCACGTCAGCCACCCTGGAAATGTCCGTTCCAAGGCACTGGCCAGGAGCTACTTCTGGTGGCCCCAGTTGGACGCCGATATCGAGCACATGGTGGGCACTTGCGAGAGTTGCCAAAGCTCCCGGCCCGAAAAGGCTCGACTTCCGCACAGGGAATGGGATGCGGCAAAGGGGCCGTGGTCCCGCGTGCACATTGGCTTCGCGGGCCCATTCAGAGGATCGCTTTTTCTCCTCATAGTGGATGCTTACTCCAAGTGGTTAGAGGTTATCCCAGTCGCAAACACCTCCTCAGCCGCAACCATTAAACAATTGTGCAAGGTGTTCAGCTCGTTCGGTATACCCGACACGCTTGTTAGCGATAACGCTAGTTGCTTCACGTCCGCTGAATTCAGGGCATTCACCGACATCAATGCCATCCGGCACATCACCTCCGCGCCCTTCCACCCGGCGACGAATGGCCAGGTAGAACGCCTCGTGCGTACCATGAAAGACGTGCTGAGGCGCATGTGCCCCGGGGATTTAAACCTGCAGTTGTGTCAGTTTTTGCTGGGATATAGGGTGACCCCCCTAGCGTCAGGATACTCGCCCGCAGAGCTCCTAATGCGCAGAAAACTGACTACGATACTGACCAGGCTAGACCCTACGAGGGTGGAAGACACTGGGAGGAACATCGGGTTAGCGGGCACGAAGAGTTTCGAAATAGGCGCCCCGGTCCATTGCAGAAACTACGCTAGCGCAGGGACAGCCTGGGTTCCGGGCGTAGTCATTGGGCAAACGGGTCCCATGCCGTATTGCGTAGAGACCAGCACAGGTCTACTCTGGAGGCGGCACGCGGACCAACTCCGACGCCGGGTCTCCGGGAGCCAGATCGCGGACAGCGTGGAACAGGATTCAACGTTAGGGTTCTCCCCCACCCGTTCAGCCCAAGGGGGAGGAGAGGGGAGCCAGTGGTCCCCACCAAGGGGGGAAGGGAATAAGTTTGTCCCCATAGATTTCCTGAGGGATTCCCCCACAGATACCCCAGAAGATGATTTTCAGTTTGAGTTACAAAACCGGGGGGGTTCGGAGTGGTCCCCCACCCATCCAGGCGAGAAGCGGGGGTTTTCGTTAGCCCCCAGTGCCCCCGGTTTTCCCACAATGGAGTTTACCCCTACCCCGAAAACCGCATACCCGCGGCAAGTTGCTAACGAGTCTCCCTCTCCCATTGCAGGACAAGAGACCAGGGAACAGAGAAGTGATAGTGCCCCCGGGACATGCCAGCCAGCCTTGCGCCCAAAACGCATTTGCAATAAACCATATTGGATGAGAGACTTCGTCTCATCCTAGGGGGGAGGGATGTTGTGTTTGGAATATTGTGCCTTTAAGTAATGTAACACTCGAATGAGTGGATATAATAATCACCAGCTGTAACACTGTAACCTTCTGTATCAGGACGCGAGCTAGTGACCACTAGGGGCAATAGCAAGTGCCCAGCTCACATGGTTCCAATTCCCCAAATACCTACAGCGCGGGAAGATTCCCGCCACCACCTCACCTGGACAAGAAGGGCGTGACGGGAATGACGTCACGCAGACAGTAGCCAATGGGCTATCGAGGAGCCACATTCAAATGTATAGCCACAGTATATATTGAGCTGTTCATCCGCCATTACCACATGTTCCCCCGGACCATCATGCAATAAAGATGTGTTAAGCCAACCTTTCGGCTGTTTCTATTGTCTTGGTTCTCATACACTAAACGTTTAATAGGCTCATGGTAGCTGCTGTTCTGTAATTTTCCACAAAACTGGCTATAATGAATTGGAAGTATGGCCAAAGCTTCATCATCCAGATGCTTCAGTGTGTGATCCAAACTGGCCTATGCCCAAGGCTCTTTTTTATTCCCCTGGTCAACATGAAGTGATTAAACAAGGTGCCCTTTCAAGTCACCTCCCTACACACACTTCATTTTATGTAGTTGAGGCCAGTGCTTTTATGATGCAGCCAGAAAGGGGGGAGTGTTACTGTTTCAAGGATGCTGTAACATTTTACAGAATGAATGGGAAACATGCAGCTTCAGAAGTCTTGTGACTTTCCAGCACCTCTCAGGCACCCGAAACATGCTTTCCTACAGTTGTTTTGTTACATGCCATAAACTCAGGAGTGAGTTATAATGACCCTAACAGGACTTTCAAGGTAAGTGACATATCTAAGGAATGGTTTTACCAATGCCAGGGCAGCAGTGGCTTAGTGGTTAAGATACTGAGCTTGATGCTGATTAAAACCTAAATGTTGCATGACAGAGTGAGCTCCCATTGTCTGTCTCAGCTCCTGCCATTGCAGGCGCACCCCCCAAAGAAAGACTCAGACACCGGTATTGGATTAAAGGCATCGGGCCACTTTTATTGAATAATGCCCTAGTCAGAATTATCACTTTCAATTGGTGTATCATCCAATTGTAATTCTTTAAGGCAAGCAGGCCGCAGTAACACTGGTAAGGTTCCTCCCAAAATGCCAATAGAAATTGGCTACATGTATCTATTTGTATCAATTTGTTTGTTGACACAAACAAATTGTTGACCGGAGTCAATATACTATCTACTGACCCCACCCTATGACGTGTATCCGTTCAATATCAGGGTGATGCAGGCTGTGCAGCTCCTGCCATCAACCCTTGCATGGTTCACCCTTGACCGGCCAATCTTATTCCCCTGTACCTATCTACATGTTGGCCAGTCAATTGTGAACCTGCCGGATACCTATGTGTCATAAACCTGTTACCTTATCAGTGGTACCTGCCACACGGGGAGGCGTCCGTCAGCTCGATCACCAGGCCTGCTTGCACGTCCTCCAGAAAGAGGTCCAAACCTCTGGCCGACAGATGGACCCCATCTCTTGCATATAGACCATAATCCTGCAAGCCTATCCTAGGATGTTGAATGGCTGTTCCAAAGCCATTGTCAAAAAGGAACCAGGCGACAGCCCTGTTCAGTGACCGTTGAGCAGGATCCAAACCACGGAGGTCAATGCCTCCCTTGTAACGGTGTCTTGGCACGATGTCAGACCATAGCAGCCGCGTGTACGGCCATAAGTGATGTAAAAAGGCCAGGTCACTGCACACCGACATTTTTAAAGAGAGGCCAGTGATCTGTCCGAGATCATTGCCACCGAGGTGCAGAATCAAGACATCAGGCAGTCCAGCATCCCTGATGGACATCAGGAATGGCAACAGTTCCCGCCATCTCATGCCGCGCTTACCATACCAACGCATACGTGCGGCTGCATGTAGCCCGAGATGGGGTCCCCAGTCTGTCGCCGCAGCATACTGCGCTGCCCAGTGCACAAAACTGTGGCCCACTAGCCATACTGCCACCGGTGTGTGTAAACAAACAGGGTCTGTAAAAGAAGGAAATAAGGGGAATTAATGACATAACTAGTACTCATGCAGTAAGGGGGCATACATATAAAGAGAAACATGCAGACCCCCATCTGCCCATGCGACGTATATCAGCATCAGAGTACCCAAACGCAGCCGCAGTTGAAGCGGTGCCTACCCTAAATGAGTGGGTGCCGTAACGAGCCCCAAGGAGGCCGACACTGTGAAGTGCCATACCGGTCACCTTCCAAAACTGGAATTTGGTCAGGGGAGACACATCCTGGTGGCAGAAAAACCGGCCAGGGTGCGTGCCACGCACTGCAAAAAACTCATGTAGGGCACCAACCGGACAGATGTCAGCAATTGTACAACGTAGCAGTCTGACACCACTGCCTACTCCGTGCTGATCGGCCTTTGAGGAACGAATCCTCAACTGGGCCCACTCCTGGGTAAGAAAGACATCGTCGAGTTCCAGTGCCCTACGAGACATGTCCCCCTTTGACAATGGGACAAGCTCACTGATACGGAGCGCTCCAAAAAAGGCCACGGTGGTAGCCACATGAAAGAGAGCCTCCTCATACCTATCGTAACACAAGCTATGCCAACCTTGTGCAAGGTGCATCAGAACCTCTGGTGAAACAGGGTGATGTGTGTCCGGGCAGTGGCCTCGTTCACGTGTCCACCCTTCTAATACATGCCGTATGCGGAAGTCATTCACGCAGTCAACAAAACCCCTCGCCTTAGCCATAAATGCCAAAGCTGAAAGCCTAGTGGCAATGGTGTGAGGGGCTAGCCCTAGATCATGGAGATAAACCATGAACTGCAGAATCTGGTCGACCGGGATCGGCCACACCTCGGGCAACTGCCTTTGCCCGCAAAAATTCCTAAACTGTAGGAGTGCATGTAGGTACGCCTTACGCATGCGAGGTGCCAAAGACATGCCGATCGCCCGGTTCACCTCTCCTCGCCAAATGTCCAGATCTCGGCCGGGAGTGGAGAGGGCAGTTCCTCTGCTTCTGGTGCCAAGGCATGGAACCGGGGGATCTGCAGGCGGGATAAAGTGTCAGCAATATCATTATCAATGCCTGGTACATGTCTGGCCCTGAAAAGCACATTAAGGCCTAAAGACCTGGCGAACTAATGCCATAACTCTGGGGGATTTAGATGTCTGGGCATTGACAATGTGCACTACTGCAGCATTGTCACACCAAAAGTGAACTACTGAATTAGCCCACCTATCCCCCCAGAGCATCAGGGCACCCAAAATGGGAAAAATCTCCAGAAAAGTAAGATCGTGTAAACGATCTGTGCCTTGCCATGTCTGAGGCCATTCGGCCGTAGGACCACCTCCCTTCAAAGTAAATCCCATAACCCAGGGAGCCAGAGGCATCCGACTGTACTTGGAAATGCGGGCTGAGCATAAGCTCCGATCTCCAGAAGGAGATGCCATTAAAATCCTGAAGGAATGTGAGCCAGACCGAAAGATCCTCCCATAAACCTTTTGTCAGCCGAACCCTGTGGTGGCATTTTAAGAGGCCAGCCATGGCGTCGCACAGACGCCTGGCAAATGCCCTGCCAGGTGTTACTACCCTACAGGCAAAGTTGAGGTGGCCGTGAAGCACCTGTAACTCTCGGAGAGACACCTTACGCCTGACAAGCATTGCCAGAATGGCATCAGAGATCCGTGTCACCTTTTCCATGGGCAACCTGGATGTCTGGGCAACAGTGTCAATCTCAATACCTAAAAAGGTGAGAGTGGTGGCTGGTCCCTCAGTCTTTTCAGGCGCCAGGGGCACACCTAGTTCCCGCATAAGCACCTAAAAAGTGGCGAGTAGCCAAGCACATGTCTGTGCCCTGTTCCCCTCCGAACAAAAGTCATTGAGGTAGTGGGCTACAGACCGGGACCCTGATCTACGAACAAAAGCCCAGTGAAGGAAGGTGCTAAACCATTCGAAAGCAGAACATGAGATATAACAGCCAAAAGGCATGGCCTTATCTACATAAAAACTGCCCTGAAAACGGAAACCTAACAGCTCAAAGTCGTCCGGGTGCACTGGCAACAATCGGAATGCCAATTTGATATCACACTTTGCCAGTAGCGCCCCTGGGCCACATGAGTGTACCATCTGCAAGGCCTGGTCAAAGGAAATATACCTGACCGAGCAAAAGTCATCAGGTATTGCGTCATTGACCGAAGAACCTGCAGGGTAAGAAAGGTGGTGGATTAACCGAAATTCACCCGGGGACTTCTTAGGGACTAAACCCAAAGATGACACCTTCAAGTTCGGGAATGGTGGGTCAGCAAATGGCCCAGCAACCCTTAGGGCGGTGACCTGCTTAGCTACAGCTCGGGCGGCGATATCCTCATTACCCCTGAGGGAAATTAAGTTCGGGGCATCTTGAGGCCCCCGTACCCCCTGAATTGGTATGCGGAAGCCGAATTGAAAACCCTCAAGTAGGTACTTCGCATCATCCCGTCTAGGATAAGCGGTAAGCCAATGTTCCAGCACCTGGACATCAATTGGGGAGGGGGCCTTTCTGATTGGTTGCACCGTCAGAGGGAGCTCTGACCGCCCCCTGCCCACCCCTACCTCTGCCTCGTGACCCACCAGCCCGCGGGCACGCGGAGGCGGCGTGAGGGCCAGAGCAAGAGGGGCACTCGTGCCAGAATCAACACTGACGCTTGTTGCACACTCCATTGGCGGAGAAGCTCCAACACAGCAGGCGGGCTGGAACCCCCTGCCCCGCCGGTTGGTGGGGAACCTGTGTAGCAACCGCCCACTGCACGTCATGGCCACAATGGTAGCAATCACCCGGCGCCGGCCACGTAAGGCGTCATGTACAAGAGCTACAATTGCTGGCAGGGCTCATCCCACCTCATCTCAGGATGGAGGGCCACTCTCATCCTAAACTCCTCATCATAGGCCAACCATGACGGTCCAGGGAAATCAACCACCGCCCGATAAATGTTATCCAGGTATTGCACCATTGGAATGGCCAGGTCAGGGCGAGCCCTCAGGTATACAATCATATAAATGAGGTAGGCCGGTAACCAATTGGCCCAGGTGCGCGGTGGCTTACGACGACGGGACAACTCCTTGTCCCTATCGTCCTGCCCTTCCCTTTCTTCCTTGGTGGGCTCACGGTTTAAGAGGGAAAAAATATCCACATATTCCCCCCTCCAAATCTTCTCCCTAGTGGCCTGGGAAAGATGGTCACCCAGGGGCAAGGAATAACCGGCCATCGGTAGGGCCGCAGTTGGGACAGATTGAATCAAGGGTGAACCCTGTGGTCCCTGAATAACCCCTGAAACATTGGGCATACCCCTAGGGGCGATCACCCCTGTCATAACTGGGGGGTAAGTGGGTAACCAGGAGCTAATGGGACAGTGCGGATACAATTGTCCACCCGTGGTAACCTGTTGTGGCCATGGCCACTGCACACACACACACCCCAGTGTGGCTGGGCAATGTCACTGGTGTACTTAGTTGACCAGGATACTCACCCGGTGCACCCCCGTGGGCCGCCCCCACTGGGGGCATCGGAGCTCGCGATGGGAATCGAGCTCTGCATGCCGCTACACCCTTGCCAAGCAGGACCAGGTTCCTGCGGCAAGCCCCACTGCGATGATCTAGCAGGGAGCTGCGAGGTGCCAGCTTGGACTGGCCTGATGGCCTCAAGCAGCTCGACCCTGGCAGCAGCCCGCTGGACAGCGGTGGGCGACGTGTGGGCCGGAAATGCAGGAGGTGCAAACCCACCTTCCGAAGGTGGCGGGGCAATGCCCATTGATGCCTCGAGCACCGAAATGCGTGCTAGGAGGGCATCGACGGCCTCAGACCCACCGGTATAAGGTGGGCCGGGCGGGCCAGATGGCCCACCGGGCAATTGCAGAGTTACCAACCCAAGTGTGGTTCCTGGGCCCGAATAGGGCCATGCCCAATAATCCGGCCCATGTGGGGCTGGGGGAATGGTGGGGTGTAAACCTGCACCGGGCCCAAGTGGGCCACACTGCCCCAAGCCGGACAAAGACCCCATAGGGGTGGTGATCCCCGAGGGGCCGTCCTGTGTTATGCTTGGATCCCAGCATCGGGCAGGTAGGCAGCAGTCTGTCCGCCCACATTGGTGGTAGTGGGTAAACCAGCCCTACCACCAGGGCGCAGGGGCGCCGCCCAAGCCCTATGGCCTGGGGGCGGCACCCTAGATGTGGGGTGGGTGGGTGGGCAGAGCCCTCCCCCTCGTCCGCGGCTTCGGAGCCGCTGTTTTTCGCTTGGGAGCCATGTCTCCCAAGCCGAAGAGTAAAGGGAGAAAAGGAAAAATCCCTTTCCAAAAGAGAGCAGGCGAAAGCCGGGGGAAAAGCGACGGAGAAAACTTCTCCTCTCTGTCGCTGTTGTGTTCTGATGGTTTTACCTTTCCACATGGATTACAATGTATCTGAGCCAATGTAACCTTGCCTATAGCAACAATGTAACCTTCAGCTGTATCATATAAACCCTGTAATAGGACGCGAGCTAATGACCACCAGCTGGCAGCAGCGAGCGTCCAAGCTCTCTTGGTCCGAACTCATCAAAGGCAACAGCGCGGGAAGTTTTCCCGCCACCACCTACACCTGGACAAGAAGGGCGTGACCCGAAATGACGTCACGCAGACAGTAGCCAATGGGCTACCATGGCACCACGTTCAAATGTATTACTACTGTATATAAAGAGCTATTCGATCCGCCATTACCTCATGTTCCCTCTGTCCACGTTGCAATAAACCTGAGTTAACCCAGCCCGAGGCTGTGTCCTGTGTCTTGGTTTGCATACACCAAATTGGCGACGAAGGTGGGATGATGGATCCCCACGGAACAGCCAGGGCACAGAGCGGGTTCAACATCACCAAACCGCAAGACTGGGAGCTGCTAGAGATGGACTTCCAGGCGGCACTGGTGGAGCTCAGAGTCAAAGAAGACGACGAGGAGAGGAAGAGGGCCATCCTCACCAGAATGCTCGGGATGGAAACCAAGCGGACGCTGGTGGGCATAATCGCTCCGAAGAAGGTGAGCGAATTTAAGGCGGGCGACATCATGAAGCTGCTGCGAGAGCGGTTCTCCCCCTCGAGGGCAATGTTTCCCGCTCGGAGCGCGTTTTGGAGGCGAGTCCAAGCGCCGGATGAGTCGGTTGAGGCATTCGTGGCCGCCATGAGGATAGCCGCCGCCCCCTGTAAATGGGGCGACATCCTGGAGATGGCCCTCAGGGACGGCGTGTTGTGTGGCCTGAAAGACAAGGAGGTACAGCGCAGCCTGATGAATAAGGAACCGCCACCCACGCTGGCAGAGGTCGTAGAGGCCGCGGAAGCCGCAGAGTCCACGAATGCTGGAGTGGACGAGATGCACCAGTGGCGTGAGTGGCGTCCTAGAGCCGGCAAGGCGGAAAATTCGGTGCACGGGAAGTCCGGACAGTCGGTGCACGCAACTCGACGGGCCTCAAAGTCGTCTACGGAAGGCAGCGACGGCGAGGAGGTCCAGAAGGTCCGAAAGGGTGGTCGACGCTGCGAGGGTTGCGGAGCGGCCCATGAGCGCGCGAGATGCCCGTTCAGGAAGGCCGAGTGTTACACCTGCGGCCGTCGGGGGCACATCGCCAAGGCATGCAGAAAACGGAAGGAGGGCCGGAGGCAGTCACAAGACCGTGCGGCCAGACCGGACCGTCCAGCGAGGCCCAAAGATGGCGCCCAGACCACGAGGAAGCAGGATGGCGTGGGCCGCGTCTCGGACGACAGCGAGGACGACGCCCCAGTGTTCAGCGTGTCCGCGGGACAGTCCCATTACTTCGTTGAGGTATTAGTACAAGGGGCCCCTATTAAGATGGAAATTGACTCGGGGTCCTCCTATTCTATAATTCCCCAGAAAGAGTTTTTGAAAATCGACCCCCACGTGCGGCCCAAACTTAAAGCGTTGAGGTCCACGCTACGAGACGTGCAGGGGAACAGCATTCCGGTGTTGGGGGTCGGGAAATTTCGGGTCAATTTTAAGAGACATTCTGCGGAACTGCCCCTGGTTGTCCTCAAGGGGGGAAGCTGTAGCCTCCTAGGGACACAGTGGTTTCAGCCCTTAGGTTTGTTCATAGGGGGAGTGCATACCGTGGGGGGGGACCCAATACAAGCGGTTTGCGATGCGCATCCCGCCGTTTTTAAGAAAGGACTCGGAAAGTTCAAGGGACCCCCTGTAGCTTTCGACATAGACCCGGAGGTCCGCCCGATAAGACTCAAACCGCGCAGGGTGCCGTTCGCACTCAAGGACAAGATAGAGGCGGAACTGGACAAACTGGTGGGCCAGGGGATTCTTATTCCTGTTGATTCCGCGGAGTGGGAAACTCCAATTGTAACGGCTCTAAAGGCTAACGGGGAGGTGCGCATTTGCGCTGACTATAAGTGTACAATTAACAAGGCGATCCGCCCTAATGCATACCCGGTGCCGGTGATCAGCCACCTTTTGGCCAGGCTGAATGGGGGAAAGTGTTTCGCCAAACTCGATTTGGCACAAGCCTATCAGCAACTTCCTGTGACCCCCGCCACGGCCGCGGCACAAACGATAGTTACACATAAAGGAGCGTTCCAGGTGTCGCGGTTACAGTTTGGCGTGAACTCGGCACCCGGCCTTTTTCAGTCGCTTGTGGAACGCCTCCTGAAGGGACTGGAGGGGGTGTTGCCTTATTTTGATGACGTGTTGATAACAGGGGGGAGTGAGGCTGAACTGGCAAAGAGGTTGGACAAAGTATTGACCGTGTTCGAGAAAGCGGGGCTGAGATTGAGGAAGGATAAATGTGTCTTTTTCGAAACCGAGGTCGAGTTTTTAGGGTTCCGGATCACACCCGAGGGGATTAAACCGTCTAAATCCAAAGTAGCAGCCATTAAAAAGGCCCCTCGCCCCACATCCAAAACCGAGCTACAGTCCTTCCTGGGGCTCCTCAATTTTTACCATACATTCCTCCCGCGGAAGGCGTCCGTGGCCGAACCGCTCCATCGGTTACTTAAAAAGGAGGAGACATGGATGTGGGGTGACGAGCACGAGAGGGCGTTCAAAGAGCTAAAGCAACTCCTAACATCTGAGGCAATCCTGACGCACTTCGACCCCAAACGGCCAGTGGTCCTAGTTTGTGATGCATCCCCGGTGGGGGTGGGGGCGGTGCTTTGCCACGTGTTGGAGGACGGAAGGGAGGCCCCGGTAGCGTTTTACTCAAGGTCCCTGTCCCAAGCGGAGCGAAATTACGCACAAACCGACAGGGAGGCGTTAGCAATAGTAGCGGGGACCAAAAAATTTCACGATTTTTTGTATGGCCGCCCGTTCAAAATCGTGACCGATCACAAGCCGCTGTTAGGGATTTTCACGGCAAGCAAGCCCACGCCGCAGATCCTGTCCCCGAGAATGCTGCGATGGGCTATTTTCCTCAACGCGTACCAACATGAGTTGGAGTACCGGCCCGGAAAGGAGATCAGCCATGCTGATGCGCTTTCGAGATCCCCTCTGCCCTTGTCGGACGACCAAAAGGCGAGAGCAGAAAGAGACCGCCAGGTGTTGCTAATTGAGGTTTTAGACGCACCCCCAATAGTACCAGCCGACATTGCTAGGGCGACAGGCAAGGACAGGACGCTGGAGAAAGTTAGTTCATGGGTGCAGAAGGGGTGGCCGGCTTCGTCCCCGAGTACAGAGTTCGACCCATTCTTTAGGAAAAAGCTAGAGTTGTCCCTAGAGAGGGGGTGCCTTCTGTGGGGCCAACGGGTGGTGGTCCCTGCGCCCCTGCGGACGAGGGTGCTCGAACTGCTGCACGTCGGCCACCCGGGCATAGTTCGTTCAAAGGCGCTGGCCCGGAGTTACTTCTGGTGGCCACAGCTGGACGCGGACATTGAGCACATGGTCGGCACTTGCGAGGCTTGCCAGGGATCCCGACCTGAGGCGGCCCGTCTCCCGCATAGGGAGTGGGACACAGCAAGGGGGCCGTGGTCCAGAGTGCACATGGATTTCGCTGGCCCATTCCGAGGAACCATGTTTCTCCTGGTGGTAGATGCGTTCTCCAAGTGGCTGGAGGTTATCCCAGTAAAGAGCACGTCCTCCGCCACGACAATTAGCCAGCTAAGGAGAGTCTTTTCCACATTCGGTTTACCCGACACTTTAGTCAGCGATAACGCTAGTTGTTTCACCTCCGCCGAGTTCGGAGCATTCATGGAGGCAAACGCCATTCGGCATGTCACATCCGCACCGTTTCACCCGGCCACGAATGGCCAAGTGGAACGGCTGGTGCGGACAACGAAGGAGACGCTGCGGCGCATGGGCCCGGGGGACCTGAATCACCAAGTATGCCAGTTCCTCTTAGCGTATAGGGTAACCCCCTTAGCGTCAGGCTACTCGCCGGCGGAGCTCTTGATGCGGCGAAAACTGACCACGATCCTGTCCAGGCTAGACCCGACGAGAGTCGAGGATAAAGGGAAAAACATAGGGTTGGCAGTCTCGAAAGGTTTCGCCGCCGGGGACCCTGTTCACTGCAGGAACTATTCCAGCGCAGGGCCGGCCTGGGTACCAGGGACGGTTGTAGAACAGACGGGGCCAGTGTCGTACCGGGTCGAGACTAACACCGGCCTCCTCTGGAGGAGGCACGCAGACCAACTGAGGCACCGAGTGAGTGGGCCAGTCAGTGGAGCTCAGCAACAGGATTCAGCGTTAGGGTTCTCTCCCACCCGCTTAACCCAAGGGGGAGACAGCAGTGGACAACAGTCCCAAGCAAGGGGGGAAGGAAGCAGAAGCAGCGGCCCCGACTCATATCCTTTTGATACGCCAGTCCTATCAGGGGCCGGGGAAGGGGGAGAGGAGTTCGCGACCGCTGCCCCCGATGGTAATTTTGATTTTGATTTTGCGAGCCGGGGGGGTTTTCAGGAGTGTTCCCCCACCCATCCAAGCGAGAAGAGGGGTTTTTCGTTAGCCCCCAGTGCCCCCGGTTCCTCCCTAAGAAAGAGCACACCTCCCAACAACGCCGCGGAGCCGCGGCAAGTCACTAACGAGTCTCCCTCTCCAATTACAGGACAGGAAACCAGGGGACAAAGAGAAGGTAGCAAACCCGGGGAGAGGCAGCCCGCATCGAGACCCCAGCGTGTTCGAAATAAGCCATCTTGGCTGAGAGACTTTGTCTCCTAAGGGGGGGGGAGTGTGTGTAAGTGTGGGCTCGAGACTTTGTCTCGTCCTAGGGGGGAGGGGTGTTGTGTTCTGATGGTTTTACCTTTCCACATGGATTACAATGTATCTGAGCCAATGTAACCTTGCCTATAGCAACAATGTAACCTTCAGCTGTATCATATAAACCCTGTAATAGGACGCGAGCTAATGACCACCAGCTGGCAGCAGCGAGCGTCCAAGCTCTCTTGGTCCGAACTCATCAAAGGCAACAGCGCGGGAAGTTTTCCCGCCACCACCTACACCTGGACAAGAAGGGCGTGACCCGAAATGACGTCACGCAGACAGTAGCCAATGGGCTACCATGGCACCACGTTCAAATGTATTACTACTGTATATAAAGAGCTATTCGATCCGCCATTACCTCATGTTCCCTCTGTCCACGTTGCAATAAACCTGAGTTAACCCAGCCCGAGGCTGTGTCCTGTGTCTTGGTTTGCATACACCAAAGTCGCTTTGACAAAATGGCAGCCGAGCTGCCGCATGGCCACCCCTTTTAAAGAGGGTGACCACGCCCCCTAACTCACCCGGATGTCTGAGTCCGGGTGGGGGGGGCACAAAGAGCGCGGTGGCCATTTTTGCACCGCACTTGCAATCTAGCAGTTCAAAAGCAAGAAACCTCAAGTAGATAAATAGGTACTATTTGGCAGTAAAGGTAACAATGTTTCATGAGCTCCAGGATCTAATCATGCCTGCCACATGAAATATTTGCAGATGCAGGCAGCTCTGGCTCTTTGGCTGTAAATGGAGAATAGCATTGCCCCCTGGAGTCAGACATGACCGGCTTGCAAGCAAGAGAGATCTTTACCTTTTACCAATGCCACCCCCCTCCCCAGTGAATTTCTATGGCCAGGCAAGAAATCAAACCTTGGTCTCCAGAGTCTTAGTCCATCACTTTGCCCACTATATCACACTTTCTACAGAGTAGGGAGGGCAATTTTGTCATTATTTCAGTGGTTTTTAGCACACACATGAACAATGCACACAAACACAGACATGGCGTCAGACATGACCTTGCTTTATACAAAGTCTTTGAGTTATATAACCAGTAAGCTACACCTGTGCTGTTACAATTGCAGAGCCCTTAAAGTGGTACAGCGGTTTTACAGTAGGATATAATATGCTAGACAACTGGTTAGGCAAACACTTTGTACCTAACAAGAATAAAAGGGGTTCTTTTTGGAAAGTGATGAAAATGCATGAAAAAATAGCATTAACAGTACTGGTATCAAGCCAAGTACCTATTCACCCATCCATACGTATGTATGTATGTATGTATGTATGTATGTATGTATGTATGTATGTATGTATGTATGTATGTATGTATGTATGCATGTATGCATGCATGCATGCATGCATGCATGCATGCATGCATGCATGCATGCATGCATGCATGGATGTCTAAGAAGGAACAGGAAGCATGTAAAAAAAATTATTAAGTCAAATAACAAATCAAATCTTATGATTATACACCAGAGAAATTGGTACAAACTGACTTTACAAACCCTGTTTATTATTTTGTAGACAGCAGTCCTAAGCAAAATCAAAAATGATTTCTGCCATTTAAACAGAAACACAGTGCATCTCATTTTAATGGAGAAGATTGTGAACAAGGGACACATGAGTTGAATCTTTAGATGTTAAATGTGAATGGACAACTTCTAAATCACTGCTCTCCATCCTTGGAGGTTTTTATCTTTCAGTCAGACTGCCACTGGGCACCTTATCAAGATTGCACTCTGGCAGCCTTTCAAATATAGAGCTGTACCTTTCAAAAGTAGACATGTGGCCACTCAAAGAGAAGGAAAATTTTCAAAACTATAAAGAAATATATAAATATATAAACTATAAAGAAGAAGCCAGGGCAGGTTGAGGACCTCACTGCCCCACCCCTGAGCCCCCATCAACATATTGTATTATAATGTAATGTATTCTTTGTAAGCCGCCCTGAGTCACTTCGGTGAGTGGGTGGCAATATAAATTTGAACTAATAAATAAAATAAAAACCTAGTACCTATGAGGTAGATGGTCACAGCCTCCATTGACAGTACAACTGTGAAACAAAGCAAAACAATGTCCTTTAGCATTAGGAAATATGTACCACCCATCCACACTTTAGCAACTGGTGCCTTTGATATGCATAGTATTCAGTGGTAATCATGTTGGCACCTGAGGCAAAACATCTTACAAGTGTCTCTTCCCTTCCCTGAAACAAAAACAAAATGCAATATTTTAAATAACTAATAATTTGGGGGCATTTTCTGATACCCAAAATCTGTTGCTTGAGCTGATGTACTCACTAAGACTACGGTAATAGTATGGCTAGTCCTGTCAGTGCCTCAACCCCATAGGCTGCATCTTGTGTTTATGCTAGAGAAAGAAAAGACACAATAAAGAGCTCTCAGAAATCAAAGGTTAATCCATCCCATGAAGATGTGACTTAAAAGCTCACATTTCAGGAATCATTTACCTGATTTTCGTCAGACTTCACAGCAACAATAAAATATTTACTTTGCTGTTCCTTCTCCTGTATGTACCCATTAGCTCTGTTTTATTACTTCCAAACCCAATCTTCCCGTGATTTTGCAACCTCCTAAAATTTCCACCCAATCAAATTCCTGTAGGACATTATTAGTACCTCTAGCACTGCAACCATTCCTTCCTTCCTCCAAAACTGCAGGGATTTCTACATTTACAGGAGTACCTTCCAGGCCAAATAATAGACTTACAACTACATTTGCTAGTTTGGTGGCTGGATTTAATTAGAGGGAATTTGCATCACTTGATTGCTCATGTTCCTCAACAACAATGTGAGCTAACAACAGCTTTGTGAAGTGGTTTGGCTGGACTACCATCCTATGACAAGATCTGCTGTCCTGCTTGAAAACAGCTTGAAAACAGCTTCTTCTATTGTAGAGAAGAGAATGAGGAGAAAATGATTTCTCCTCCATCCTTCTGTCGCTATTCATTTATTAATGCTCTTTTTTTCCTACATGCTTTCCCCTGCAGTTTTAAATATTCATTCTTTTTGCCTGAACTTTCCAACCCTCTCCCTTGATTCACTGCTGGCTAACATCTGGCATAGGAAATGTCCTGTTCAAAAATGTGGTTTTTCCTTTAGGGATGCAAAACCTGCTGTTGTTTCTTCTTCAGTACAGCTTCATCCCTCTGGTGACTCCTTCAAAGCAATAAATGGATGAAGGATAGTTGTTCTGCACTGACACAGCACACTGTCCCTTTACATGTAGCCTTTGACTGCACCTAGAGCCAGGAGAAATCCTACACAGGTCTGTGTGAGGACCTCTGTCAGTGAGTCATATATAACTTCCTATATAATTCAGTTACATTATGAACCCCTGAATAAACCCTTAATTCAGCAGGAACACACAAACACACACAGTGGTCTCTCTGTGGGATTAAACAATTTGATATAAAAAGCAGCCAAAGGAAATAAAAGATTGCCATCAGATATGGCATCAGCATAGTTTGCCATTTCTGAAAAGCCAGTACCATCTCCATACTACTGCTCCTCATTTTTCTCCTCAGGTAGTCTGCCTCTTTCATACCTGTTGGCTACCCAACAACTACAACAATACTAACTGCCTTCTTCATTTCTCCACTTACCCATGTAAATCACCAATTTGGCAAAAGTGATTTTTCCATAGAATAGAGGAATGGGAGAAATGTGCCTTTTGTCACAGGAATGGCATTTTGATCTACAAGCATGGTAGGAGGCATCAGAAGAGTCCATATCAATCTGGCCACGGACCTCACCAGATAAACATTAACTTGTTCCAAGTGATTCACTTAGATCTTTGTCAGCCCATCCAAACTAAATGAGCCATGATTCTCATCATATACCTCTGTCTACTTGTTATGGACTTTCAAGTCAGAACTGACATACAGTAACCCAAACAGGGTTTTCAAGATGGGGCTTTACCAGTTCCACATCCCAGTGAGCTAAGGAATTGAATCCAGGTCCCATCTATTACTCTACTACATCACACTGGACACATATCTGTCTATACCTGGAGAGAAAGACAATGGTAGAGATAGTGACAAATGACAAAAGAACAGCATGGGCAATTTAAAATAATAACATTATACAAGGTAGCTCTTGATTAAGAAATATTAAAGGCTCTCGCCAAATAAGCTTTGCAGCATCCCATCTGCAGAAACACATTGATATAGGAAGCACAGTTGGAGAGGACCTCCTTAATGTGAGACATTTGCTGTTGGTTCATACATTATAAGAATTTGTGACAATTGTGAAAAAGCTTGTTTAGAGTGGAAATAACCTGAGATGTAATGGATGTGAATATGGCAGGAATGAAATCTGTTACATTCATCCTTCCAAGTCCTGAGCTTTGAATACTTGCACTCAGAACTGCCTGGGTTTGAAGCTCAGCATGCTCAGTAACCATGTAACTCCTGAGTTCAGGCTTCCTGCGAATGCTTCTTCCATTTTAATACAGGGTAATACAGGGTAACCAGACACATCTGCACAAGATGTTTGCTTCCATTCAGCCCATTACTGATCAATTTTTTCCAAAGTGTGCAAAGTTCTTCAAATATGTAAAGAACATCCCACCCCTGATCTTTTCAGGCTCACTGAAGCATCAGTGTAAAGTAGCTGAATTGGTCACAAAGTGAGAATTTCTAAGGGCTTCTAAAAGAGGAATCAGTCCTATTCCAGTTCTGTTTTAGTGAATGACACAAAAGTTATGACAGCCAAGCAAGTAATCAGAATGAAATCCATGATAGAAAACATGCATTATGCAAAGAAGATCCCATGTTGAAACTCCAGCATTTTAAGTTACGTAGGTCTTAGGAAACTGAACTGAACAGGCTCAAGCCTTTGTTTAGGCAAATATTGTCCTGATAAAATTGACTGATAGACACCCCCCCTCTCCTCCCAAAAAGGGGTGCTAGTTAAGAGTACTAGTTAGTGGGGGACTGACAACAGCAGATGAGGTCCTAGCTGGCATGCAAGAATAGTCAAGCTCTGCTCTGCTTAGGATGTCAGACCAGTCCCATTGTGATGTCCATACATGGGGAACATTGCTCGCATCCTTAGGAGAGCAACACCATCCAGGATGGGCCCAGAACTCTCCTCTGCACAGCTGCTATTTTGCTTGGGAAAATCATGGTTTGCCACTGAAAATCTAAATAAACAGAATAATGTTACTGGTTCAAATGCACCACAAGTTTGATTGAGAAGAATCCAGCTTTCCATGTTCAGCATGAGTGATGAGGTGGACCTACAGAAAAGTAGGGGGAGAGGCAGGGAGTAATATTCATTTAAAGTCAAGTCAGGTACAACCAAATGAGGACAACTGGTGGGTGAGGGTTGGTGACTGCACAAATTAATGCAGTGCAGAAGTACAAAGCCTGGGATAATGGCAGCATAATTTATTACAAAGACCCATACCAAATAGTTAAAAACCTTCTCAAGGCTGACATTCTTTTATTTTCTTGTGATGCTTGCAAATTTCACCAAACCTTGACAATTGTTTATAAATAGAAATCCAAAATACCAGGTCCAGTTGTAAAACCAGAACTGTAACCCTGAACAGATGGACTTGACCCACCAGAAAGTACTTGAAGATGTACAGTACTTAAAAACAAATGACTCATCTTTGTCAATCAGTTTAAACTAAATCATTAATCCAAAAGAAATGAAACACAAAGCCCAGTGCTAGGTAATGCACAAGGAACAGAAATGTGTGTGACACATTGCTATTTATAGCCCATCAAGTTGTACAAAAGAATATTTAAGACACAGATCACTCTGTCGCTCCAGTTTTATTTCAAGTTAATGCTGCTGCAAATAAAACTATAAAAAGTCTAGGAGTTGAACATATTGTTGTTACATGCCATCAGGTCACTCCCAACATAAAAATAGAATGATGGTGGGGCAGGAAATGTGCATGAGAAGGAAAACCACCCAAATAAGACACAAGGTCCAAACTGGAAACACGAAGAAGTGGATTTTAGTGATTTTAATCCAAAACAGTCAGAACATCCTCAGGATTCATAAACAAAAAATGGTTGTCACCAATAGGAGTTCCTTAAGGCAACCACTTGTTGAAGCACTAGTAATGTCTTAAAGGAAAGCGTACAGTCAAATTGGGGTGAGTAGTTCCAAACTGCAAAGAGTTTCATTTGGTTACAAAGTGTAAAATTTCTTTATCATTCCAAAAGGTGAATAATCCAAAGAGCAAGGTATTCATTCCAAAAGATAAATAATCCTAAAAACAAGGTATAATATCCTTCCGGTAATCGGATATTTTGAAGGTAATCTTCATCAGAAGAAATAGGTTATATCACGATTAAAGATAAGCGCGTTCAGTTGCCTCATGGTCAAAATTCATATTGGGCCAGAAGATCCTATAATTAACAGCCTTGTTCAGGCCTTGCAAATTCAAGATCTTGGCTTTTACTGAGTACATCTATTTCACATTTGGATTCTTTCTTTTCCTGCGACTTTCAATTTTTCCCAGAAGCATTATATCTTTTTCAGCGAATCTTCCCTTCTGTTGATATACCCAAACTACAGCACCTTCAGTTTTATCATTTTTGTTTCCCAAGAAATGTCAAGCTTGATTTCAAGACTTGTCTGTCTTTTTGGTAGTCCACAAGATTCTTCTCCAAAACAATATTTCAAGTCAATCAATTTTTCCCATCAGGCTTCTGCATTGTCCAGATTTCACAACTGTATATAATAATTGAGAAAACCATAGTATGAGAAATCTTGGCCTTGGTCTCCTGCACATATTCTTACTTTTAACAATCTTTTCCACTTCTTTCATAACTGCCCT
Organism: Bradypodion pumilum; assembly: GCA_035047305.1. Lineage (NCBI taxonomy): Eukaryota > Metazoa > Chordata > Lepidosauria > Squamata > Chamaeleonidae > Bradypodion > Bradypodion pumilum. The sequence goes on from JAWDJD010000002.1 coordinate 353,863,066, forward strand.
TCTGAGCCTCAATCTTATTTGAATTTCTTAGCTGCAGTCTCTGAATAGGTAATTGAAATAGGGTATAGAAACTCCTTAACAATGTTGATTTCTTCATTGTAAGCATTAAAATTATATAATTACTCTGCATATCCTCTACTCAACTATAATCATGCTTTGTTAGCCTTCATCAGGCATTCTTGGAAGCCAATTGCCTCAATCCATTCCCAACAAGATTCAGGCTCAGGCATGACACTGAGACTGTGCTGGTTACATTGCACACTGACCTATCAGGGAAGCAAATTGATAGGCTTTTTTGTGTATGGGACCAAAGACGACCGGACAACCGAAAGGTTGGTTTAACACAGGTTTATTGCATGAGGTTCCAGTTAAGCATGAGGTAATGGTGGTGATACATCTCAATATATACAGTAGCTCTCTACATTTGAATCTTGTAGCACGGTAGCTGATTGGTTGCTACCGGCGTGGCCTCGCCCAGGCACGCCTCCATTCCTGCTGCTGAATGCAGGTCTTTCTTCAGCTGCTGAATGCAGGTCTTTCTTCAGCTGCTGAATGCGGGGAAGGTTTTCCCGCGGCTGTCCGTGATTGAGCAATGTGAACCATGTGAGAGTGAACGCTCGCAGCTGCCCTCTATAGGCTGTCTGCTCGCGTTCCTTTACAGCTGATATCGTTTGTATCTGTAGTGGTTACAATCTTGCCTTACAGTATAATGAACATGCATACATACATAACATCCCTCCCCCCTAGGATGGGACGAAGTCCCGCAACCATTGTGGCTTGCCGCACGTTCGCTTGGGGCGTGCTTGCGCCTGCCCTAATTCTGGAGAGCCTGTGATCCCTGACTCCGCGGGAGCTTGTCCTGCAACGGGAAACGGGGATTCGTTAGTGGCTCTGTGGGGCGTCCGTGCCTGCCTTGCGCTTGGGGAAGGGAATGGGATGAACAGTTGGGAGGTAAATCCCTGCCTATTGCCCTCGGACCCCGGGGACCCTCCTAGTGTGAACCGCGGCACCGATGAGGTCGCCCTTGGGGAATGGCTACCTTCTGATCACTGCTCGGGGGACCTTAAGACTGTGGTGGTGGGCGGACTCGCTGATGCCTCCGGTCTTGGGGGTGTCGGTCTCCGGAACATGGGCGCTATATTGCATTCTAACTCACAGGGGCTACTGGGACTGGAGGTACCAGGGGCTGAACTGAAACCCCTCTTTTCGCTAGGACGGGTGGGGGACCACTCCGCTAACTCCCCCTGGTACTGTAAATCAACGTCTAAACCTCTATGGGCCTCTGAGCCTCGGGGGGACTTCCGCGGCTTCCGCGGGGTATGAGTGTGGTTGGGGCTCCTCCTTTCTGACGGGGACTCCCGCAACCCGGGGCTCCTCCTCTCTGGCGGGGACTCCCGCAAAAGATTTCCGTGGATCGATTCCCTTTCCTCCCCCCTTGGTGGGGACCCATGCTCCCCTTTTCCTCCCCCTTGGGCTAAACGGGTGGGGGAGTACCCTAACGCTGAATCAATGCTGGCCTCATCCTCGTCTTGCTCTCCGGGGACCCTACGCCTGAGTTGGTCCACGTGTCGCCTCCACAGGAAACCTGTACTGGTCTCCACGCGGTATGAGACGGGGCCGGTTTGATCTACTACGGTGCCCGGCACCCAGGCTGGCCCCGCGCTGGCGTAATTCCTGCAGTGTACTGGGGCGCCTATGCTGAAACTCTTTGTGGGTTCCACCCCTATGTTCCGCCCCTTGTCCTCTACTCTCGTGGGGTCTAGCTTGGATATCCCCGTGGCCAGCTTCCTGCGCATCAACAGCTCTGCGGGGGAGTACCCTGACGCTAAGGGGGTGACCCTGTATCTCAGCAGGAATTGGCACAATTTCAGGTCGAGGTCTCCGGGACCCATGCGCAGTAGCGCGTCTTTCGTGGTGCGCACGAGGCGCTCTACTTGGCCATTGGTGGCCGGGTGAAAGGGGGCGGAGGTGACGTGCCGAATGGCGTTGCGTTCCATGAATGCCCTGAACTCGGCGGACGTGAAACAGCTAGCGTTATCGCTGACGAGGGTGTCGGGTAAACCGAACGTGGAAAAGACCCTCCTTAACTGTTTAATGGTTGTGGTCGAGGAGGTGCTCGAGACTGGAATGACCTCCAACCACTTAGAGAACGCGTCCACCACGAGGAGGAAAAGCGTTCCCCTGAATGGGCCAGCAAAGTCTACGTGAACTCGGGACCAGGGTCCCCTCGCAGCGTCCCATTCCCTAGGTGGCGAGCGAGCCTCTTCTGGCCTAGAGCTTTGGCACGCCTCGCAAGTGCCGACCATGTGTTCGATGTCGGCGTCTAACTGGGGCCACCAAAAATAACTGCGGGCTAGTGCCTTAGAGCGTACGATCCCCGGGTGGCTGACGTGCAGCAGTTTCAGCACCCTCGGCCTGAGAGACGTGGGGATCACTACCCGCTGTCCCCACAAGAGGCAACCCCTCTCCAGGGACAACTCCAATCTCTTTTTGAAAAATGTGTCGAATTCCGCTGCTGGGGAAGACACGGGCCACCCTTTCTGCACCCAGGAGCAAACTGTGGCCAGCGCTTTGTCCTTGCCTGTCGCTTTGGCGATTTCGGCCGGTACTACTGGAGGGGAGTCTAGGACCTCTATCATTAAGACCTGGTGGTCCCTCTCTACTCCGCCCACGTGGCAGCAATCCCGGGGAATGGGGGACCTCGACAGAGCGTCGGCATGGCTTATTTCCCTCCCGGGCCGGTATACCAACGCGTGCTGATACGCGTTGAGAAAAATGGCCCATCTGAGCATTCTCAGGGACAGGATCTGGGGTGTGGGCTTGTCTGCGGTGAAGATGCCCAGCAACGGCTTGTGGTCAGTCACTATGGTGAAGGGGCGGCCGTACACGAAATCATGAAATTTCTTGGTCCCCGCAATTATTGCTAGCGCCTCCCTGTCTGTCTGAGCATAATTCCTCTCCGCTTGGGACAGGGATCTAGAGTAGAACGCTATCGGGGCCTCCCTACCGTTCTCCAGCACGTGGCAAAGCACCGCCCCTACCCCCACCGGGGATGCATCGCATATCAGGACCACCGGGCGTTTGGGATTGAAGTGGGTCAGTACAGCATCTGATGCCAGGAGTCGCTTCAGGTCATTGAAAGCCTTTTCCTGGTCGTCGCCCCACTTCCATGCCTCGTCCTTTTTTAACAATTTGTGTAGCGGTTCTGCCACGGCTGCCTTCCGCGGGAGGAAGGAGTGGTAGAAGTTGAGCAGTCCGAGGAACGACTGCAACTCGGGCTTGGAGGTGGGGCGAGGGGCCTTTTTGATGGCGGCTACCTTGGATTGGGCCGGCCTAATTCCCTCGGGAGTAACACGGAACCCTAGGAACTCAACCTCTGTAGCGAAGAAGACGCATTTGTCTTTCCGCAACCTCAACCCCGCCTTTTCGAATATTGTCAGGACCTTTCCCAACCTTGTTGCTAATTCGGCCCGGCTCCCCCCTGTAATTAATACGTCATCAAAATAGGGTAACACCCCCTCCAACCCCTTCAGGAGGCGTTCCACCAATGACTGGAAAATCCCGGGCGCCGAATTCACGCCGAATTGGAGGCGCGAAACCTGGAACGCCCCTTTGTGGGTGACTATTGTTTGTGCAGCAGCTGCGGCGGGGGTCACCGGGAGTTGCTGGTAGGCTTGGGCCAGGTCGAGTTTGGCGAAACACCTCCCCCCGTGTAACCTGGCCAACAAGTGGCTGACTACCGGCACCGGATACGCATTAGGGCGGATCGCCTTATTGATGGTGCACTTGTAATCAGCGCATATTCGGACTTCCCCGTTGGCCTTGAGCGCTGTTACAATTGGAGTTTCCCACTCCGCAGAATCAACAGGAACAAGAATCCCCTGGCCCACTAATTTGTCCAATTCCGCCTCTATTTTGTCCTTTAGTGCGAAAGGCACTCTGCGCGGTTTAAGTCTGATTGGACGCACTCCAGGGTCCAGGTCGAAAGTCACTGGGGGGCCCTTGAATTTTCCTAGCCCCTTTTTAAAAACCTCGGGGTGCGCGTCGCACACGCTCTGTATTGGATCAGTCCCGGCGGCGTGTGCTCCCACGGCGTGCACCCCCCCAATGAACAACCCCAGGGGCTGGAACCATTGAGTCCCGAGGAGGCTGCATTTACCCCCCTTGAGGACGACTAAGGGAAGCGTTGCGGTGTACTTTTTGAACTGGACCTGGAACTTCCCAACCCCCAACACTGGGATGCGGTTCCCTTGCACGTCCTTCAGCGTGGCCCTCAACGCCTTGAGCTTGGGCCGCACGCGGGGGGCGATTTTCATGAACTCCCCCTGGGAAATAATGGAGTATGAAGAACCCGAGTCCACCTCCATTCTAACAGGGGCCCCTTGTATTACTACCTCAACGAAGTAACGGGGGTGCTCCGTGGAAACGCTGCAAACCGGCGCGTCGTCCTCGCTGTCGTCGGAGACTCGCCCTACTCCGTCCCGCGTCCTCGTGGTCCGGGTGCCGTCCTTCGGCCTCGTGGTGCGGTCCTGCCTCGTGGTGCGGTCCTGCCTCGCCGAGCGGTCTGGAGAACTCCGGGTGGCCTCGCGTCGTTTCCGGCAGACCTTGGCGATGTGCCCGCGCCGGCCGCAGTTGTGGCACTCGGCCTTGCGGAATGGGCATTTGGTGCGGGCGTGGGCGGCGCCGCAGCCATCGCAGCGCCGGCCCTCTCTCTGGACCCTCCGGACGTCCTCGTCGTCGCTGCTCTCTGCAGACGAGTTCGAAGTCCGCTGGGCCGCGCGCACCGAACTCTCTGCCTTGGCGGTCTTCGGGCGCCAGTCCTGAAGTTCGTGCACCCCGGCCGACGTGGCCTCTGCGGCCTGTGCCGCGTCGAGGACTTGTTGCCACGTGGGAGGCGGCTCCCTTTTCATCAGCGCGCGCTGAGTCTCTGTGTCCCTCAGACCGCAGAGCAGGCAGTCCCGGAGGGTGACGTCGGGGAGTTCCCACTTGCATGGGCCGGCGGCCAACCGGAGGGCCGCGGCGAACTCATCGACCGATTCTCCGGGTGCCTGGACTCGCCTCCAGAACGCGCTCCGAGCGGGGAACATCGCTATTGCCGGCCGGAGATGGGCGCGCAGCGCCGCCAGGAGCTCTGTGGCCTTGAGGTCGCTCACCTTCCTCGGCGCGATCAGGTCCACCAAGGTCCTCTTGGTTTCTTGTCCGAGCATGCGGACGAAGATGGCCCTCTTTTTGGCCTCGTCGGAGACTTCGAGCTCCACCAGCGCAGCGTTGAAGTCTATCTCAAACAGCTCCAAGTCTCCCGGCTTCCTGATCTCGTAGCCGGCGCATGTCTTGGTCCCGTGGGCAGCCATATCCCACCTTCGTCGCCAATTTTGTGTATGGGACCAAAGACGACCGGACAACCGAAAGGTTGGTTTAACACAGGTTTATTGCATGAGGTTCCAGTTAAGCATGAGGTAATGGTGGTGATACATCTCAATATATACAGTAGCTCTCTACATTTGAATCTTGTAGCACGGTAGCTGATTGGTTGCTACCGGCGTGGCCTCGCCCAGGCACGCCTCCATTCCTGCTGCTGAATGCAGGTCTTTCTTCAGCTGCTGAATGCAGGTCTTTCTTCAGCTGCTGAATGCGGGGAAGGTTTTCCCGCGGCTGTCCGTGATTGAGCAATGTGAACCATGTGAGAGTGAACGCTCGCAGCTGCCCTCTATAGGCTGTCTGCTCGCGTTCCTTTACAGCTGATATCGTTTGTATCTGTAGTGGTTACAATCTTGCCTTACAGTATAATGAACATGCATACATACATAACAGGCTTAATCCTCCCTGCTGTTCCTAGATCCCTTGAATCATAATATATTTTTAGAAAGGCTGTCTTGGTTAGGAATCTGAGGCCTGGTATTGCAATGGCTCCCACTCTTCCTCAATGTTATAAACCACTCTGAGTGAAGAACATTTGTTCTCCTGAGAGACAATATATAAATTATTTAAGAAAGAAAGAAAGCATGTCATTTGCATTTCATCTAAGGAGTAGTATGCCTTGACAATGTCCTCCATGCCATTTCCTCTGTATGTGAGATGTACAATAACAGATGTATTTTCTACTTTAGACAATTCAAAATAAGAGCTATGGTGGACAAAATCCAAGGTGGATTTTCATCTTCCCATATGTCTGTCCACATTTCTTCCTGGGTTGTAACTAGGACAACGTGACCAGAGATTTGCCCAGGCTACGAAAACTTAGAGGACACTAAAACACAGAAGTGACTCTACTGGTGAGTGTTAGGAAAATTCCAACAATACAGTCTTTATTATGTGGTCACAGACCCAATAAATTAGGATAATTATAGGCAATGCTTCTTAGCCATATGTAGAAAAAGATCAAAACTTTCTCCAGGGGGATGGGTCCCCACATTCCTCCTTTCTCTTGCATTTCTGTCTCAAGCTAGGGTGGTTGGGAGATGGTGAACATTTGCCCCAGATGAAAACATTTCTAGTTACAACTCTAATATGCTACCTCTGCAATCCCATCAAAAATCTGTTTTGGATTAAAGTATCTCCCAACATTTGTTACTGGGCTTTAGACTGAGCAGGAGATTGCTGTCCTTCCACTAAGAGTAGTCATTCCATCAGTGGGACAATTTAACTGTATACCACTCAGCATATAATGTATTTCCATTTGGACACCACATTAGCATATATGCATACAATAATATATTCTGCATTGCATGTGCCACTATATCCTCTTTACATCAATCAGTGTTCAATGAAGCAGTAGGAGAAAGCTCAAAGCCTCTTCCCAAAGATTAAGCATTTATTCACATGTTTCTTTCTCGTCTTTCCACCTTCAGCAGCTCGCTTTCTTTTTGAATTCCATAAAGCACACAAACTTTGAAATAAGTTATGATGACAGCTGTTGTTAACTCTTGACAACAGTGCATGCTGTGGAACTTCAATACCTAGATTTAGGATGTGACCACATTAATCAAAAATGTGGGATTGATATCTGCTGAGTCCCATTTTTTTATGTTGACCACATGATATAAAAGCAAATGTGAATCAACTCAGATTACTCCCACCCCTGCCACTTCATCCATAGCTTTTTCTTACACCGCTGGGGCTTCTATTTTCTTTTATTTTTTGATACTGGATCCATTTGCATACATTGAGGAAGTGTTACGGTATCACTTGAACCGATGCAACAAAGTCTGACTTGGTGGTTGACACAATGACACAATAATTGGAAGGGGCAAAAGAAAAACTAGAAAAGAGCAAAAAGATGCTCTTTTAGCTGGCAGAGTTGTGGTGTATTTTAAAATTTCTCTTCTTGAAAAGCAACCAGAACTCTGTGTGTTGGGGGGGGGGGGGATAAAGAACTTTCCAAATAATTTTTCTTTCTTTTCTTAACAATGTTGTGATAGCACTGTTAGACTACGGCACCTGGACATATATGCAATAATAATAATAATAATAATAGAGAATAATAGAGAATAACAGATGGAAATGAGAGAAGGAAATTGCCACTGTGCCCTTTTTTATAATTTATGAAATAGGTTTTCTGTAACTGCACCTCCTACAGAAGAAATTGGAAATCGGGTGGAATGGAATATAATGTAGTAGAAGAAGAAGTAATCCATTCGTGGCCAATAGGTAGAGTTAATAAAATTGTATATCCACAATTGACAACAATAAAAAATCAAGTCCAACGCTTGTGTGTCACACACACACACATCATTAGCTTTGTCAGAAACATTGGTAAATTATAATATATACAGTAATAGTGCAATAGTGCAGTATAAATACAAATACAATATAAGTACAATATGGCAAAAATTAGTCTAACTATAATGGGGTATAAAGCTAGAAGAGTTAAAATGTATATATTTTATAATATTATTAGTCCCTTAGCAGTATTAATATTTATTGCATTTTAATATCACATTTTAATCATATTTTTAAAATAGAATTTTATCAAGAATTAGCCTTTAAGATCAATTATTTAATATTTCACAAAACAATCTTTTACAATCCTACCTCATTATAAACAGTATGCATATCAAATGTGTCAATGAGAAATTCTTGTGTCCTTGCCTCAATGCAAAGTCTGCTATGTGCCAGTGGATGTTAGAAAAGCTAAAGAGTATGTAAGTTTAAATAAGGTTTCTTGCTTAACCAGGTGTAGTGCTGCTGAAAAGAATCAAGTTTGTGCTGAGTCATGGTTACTCTAGAAGAGACCTATTATAGAAAGGAAGACATTTCAAGTTCCTGATTTAAACCTTTAGGGGAGACAGTGTCAAACAAATGTATAAAGAATGCTTCCCTGTGCAATAATTGTTTATCTATATTTATTCTCTGGTATAGTTTAGGGCGAATTTGTTCCAGTGCCATAAATTTAAAATCATTTTCATTGTGGCCCTTTTGTAAAAAATGTGATACCAGAGGAGTGTTAAGGTCCTGGGTTCGAATCTTGGACTTATGTTCACATATTCTGGTTTTAAGGAGTCTAATCGAATTACTGATGTATCTCATTTGGCAGCTGCATTCTATTAAATATATACAGTTTTCACTGTTATGGTTGGTAAATTGTTTTAATTTATGATGGTAATTTTTTCGGGAATGAATATCTCTTTAGTCTCCAACAATGCTTACAAAAGATGCAGCTGTGGCAGGGATAGTGTCCTACGATAGATGATGTCATTCTCGGAATGCATGCTGTGTGATTGGACCTGGTTAGCATATTGCTTAAAGTGGTAGTTTTTCTGTAGCCAATTCTTGGCGGTAACTCACATTCAGGGATGTGTTGGACTATATGCCAGTGGGTGCGAACCAGTTTGCTAATGGTCTTAGCTTGGGGTCAATATTCTATGGAGAAGCATATGCCCTTATTCCCTCCTTTATTTCTCCATTGCAGTAAGTTTTGACTCGGTGTAGATTCTATGTAAGCTATTGTTGATGATATGGCTGGGGTAGCCTCTATTCTTAAGAGTAGATTTGATGTTTTGCGCTATCTTAAGGAAATCATCTCTTGTTGTAGAATTTCTTTTTGCTTTGGTGAAAAGTCCATACGGGATATTATTTCTCACATGATGTGGATTGTATGAACTGTAATCTAAGTATGGACTCCTATCTGTTGGTTTCTTATATGGACTAGCACTAAGTTTTCTATCTTCAGATGTATATATAGAGAGAGATCCAAAAAAAGATATTTTATGTGAATTGATATGTTGAGTAAACCTCAGGTTGGTATCCTGTGTGTTATCCATTCTATAAATGGATCTAGGATTTCTGACGAGTCCATGACGAAAAAAAGATAGTCCATGTATCTTTTGTATATGATAGTATGCTTAATGAAAGGGTTAGTACACAGATCATAAAGAAAGGTGTTTTCAAAATTGATCATGTATATATTTGCCAGACTGGGTGCCATGGCACTACCCATTGCCACTCCTCTGGTTTGAAGATAGAAGGTGTCCCCAAAATGAAAAAAATTATTCTCCAGGACTATTTCCAATATATCAATGAGAAAGTGGGTAGGAGGTGGTGTTACTTCCCTGGGGTTAAGGAGGTCCTGTATTAATAGTCTTGCTTCTTCAAGGGGTATGTTTATGTACAGTGATTCTACATCAAGAGAGATAAAAACTGCCCCATGAGGGATCGATGTGCCCTCTAATGAAGTTATAAAATGGGTAGAATCTTGAACAAACAATGGTGTATCCCTGGCATATTTATTGATGTAACTGTCTATAAATGTGGAGAGGGGCTCAAGCTGGGAATTAATCCCTGATATAATTGGTCTGCAAGTGGTGGGGGTCCCTGGCTGCCTGGTTTTGTGAATTTTTGGAATGAGGTGAAAATAGGGACTCGGGGGTATTGATTATTGAGATATTTGTATGTATTATCATTAATGTATCCAAGAGATAATCCCTCAAAAAGAACAGTCCTGATTATATTTGAAACCCTGGCTGTGGGGTTATGAGATAACATTTTGTAGCAAGAAGAATCAGAGAGTTTCCTTTGTGTTTCCGCTAGATATTCAGTGGTGTCCATGACCACTATTCCTCCCCCTTTATCTGCTGTTTTAATTATAATTGACTGGTCTGTCACTAAGTCGCGTAAAATTATATGGTCCTGAGTAGATAGGTTCCTGTTCAGTCTAAATCTGCATTTCCTAGCTATTTCAAGGTCTCTAAGAATAAATCTACTAAATACCTCAACCGAGGGATTGTTAACTTGAGGACAGAATGTAGATTTAAGTCTTAGGGAATTAACAGCATCAGACTCCATGCCTTGGTAGAAAACTTTTAATTTTAATAATATCACCAATTTAAAGAGATCAATCACTACAGAAGAGTCATGTTAACAAGCTGCAAACAAGGCTGTTCAGCCAATTTCCTCCTCTCCAAGTGTGGCCAGTTAATATGAACAGATCAGGGGAAACTCAATTTCTCTGGTATGACTCGACAGTGACTGAATTTGCATTTCTCTTGCTGTGTAATTGCATCCTTCCCAGAAAATGTCTTGATATTCTTCATCTGCTCAGAAAAACTCCCAATACTTCAAAGATAAGTGGATACATCTGTCCCCCAGTAAAAACTGTAAGAAGCCGATATCAAACTCACTTGCACAGGTTATTACAATGGTCACCAAATTATAGAACTTTAATGGTGGAGTCAATTTTGGGGAGAATAAGGCTATCTAAGTCTGCTAGCAGTCATGGCCTCCATGCTATTTCTAGGATTGCAGCAGATGTTGGGAAGTTATTTTTAAGAATGGATATCCGGTAATTCAAAGCTTCATCCTACTGTTTCTTGGCTCTTCATGGTATGTCATTATATTCATTCTTTGTATGAATCAGAAGCAACGGACACCTTCAATGAGAGCAAGAGAATGCAGCCCTTGTGTCCTGACTATGAGATTTCCACAGATATCCAGTTGGTCACTGTGGGGAAGAGGATGCTGTACTGGACAGGCCTTTGGCCTGATGTAGCAGGGCTTTTCTTACATTCCTGTGTTCTATAGTAAAAGTAAATCCAGTCATATCCGACTCAAGGGTCCAGTGCTCATCTCAGTTTATAGCCAAAGAGCCAGCCCTGTCTGCGTCTGCAGATGTTTTCATGGACAGGTGGCAGGCATGCCTCAACACGGAATGCTGTTTACCTTCCCACTGAAGTGGTTCCTATTTATCTACTTGAAATTTCTTGCTTTCAAACTGCTAGGTTGTCAGGAGTTGGGACAGAGATGGGAGCTCACTCCATCATGCAGTACTCGGGTCTCGAACTGCTGACTTCCAGCCATCAAGATCAGCATCTTAACCACTAAGCCACCACAGTCCCCTACACTACATAGTTAATAAATTGTTAAAATGGCAACAGTTATTAAAATTAAGAAGCACTTGTTGAATGGCCCTATTGTAAGTATGGTCCTGTTTGATTTGAATAACTGAATTAATTAGTGCATACTTTAAAGCTTGAGTCTAACCATATTTACTTGGAAGCAAATCAGAATGCTTAGGATTGTAGCCATGGATTCACAGTATGGAGTAACCTTAAGTGAAATATTTGTTTCTTTCTCAAGCAAAGCTCTTCCATTTAAAATAATCATCCTTCTGACAGAAGACTTCTCACAGCTGGTGGCACATTTGCCCCTAGGCTAGGAGGTTATGAGTTTAGTCTAACATCATGGCTTAGTCTGAAATCAAGGATGACACAATAGGCTTCCGAGAGTATGCTGTATAGTATTAGAGGCGACATCTTTCAGAAAAGATGTTACATCAAAAAAAAAAAAATTCTATGCATCCCACTTGACTGGGCAGGTAAAAGTTTGTGATCTCATGGCACTTTCAGAAGGAAGGAAGATAAGTTAGTGTCTAGATTAAGGTTTGTCTTCTTAAAAGAAAGGGGTTCTGATGAGCAGAGTGACAAATAAGCTCGCCTGAACTTGTCAAGAAATTCTTGGGACTGAACTTTTCTATGATATTGGCCAGTATTTAGTTGCCTAAATTTGGAGCAAAAGAGAACTATTTAAGGAGCCCACAAGCTCTCCCCGATCTTCAGCAAGAAGCTGAACCCCAGTCTCACAAGCTGAGTGAGATTTGGCATATGTCATGGAGCCTGCTAGAAAGGGAGGAAAGCCAAGAAAATTGTCCCTCTGTTTTATGTTAGGAAATTGAGTGCAGTACTGTACTTAACATTTAAGGATGTGGCAGGGAAGGACAAACAAATGAGCAAGCAACTTCATCATAATGATTCACTGCTATGAAGATCTTGTGCAGGAAATCGTTGAGATCTAAAAAAAAGGAGGCATTGAAAACAAATTTGACTAGGCAGTGGTTGCTTTGGATGAAATTCTGCTGCTTAGCAAAATAAAATGTCTAAATTTTTGGCCAACCTGCCCCAAGCTAGTTACAGCTCTGCGAGTTTCTGTAAGTGTCAGGAGGCGTGTGGGCAGATTCTGCTGCTGGGGGCATGTTTTTGTTTCTTTGAAGCAGCTTAACTCTCTACCTCCTATCAAGCATTTCTCCCACCATTCATCACTAACCCAAGACATTTCTCCTCTTCTTGTTCTCCCTTTGTGTTGCTGTTGTGTCCGAACTCTGGAAGGATTACTCGAACAGAGCTGGTTCAAACAACAACATGGTTTATTGCAAGGAGCAAAAGAACAAGGAACAGGTGCATGGCGACAGCTTTTATACAGAACACAATAGATACATTTGCCCAAGGCTTCCGGAGAAGCGGTAAAACATTAGTGAATCAGCTTTCATAAAAGTGGCGCCTATTTTTGCAGGACACGCTGAGGCAATAATAATTTGAATACACAATAGTTGCCTACCTCTGTGCCCTCCCATTGGAAACCTGTTTTGGAAATCATGAAGGGTGCTTGCAGGGCATTCACACACACCCTAGAGCAGCTGAGTACAGACATTTCTTTTCTCTAGATGACTCTCCACAAAAAAGAATAGTGCCTATTGGCTTTGCAATTCTCCTCTAGAACATTTTCCCCTATGTTTTTATCACACACACAAAATCAGGTTTAAAAAGCCATACAGGATGTTGAGACTACAAAGACTTTTAGAGTTTACTAACCCCCAAATTGTTGATGCAAAGGGCGTAAATCTGGCCAGGCTGTGGAGGATGGCAGAGGACAGAAGAGCCTGGCTTGCAGTGGTCCATGGGGTCGCAAAGGGTCAGACTCGACAGTGCAACTAAACAACAACAACAACCCCCAAATTCATACCTGTCAACCATCCCATTTTACCCAGGAAAACCCCTCATTTTTACCCCTCTTGCCACCCCCTCCCATTTTATTAATTTCCCCGTACTTTCCCTTATTTTTAAAACAAATATCCTGATGGGAGCCCTCACAGGCGAAGCTGCAATATTTTTCCAGCCACCAGAGGTCGCTGTGGCTGTGTGGCAGGCTTTTCGCTTGTTGAAGGGGAGAGAGAGAAGGTGGGGGGGCGTTCTGTAGGTTTCTCTTTCATTTTCCTCCTGCCACATGGCCAAGATGGATGCTGGTCAGAGCCACCATGCTGGGAGGGACTGGAGTCAGAGGTGAGCGATATTTCATATATGCAGGGGCAAATCAGCTCTTGGTCTGGGGGCAGAAACTTCTCACTCACTCTCATGCTTTATTGATGTTTCTGCCCTGCCTTCTGTTTCTGTTCTAGAGTTAACTTGGGAGGAGTGGGGAGGGGAGTGCTTGATCACTATATGCTAAAGGTAAAGGTTTCCCTTGCTCGAAAGACAGTCGTTTCTAGAGTGCCAAGGTTCGCCATCACAGTCAGAGATTCCTACACTATATGAGAGAGAGGGGGGGTGTGTTCCGTTTCTGTTCTAGTTAACTTGGGAGGGGTGGGGGGAAGTGCTTGATCACTATATGCTAAAGGTAAAGGTTTCCCATGCTCGAAAGACAGTCATTTCTAGAGTGCCAAGGTTCGCCATCACAGTCAGAGATTCCTACACTATATGAGAGAGAGAGGGTGTGTATGTTCCATTTCTGTTCTAGAGTTAACTTGGGAGGGGTGGGGTTTTGTGCTTGCACGGTTGTGTAAAGGGATCTGAGTTAGGTAAAGGTAAAGGGTCATCCTTGCTCAAAAGCCAATCGTATCCGACTCTAAGGTTCAGTGTTCATCTCTGTTTCAAAGCCGAAGAGCCAGCGTTGTCTGCATCTGCAGACATTTGCGTGGTCATGTGGCAGGCATGACTAGACACCAGAGCGCATAGAACGCTGTTACCTTCCCACCAAAGTGGTCCCTATTTATCTACTTGCAATTTCTTGCTTTCAAACTGCTAGGATGGCAGGAGCTGGGACAAAGACGGGAGCTCATTCCCTCCTGCAGTACTCGGGAATAGAACTGCTGACCTTCTGCCTCCCAGTCAGCATCTTAGTCACTTAAGCCACTGAGCAAACAAGAAAGAAAAAAAAACAAAAGTCCACCAAGATTATGGGGAAAGGGTTCTTTGGCCCACACAGCTTTGTGCCCATTGCATCTACAATACCATCTAGCCATCTTAATTTTGGCCACCCTCTTCTTTTGTCCTCCACCTTTCCCAGCATCAAGGCTTTCTCAAGTGAATCCTCTTTTCTCATTTGATGTCCAAAGTACTTTAGCATCATTTTTACTATTTGACCTTTAATGAGCAGTCAGGTTGATTTCTTCTAGGATCGACCTATTTCTAACACTACATTTCAAAGGCATCTATTTTTCTGCGCTCTGCTTTCCTAATGGTCCAGCTCTCACACCCATACATTACCACCGGGAATACCATTTCTTTGACTATGCAATTTTTTGTTTGCAAGGTGATACCTCTACTTTTCACTATGTTCCCCAGGTTTCTCATAGCTTGTTTCCCAAGCATCAGATCTTTGATCCTAAGAAAGTAAAATCTGCCAGTCGTATCCAACTCTAGGGTGCAGTGCTTATCTCCATTTACAGCCAAAGAGCCAGTGCTGTCTGTGTTTGCAGACATTTTCATGGCCATGTGGCAGGCCTAACTAGAGCCCAGCAAGTCACATGGTTATATTTGCCCACGCCCATGGATTAGGCCACACCCACAGAAGGGTGTGGCCAAAATTTCCCTTATTTTCAAATCCAAAAGTTGGCAGGTATGCCCAAATTAGCTGAGATCAAATTTGCCTTCAAGTGTGAAGCTCTATTATAATTCATTTGGATCAGGGAAGCTGGAGGTTGGAGCAATCAATCTAGCACAGCTTCTAAGGTCTTTCTGAACTACATTTGCTGTTCAATCCCTCTTCCTTTTTCCATTAAATCTCTGAAATCAATCATCTGAGTAGAGTGGTTTTGGTATGAGGACAGTAACCCAAGCATAAGAGGTCTTCTTCTGGTAGAAGAGGCTTCAGCCAATTCCAAATCATCTGCAGCCAGAAGTTCTTTATGTTAGGACTGCATTTCTGAATTATGCCCCTGAAGCAAACCAGAACAAAATAATAGCCATCACTCCTTCCTATTTCTGCAAGCAATGAAATGTATGGCATCTTCATGCAACATATTGTGGCATGAGAGACCATGTGATATAGTGGATAAAATGATGGGCTAGGAAAAACTGTTTTCAAATCCCCTTTAGACATGGGTAGGCTGGTATAACCACTCTTTTAAATATATCAGAGAATAAACAAAACAAAACATTATAGCATTTTGAAGACTAGCTGTTAAAGTGCTAAAATGTTTTTGTTTGTTTTTTATTGTCTGCTATGCTTGAAACACAGACTAACATGGCTATTATTTTTTTAAAATCTTTTAAATATATCTCATACCTTGAAGACACTATTAAGGAAATCATGAGTGGATGTGACTTGATGGCACAGAACACACACAAATATTTCACAGTCAAATGCAGCCTCTAACGTAATAAACTCTTGATTTTGAGAGCTCATACTATAACAGATATGGTCATCTTTACTGTGCTCCAAGAGTTAACCTGGAGTTAACATCTAGTAACTGTGGCACATATTGGCAGTAGGGGTAAAATAAGATGATTTTTGAGCAAACACCATTCACAGGAGTGTGCCATAAAATGTTTGGGGGCCAACTGCAAAATCCAAGTTGACTAGAATGTTGAGAACAGAAAAGATTTTTTTAACAACACGTACAACATTCTTAGAGCAGTACGTCCTGCTTGTTCTCACCAGGCAGGCGGCAGTCTTTTCTTTCTCATTTGATATGTTTGGCAGCATTTTAAAATAGCTTTTTTATGTTAATAAGTAGATTTGTCAAGAAGCTTTAGTGCCAGCATGACCCTCCTCTGCATAAAGCAACCTCTGCCACTTGTCCTGCTGCTATAAATTGCTACAGGCCTACATTTTGAGGGGCAGAATCAGCTACAGCCATAATCTCAGAATGGCAGGATGGTTTCTGTGGAAAGAAGGGCCTGTGTTATTTTTGGCTTCACTGTGTCAGTTTTTACAGCTTCACCCACAACTATATCTGAGGCAGCAACAGAGAACTTGGGTTTTAATTTTCCTTTTCTTCGGCCATTGGGAAAAGAAGCAATTGCTTTCCATTATCATTCTTATCAATGCCTCTATGCAGGAAATCTGGCACTGAATGGTCTCATCAAGCTCTTTTCCTAAAGCTGTCATGTATTTCACAACTAGAAAAGTAGATAAATTTCAAGCCCAAGCAAATTTGAATTTGTTGATTCTACGCAGCTTGCAACTACGGACTATACATTTAGGTTAGGATGAAGTAAAGCAAACAAGGAATAGGCACCTACCTTTGGTTTCATCTTTTTCCATCACTTTTTGGAACAGTGCCACATAAATACTAATGAACCATTTCAATGAATCAGAAGGGTATAGATCATATTCATCTAAATCTCACTTGTTCACTACCTTCATTCAACCTATGTACATAAAAGCACTGCACATTGATATTCCAAAAACATGCCCCCTTCATGGTAAATAGAGCAGTGCATGGAAGAAATGAAAAGGGTAAAGGAACCCCTCCCCACAAGAGCAAAACAAAAAGAAACAAAACCTTTCTACCAGATGCATCTCTGCTTACAGCATTCTAGTGGAAATCATGCATTTGTGGAAATCTTATTAGTGATCATCTATCAAACATTTTAAAAAATCACTTCCCCCATTCAATCTGCAAATCTGAAGATGGTCAGGGGAAGTGTTTAATTTGCTTGTATCATGAAGCAGCTCATCAGTCGCTTGATCAGCAAAATACAGACAAGCAAACAAACATTTTAAATAATCGTATTTTTAAAATACTTGCTTGATATCCTTAGGTCTAGAAGGCAGTAGCTTTAAAGAGAAACAAAATATCTGCCAAATGATCATTTGAAGGACACCTGGTCTACCGAGCCAAGTAAGCCTTAGAGCCCTTAACAGCAAAGTTTTTTTTTCTTATTTGCTTTATTTTGGGTGGCGGGGTGGGAAATATGTCACCTACAAGTATAAAACTACTAGGTTGAAATTGCAAACTTTATTTCTGTCTCAGCTGCTCTTGCTTTTTTAGAGTTATATTAAAGTATATTCATCATGTTCCAGGTTACAGTGGCACAATGGTTAAGAAGCTTGAATTGTTAGCTGGAAGTCTGGCAGTTCGTGACCTGGGTACTGCATGACAGATTGAGCACCTGTTTCTGTCCCAGCTCTTGGGGACATGAAAGGAGCCTCATTTGGGTATTCCCTGAGCAGAGTTTCTTCCACAAAAATCCTTTCAACCTATAATAATTTCTGACATGAAATTATTATATATTTCCATATAGAAATGAAAGGGTTGGGTTTTTTTGTTTTTTTTTCCTCACAAACATCCTGTACACCGTGTGATATTTATCTGTTTTCTTCATTTTCTTACAAATATAATTAAGTGGTTAAGCCTGCTCTTTTGCCCACAAGATCCTTGATTGCAGGGTTTCAGCATTCAAATCAAATTAAAGATTTCACAGTTGGAATGTGACATTCATGTCCCTTCTGCTCTATTTTTGTACCCATAAAATGGGAATAAGACATTCACCAAACTCTTCTATAAGAACTGGATGTTTCCATGTTATCTTATCACCAGAAAGTTCCCTAATTAAGAGATGGTGTTTTCAATGTGGTCTTACTTTCTTTTCTGAATTCCAAGTGGAGGAAAACATGTCCATACATCTTAACATTTGTTTGTTAGACATTCCCCCTCTTTCAAAAAATATGAAATCCAGGAAGCATCTGTTATCATTCCCCCCCTTTTTTTCTACAGCATGGTTGAGCAGTACATAGTCCTATTTTGTGGACCTACTACATCTGTCTGGCATCCCATATCAAAGTTTAACCACTGCGTCATCAGGGCTCTACTGTACACTGCAGCCAAAACTGTGCTCACAATCTGAGTTCAATCCTGAAGGGGCTCAAACTTGACTCAGCCTTCCATCCTTCTAAGGTCAGTAACATGAGTCCCTAGCATGTTTGGGGCAAAATGCTAATTTCTTTGTGAACCACCCAGAGTACCACCCACTAAGTGCTATTGGGTGGTATACAAGTGTAATTGCTTTTGCTATTGGTAGTGTGTGTGTTGGGGGGGTGGGGGGGTTGGAGTTCCAGGAAACAAATTACCTGAAAAAGGATTTGCCCTTTCATATAAGATGAACGGACTAGTCCATGAAACATACAAAAATAAAAGAGGTACTCCTGAAAGAATCTGAAATGAGAGAAATACATTCTCACCATTCATACACCTATTCTGAACCTCTCAGCCTTTTTTAAACTATAAAACAAAGCACATTAGCAAAAATTAGTAAATACATTGAATACAGTGATGAAAAGGTAAAATATGCTTTTGATCTCAATCCTTCAATTCTTCCATTATGCACGTTATTAGTACCAAAAGACCCATGATCATTCTGAATCACAATGCCATTTATATCGACCCTTGTCTTCCTTGTACTTTGTAATTTGATAGTCACCCAGCAGGAAACAAATTTTCATGCATAACCAAGGTGGGACAAGCAATATGTTTCCTCACTTGTGGATGGATAAACAGCTGAACTGATGCACATATCCTTTATAGCAGAGGTGGCACCAGTAATCAACTCACCATTCTCTAAATCATTTTCTGGCATATTCTTCTAGTTCCAGGAACTCTGTGCCAAGGAAGGCTGGACTAGCCCATCTTTGTTGTCTTTCTTCTAATAGTGATTTTTTTTTAAAAAAAAAAAGTGACAAAATTTGAGCCTTTAAGCTGTTTTTACGTTTGTTTTTCTCTGCTGAGCATTTTATAATTCTTTTTATTCATGTATTTTGACCTTTTTTATCTATATATTTTCATTACAGCTATAGCATTCCACAGTTCCGAAAACTGTTCTAGATGATGCCTCATTCTTTTAGATCAATTATTTATTTTATTTGTTTATTTATTTATTCAATTTGTATAGCCGCCCCAATTGACGGGCGGAATACATAAAATCCGAAACGGTTAAACTCTAGAAACCCTTAAAATTCCGAAAAAACACTGAAAAATTACCTCCCACCCGCACCAATTAAAAATCTAGTTTAAAACTTTTAAAAGTATGAATGATCCTCCTCTAAATTTTTGTGGGGTTCTTTTTAATGTTCACATATAAAATCCTATGCTGCAAAGTCCTACCCCATACCTCATAGTGGTGCAGCAGTGGTCCTCAAACAGTGGACATAATCCACATAAGTTCATATTAAAATACAGCAGTCATGCTATAAGGTGGCACAATGTTTCTGCCTATTGTTTTTTATCTTGCACAGACTAACACATCTATTTTTTCTGAAACCTGCATCCAAATGTGTTGTCCCCAATATCAGATTGTGGGATTTGGAGGCCCATATCTGAAACTGTTAGATTGGAGAAAGTGACTTTAAAACCACAGAAACATACCTGTTAACTTTTGGGTTTGAAAATAAGAGAAATTTTGGCCACACCCCTCTGTGGGCATGGCCAAATCTGTGGGCGTGGCCAAATATAGCCATGTGACTTACTGGGCTCTAGTCATGCCTGCCACATGGCCATGGAAATGTCTGCAAACACAGACAGCACTGGCTCTTTGGCTGTAAATGGAGATGAGCACTGCACCCTAGAGTTGGATACGACTGGCAGATTTTACTTTCTTAGGATCAAACATCTCTGCAGATGGTGATTGCAGCCGTGAAATAAAAAGGCGACTGATGCTTGGGAAACAAGCTATGAGAAACCTGGGGAACCTAGTTAAAAGTAGAGGCATCACCTTGCAAACAAAAAATTGCATAGTCAAAGCAATGGTATTCCTGGAGGTAATGTATGGGTGTGAGAGCTGGACCATTAGGAAAGTTGAGCGCAGAAAAATAGATGCCTTTGAAATGTGGTGTTAGAAATAGGTCGATCCTAGAAGAAATCAACCATGACTGCTCATTAAAGGTCAAATAGTAAAGATGACGCTGAAGTACTTTGGTCATCAAATGAGAAGGGAGGACTCACTTGAGAAGGCCTTGATGCTGGGAAAGGTGGAGGACAAAAGAAGTGGGAAATGAGAAAGGAGGACTCACTTGAGAAGGCCTTGATGCTGTGAAAGGTGGAGGACAAAAAAAGGGGGAAATGAGAAGGGAGGACTCACTTGAGAAGGACTTGATGCTGGGAAAGGTGGAGGACAAAAGAAGGGGGTGGCCAAAAATAAGATGGCTAGATGGTATTGTAGATGCAATGGGCACAAAGCTGTGTGGGCCGAAGAACCCTTTCCCCATAATCTTGGTGGACTTTTGTTTTTGTTTTCTTTCTTGTTTGCTCAGTGGCTTAAGTGACTAAGATGCTGACTGGGAGGCAGTAGGTCAGCAGTT
Organism: Bradypodion pumilum; assembly: GCA_035047305.1. NCBI lineage: Eukaryota > Metazoa > Chordata > Lepidosauria > Squamata > Chamaeleonidae > Bradypodion > Bradypodion pumilum. Next base: position 353,883,850 of record JAWDJD010000002.1, read on the forward strand.
CGATTCCCGAGTACTGCAGGAGGGAATGAGCTCCCGTATTTGTCCCAGCTCCTGCCATCCTAGCAGTTCGAAAGCACGAAATTGCAAGTAGATAAATAGGGACCACTTTGGTGGGAAGGTAACAGCATTCCGTGTGCTCTGGTGTCTAGTCATGCTTGCCACATGACCACGGAAATGTCTGGAGAAGCAGACAACGCTGGCCCTTTGGCTTTGAAACAGAGAAGAGCACTGAACCCTAGAGTCGGATACAATTGGCTTTTGAGCAAGGGCGACCCTTTACCTTTACGTAACTCAGATCCCCTTACACAACCATGCAAGCACACTGGATCTATGAGTTCTGATAATTCTCCCCTTGTATTTTGGATCTGCTCTCTCGTACAAAAAGCAGCTTCTTGCTCTAAAAATTGGCCTCTGTAGGAATCTATGACTGTGATGGCAAACTTTGGCACTCTAGATGTGGATGGCTTTCAAGCAAGGGAAACTTTACCTTGAAGCACATCCCCCCCACCCCTCCCAAGTTAACTGTAGAACAGAAACGGACCCCCCCTCTCATATAGTGTAGGAATCTATTGCTGTGATGGCGAACCTTGGCACTCTACATGCAACTGGCTTTCGAGCAAGGGAAACCTTTACCTTGAAGCACATACCCCCACCCTTCCCAAGTTAACTCTAGAATAGAAACAGAACCCCCCCTCCCATATAGTGTAGGAATCTATTGCTGTGATGGTGAACCTTGGCACTCCAGATGCAACTGGCTTTCGAGCAAGGGAATCCTTTACCTTTAGCATTAAAAAAGAGAAAGAACAAAAAAGAGTGAGTAATAGAGGATGGAGGAGCAGAAAAAGGGGAGAAAGAGAAAGGGAACTACCATACTATGGTAGTTTGCTGCTTTATCAAATCAGCAGCTCGAGGAAGAAGAGGAAGAGGCAGAAAAGCTTCACTCACTAATGCTACTACAGCTTGGGATGGTGCAAAACGAAGTGACTATCCAATAGCATCCCAGTAGCAAGACAAGCTCCTCAGCTAGAGCCTAAGGCAGTAGCAGCTACTGTTGGAAAGTCAAAGAGGAGTGATTTAGCTGCTGCAGTGTAACTGAACAATCCAAGCCTCAAGCTGAATGTGGGTGAGCAGTACAAATTTGATCATAATTGAGGTTATGACTCAAAAGTAGAGCTGAATTGCTCTGATTTGGCTTTCCAATGTAATCAAACCCTTAGTTTGGCATGCAACAGGTCAGGGATCGGTGTGGATCAGCGCATGTCCCTAGGCAGAATCCTTTTGACTAACCATGGAGCTTAATGCTCATTCAGTGAAAAACCATCCAATCTCCACTGCTCAGAGAGTGCATAGTATCATTTTAATAACAGGGTGATTTCTACTTGCACAGAGAAGTACATATGTTTTATTCCACCTGTAAAACTAGACAAGACCTTGAAAGTCATCTGGCCAAACCCCGGCTCAAGCAGATTGTACAATCCAGAAAGCATGTACAACGTGTTCAACCAGGTTCTGCTCTGATTAACTTCCTCCATCAATGGAGAGAACCTCTTCCTGACTGAATCTGTTCTATTGACAAACAGCTCACTAGGAAGTTTCTCCTCATGATTAATCAAAATCTGCTTGCAATTTCCAGCTATTGTTCTTAGAACCCCTCCAAAAAATCAGATCTCTGAAATGCTGTTGAAATTATCATTTAGCTGTTAATTGCTGGCTTCTATTAGAATAACTGTGAGAAAAACCAGATGCTTTAATCAGATAGTCAATTTTCTTTAGCAAAGTGCTTAAATTAGCCCAAATAAATTGAGATTATTCATGTGGGCAGAATATTGAACGTAGCTCCTGCTCCTAAAATGGATTTGCGAATCAGATGTGATCAAGTGGTGACGTCTAGAGGTGGAATCTCATAGACTACGACTGTGAAGGAATATTTCCCCTCTTTTCTATTCCTAGGCTATAAATTCAGCCATCTACAATACCTGTAGTGCATTTGAAATACTGTATGCTGGAATCATATTATTAATGGCCATTGCTGTAAACCTAACAATAAGCAGCAAAAAAAAAGTAGCTTGTATTTTTTGTTGCACACTCATTATCTGAGCTAGAATATGACATGACTTCTGTTTTTAACTGGTGTGAATTCACCAATGAGATTACACCATTCAATGTGTGTCAGCACAAATGAACAAAAGAATCTTGGTAATTTTTTTTGTTTAAAAACATAAGAATGTAAAGACCTAGCAGTCTTGATGGATCAAACTGAAGTCCTATTTAGGCCATCATTCTGTTCACACAGTGACCAATAAATTATGATGTTACATATTATGGCTTTGAGATGACGACGATGATGACGGCGACGGCGACGGCGACGGCGACGACGACGACGACGACGACGACGACGACAACAACAACAACAACAACAACAACAACAACAACAACAACAACAACAACAACAACATGATATCAAGTCAATTCTGACACATGGCAACCCTTTCCATGGTTTTCTAAGTAGACGGTACTCAGAAGTGGTTTACTCTTCTCTTCTTCTAGAGGTGCTCTGAGAATGTACAGCTTGCAAAAGCTACATGGGCTGGCTTTTCTCCCTGGAGGCACAGTGGGGAATTGAATTTCCAACATCCATAGATACCTTAACCACTGCACTATTTAGCCAACATATATAAATATACAAATAATGATTGGATTCTATTATGTTGATTCCAACTTACAGTGACCCTTTCCAAGTTTTCTAGGTAGAGAATACTCTGAAGTGGTTTACCATTCCTTCTTCTGGGGACATCCCAGGACTGTGCAGCTTGCTCATGACTACACAGGTTGACCCTTCTCCCAGGAGGCATACTGGGGAATTGAACTCCCAACTCCCAGCCACATATACAAAACCATGCATATACACTAGAAAATTGTTTGCTTAGAACAGTGTTAAGTGGGAAAGTGTACACAAACATAACTAGGGAAAATACATTCCATATGCATACATCAGGGGAGACAATTTCAGAAAATGCATACATTTTGTATCTTGAGAAAACATCTATAAAATAGCTATGTAGAAATGAAAAACAAAGTCTTACAACTGATGGGGGGAAAGGACTAGAAGCAAATGCACGTGGGACCCAGAAAAACACAATGAACTCAAGATTAGATTTTTTTTCCCACATCCTTAGTCTTAACCAGGGATTCTCAACTTGCGGCTCATGGGCCGGATGTAGCCCGTGGCACCATTTATGGAAAGCTGTCTCCAAAATACTTTTTCTAATGCCATCTGCTAAGCACAGAAAAGGTTCTAAAAGCTTGGGAGTAAAACAAATCTATACAACCTGTAACAATGTAGCAGCATACCATGTGCTTAATAATGATTAATATAAGTGGCATTTCAAGTTGTCTTTGAATAAACTGTGAGCTGTCAACAAAGGAAGACTAATAGCTCAGGAATCATTAGAATGAAATGCAGCAGGAAGTTGAAAGAAAATAATTGTTTTGTTTCAAAGTGCACATATGTTTTTTGAAAAGGCATTGATGCATCCTTCTGACTAAGAAGAAGGATGCAAGTAAGGAGGAAGTAACATTATAGCACATGTCATTTTAAAATAAATAATAATAATAACTGCATGTCTTCAAGACAATTTTTACTTATCCCTTTTCAGGATTTTCCAAGTAGAAAGTGCTCAGAAGTGCTTTACCATGCCTTTCTTCTTTGAGAGTGCACAACTTGTCCATGACTACACAGGCTGGCTCTTCTCCCAAGGGGCATAACGGGGAATCAAACACCCAATCTCTGGTTCCGCACCCATATACCAAAACCACCACACTCCAAAACTTGTAATGCAATGTCAAATATTCAGAAGGCTGACAATGGGAAAATTTTACCAATGTTTTTGTCTGAAATTTTTGCAAATAAATGAATGAAATAATATCTGGGAAATCAAACCAAATGATATCTGCAATGTAAAAACACGTGTATCTATTGGGTAATTCAAAGGTAAACCAAAAATGTATGCCCTGGAGTCTAATATAAAAGTAAGCAAGGATATAGACATTTGGACTTCTGCAGAAGATTGCAACTGAGGCAGATGGCAGAGTGTCTTTGGAAATTCTGGGGTCCTGGTCACCTTGTCGTGGCATGCCGGGCATGTGACATGTTTGTCTTCCTGTCTCAAGAAAGTATGAACTACACCTGACTTACAGTAAATACAAGTTCTGTTAACTCTGTAGGAAGAGAAAGGGAAAGGAGTTGAAGCGCATGTCCCTCTGAACTCCCCAATTTATAAAGAAGAAGAAACAGTTATTAAATAAGAGACAAGTAACAGATATACTGGGTTAGAATAAGACTAGCAGTTATTTAGAGGCACTCATACACAGTAACTAAACTACCTCAGGGGGCTTGTCAAAGCGAATACTGTACTAGTTTGAGAGTGAGAAAGAACATCCTTTCCCAGTCTTCAGTAAATTCAAGAACAAGATTTGCTGGGCTTCGCCCCCACCAAAACTATCTATGAAGAACTTATTTAGCTAGAAAGGCATGTAACAGACATCCTAAATTCATGGGGCTAACATTGCTCTTTTGGTGAGTAATTTCTGCACAGGAAAGCTCCCAACAAGAAGAACCACATGCCAAGGGGAAAACGTCATCCTATGCAGTACATAACATTAAGATAGGTGCCCACACAGAGGAGGAATGAGAGGGATCCAGCCATCAATCTGAAGAGAAGAATGGTGGAAGTGGAATACTGATTTCACATATTATCTCAGGTGATGTTGTTGCCTTCACTAGAGCTGATATTATCTCAGTGGGAATGAATGCTTTAGCTAGAAGAAAACTTGAATGGGCTTCCAAAGACTGTGGGGCTCTGGATACAGCAATGAATGACTGAGAAGAGACTGTCACAACTGGCATTTTCACAGCTCCTTTTCGTGATAGGTCAGAGACCTGACAGAAAAAACAGAATTCTGGATGCAAATGTGCTATGTAACTGGGAAAGGTTTTTGGAGCTTTTGGACTAGAGCTCATAGTGCTAAAATGAAAGATTCCTGGCAGGAGATGGGCTGTTTTCCTCATGCAGGCTGTGAAGAATGAAAGCCGGCGCCAAAATGGCCGCTGCACTCTTTGTGGGCCCCACCCCCACCCGGACGCAGACATCCGGGTGAGTTAGGGGGCGTGGCCACCCCTTTATAAAAGGGGCGGCCACGAGGCAGACGAGCTGCCATTTTAGAAAAAGCGATGGAGAGGAGAAGTTTTCTCCGTCGCTCTTCGTTTTCTCAATCTTCGGCTTTTTAGCCATTTCGGCGCTTTCGATCCCCGGAAAGGGATCGTCTTCTTGCTGTGATGCCTCCCAAGAGGAAGGCCACGGTGACCAAGCCGCGGCCAAGAGGGAGGAACTTGCCTGGCCCTGCTCTGGGAAGGGGGCAGCATTCGGGTCGGAGGACCGTGACTGCGCCCCCGCAACAGGGCACCGCTTCAGCTTCACCCGCCGTTACCAGTGGGATGGGGCAGATTAGGGCATGGCCCTCGGCTCTCCAGCCTCAGGCTGGCCCTACTGGGGTTTCGGCCCCCGGCCCGCAATTGCCGGCCATGGGTCAAGACAGCGGGGGAGGGCCTGGTGCGGTCACACAGCAGGGCTTGCCTCCGGCCCCTCATGGGCCGGAGTTTTGGGCATGGCCCTATTCAGGACCTGGCTCCCAAATTGGGGTCCCCGGTGTATCACCCAGTGGGCCGTGCGGCCCACATTGCCCGCCTTATACCGGGGGTTCTGCGACAGTGGATGCATTGTTGGCACGTTTAGCCATGCTGGAAGCATCCCTGGGGATCACAAACAACCCCTCAGGGGGGGCTTCACTCCCAACTGGGGCCCCCTTTTGCCTGCCTGCCACCTCGACGGCCGCCACTCTGCAGCAGGCGGCCAGTCGGGTTGAGCTGCTGGAGACGCGCCGGCCTGTGCCCGCCGCTATCTCGCAGCTCCCCGTTCGTCCTGAACTACAGCCGGGGAGTGGTCAGATGTGGCCCCAGAGCTCGATTACAGTCGCGAGCTCCGACGCCCACCGTGGGCCGGAACCCCCAGTGGGGGCGGCTCACGGGGGTGCACCCAGTGAGTATCAGGTTCAAGCTAATGTCCCCACATCACAGTCCACTTTCGGTGGTAGTTTTCAGTGGCCATGGCCTCGTCACGTTGAGGCGGGTGGGTATCAGTTCCCAGCTTACCCTGGTGCCACTGGGTCCCATACTGGCACAACATTGGGCGGGGGGGGTTTCCACCCCCAGGGCTGTACCGGGCATCACAGGGACTGTCCAGGCACCGCCGCTGATGCGTTGTGTGAATACTGTGCCGGTGTCGGCATTGCCGACAGCAGGGTATTCCTTGCCCCTCGGGGATCATTTGTCCCAGGCCACGAGGGAAAAGATTTGGAGGGGGGAGTATGTCGATATTCTCTCCCTATTGAACCGTGAGCCCACCAAAGAAGAGAAAGAGGGGCAAGATGACAGAGACCGCGCACTTGGGCCAATTGGTTACCCGCATATCTCATTTATATGGCGGTGAACCTCAGGGCCCGGCCCGATTTGGCCACTCCTATGGTCCAATATTTGGACAATATTTACAGGGCGATGGTGGATTTTCCTGGCCCATCGTGGTTGGCTTACGATGAGGAATTCAGGATGAGGGTGCCATTACACCCAGAGATGAGATGGGATGAGCCATGCCAGAAGTTGTGGTTTTTATACATGACCCCCACGCGCCCGGCGCCTGGGGAAAGGTACCATTGCGGCCATGCTGTCCAGCGAGCTACTCCAACGCAGGCTCCCTGCCAGTTGGCGGGGCAGGGGGTTCCAGCCCGCTTGCTGTGTTGGAGTTTCTCGGCCAATGGCGTATGCAACAGACGGCAGTGCCGATACAAAGACGAGTGTCCCTCTTGTGCTGGCCCCTACGCCGCCGCTGCGTGTCCGCGAGCCGGTGGGTCATGGGGCAGAGGTAGAGGTGGACAGGGAGCGGGCAGAACTGCCGCTGAAGGAGCTGGTCAGTCAAAAGGCCCCCTTCCCGGTTAACGTATTTATGTTAGAGAGGTGGCTCTCGACTTACCCGAGGAGGGAGGATGCGAGGTACCTCCTCGAGGGTTTCCAGTGTGGTTTTTGTATCCCATTCAAGGGGGTGCGGGGACCCCAAGATGCTCCTAATTTGCTTTCCCTGAAAGGTAGGGAGGAGGTGGCTGCCCTAAGTATTACCAAGGAGGTAAATGCAGGGAGGGTAGTGGGTCCCTTTTCTAGGCCTCCCTTTCCTAATCTTAAGGTTTCCCCTTTAGGTTTGGTTCCCAAAAAGGCCCCGGGGGAATTTCGATTAATTCACCATTTGTCATACCCGGCGGGTCATTCAGTCAATGACGCCATTCCTGATTACCTTTGTTCGGTCAGGTATACATCATTTGAGCAGGCTCTGCGCATGGTGCGCTCTTGTGGCCCGGGGGTACTTCTGGCGAAATGTGACATTAAATTGGCATTCCGGTTGTTGCCAGTGCACCCGGGTGACTTCGAGTTGTTGGGTTTTAAATTCCAAGGGAAATTTTATGTAGATAAAGCCATGCCTTTTGGCTGCTCTATTTCCTGTTCAGCATTTGAATGTTTTAGCACTTTTCTCCAGTGGGCCTTTGTTCGCAGGTCTGGGTCCCGGTCTGTAGCCCATTACCTCGATGATTTTTTGTTCGGGGGTGAACGGGGCTTGGACATGTGCACGCGTCTCCTCACAACATTTCAGACGCTAATGCAGGAACTAGGTGTCCCTTTAGTGCCCGAAAAGACCGAGGGCCCGTCGACTACGCTCACATTTCTGGGTATTGAAATTGACATGGTCGCGCAGACATCCAGGTTACCTATGGATAAGGTCACACGGATCTCTGCGATGATTTTGGCCTTGCTGGCCAAACGTAAAGTGTCACTTCGTGAGCTCCAAGTTCTACATGGTCATCTTAACTTTGCCTGCAGGGTGGTCACGCCTGGCAGAGCTTTTGCTCGGCACCTATGTGATGCCATGATTGGGCTATCGAGGCGCCACCACAGGGTCCGACTGACCAAGGGCATGAGGGCTGACCTGTTGGTTTGGCTTAAGTTCCTGCAGGAATTCAATGGGGTATCATTTTGGAGATCTGACCTTTTGGTTTCCCCTAGGTTTCAGGTTCAGTCGGATGCCTCTGGGTCCCTGGGATATGGGATTTATTTTGAGGGGAGGTGGGCCTACGGCCAATGGCCTCCAGCATGGCGGGGCACGGATCGTCTACGCGATCTTACATTCCTCGAGTTCTTCCCGATACTGGGAGCTTTGATGCTATGGGGTGAGGAGTGGGCCAATTCAGTAGTTCATTTTTGGTGTGACAATGCTGCGGTAGTGCACATCGTCAATTCGCAGACATCTAAATTGCCAAGGGTCATGGAGTTAGTTCGCCAGTTTGTATTACGCCTCAATGTGCTCTTTAAGGCCAGACATGTACCAGGTCTTAATAATGATATTGCTGATGCTTTATCCCACCTGCAGATCCCCCGGTTCCGCGCCTTGGCTCCGGACGCGGAGGAATTCCCCTCGCCACTCCCGGACGAGATTTGGACATTTGGCAAGGAGAGGTGAACCGGGCGATCGGCATGTCACTCGCGCCCCGCACGCGTAAGGCGTATCACCATGCATTTAGTCAATTTAAAAAAATTTGTGAGCAACTCTGGTTGCCTGAAGTGTGGCCCATCCCAGTTGAACAAGTTCTACAATTTATGGTTTACCTACACAGTCAGGGCTTAGCTCCCCGCACCATAGCATCCAGGCTGTCAGCACTGGCATTCATGCCCAAGGTGAGGGGTTTTGCTGACAATATGAATGATTTCCGTATATGACATGTTTTGGAGGGGTGGACGCGAGAACGGGGACGCCGCCCGGACACTCGCCACCCAATTTCTCCGGGGGTCCTTACCCACCTGGCACGAGGCTGGCATGACCTGTGTTTTGACAGGTATGAGGCAGCTCTTTTTCATGCGGCTACCACGGTGGCCTTTTTTGGAGCGCTCCGCATCAGTGAGTTGGTGCTACTGTCTAAGGCGGATGCGGCTCGTAGGGCACTGGAACTCGAAGATGTCTATGTCTCTAATGAGTGGGCTCACTTGAGGATACGGTCCTCAAAAGTCGATCAGCACGGTGTAGGCAGTGGTGTTAGACTGCTACGATGTTCCATTGCAGACATCTGTCCGGTTGGTGCCCTACAGGAGTTCATTGCAGTGCGTGGCACACACCCTGGCCCGTTTTTCTGCCACCAAGATGGGTCTCCCCTGACTAAATTTCAATTTTGGAAGGTGACCGGTAAGGCACTGTCCAGTGTGGGCCTTCCCGGGGCTCGTTACGGCACCCATTCTTTTAGAATAGGGGCGGCTTCTACTGCGGCTGCATTTGGGTACTCTGATATACGCCGTATGGGGAGATGGGGATCTAAGTGTTTTGCATTATATGTTTGCCCTATCCAAGTATGAGTACCAGATAAGTCACCGTTCTCTCCATTTTGTCTTACAGACCCTGTGTGTCCCCGCACACCGGTGGCAGTATGGCTGGTGGGCCATAGCTATGTGCACTGGGCAGCGCAGTACGCTGCGGCGACAGAGTGGGGACCCCAGCTTGGACTACGTGCCTCCGCATGTATCAGGTGGTATGGTAAGCGCGGAATGTTATGGCGGGAACTGTTGCCATTCCTGTTCTCCATCAGGGATGCTGAACCGCCTGATGTCTTGGTGCTGCATCTCGGGGGCAATGACCTAGGCCAGGTCACTGGCCTTTCTTTAAAATCTGCGATTTGCAGCGACCTAGCTTATTTGCATTATGTGTGGCCCTACACTACGCTGCTATGGTCGGACATCATACCGCGTCACGCTTACAAGGGGGGTATTAACCTCCATGCCCTTGACCGCGCTCGCCGCTCGGTGAACAGGGCAGTTGCCCGGTTCTTTGCAAACAAGGGTTTGGGATGGGTCATCCGACACCCCACCATTAGTTTGCAAAATTATGATCTTTATACAGGGGATGGGGTCCATCTGTCGCCCAGAGGTATGGACCTCTTTTTGGAAGATTTGCAAGCAGGCCTGTTGACCGAGCTGACGGTCTGGGGGGGGGCGGTGAGTCTTTATTGAAGCCTCCCCGTGTGGCGGGTAGCACTGGTAAGGTAAATATTTATGACCCACAGGTATCCGGCAGGTTCGCAATTGACTGGCCAACACTTAGACAGGTACAAGTTTAATAACGTTGACCGGTCAACAACGAACCAGGCAATGGGGTGATGGCAGGAGCTCTTCAGCATGCATCACCCCGTGATTTGATGGATACACGTCAGAGGGTGGGGTCAGTAGATAGTTTATTGACTACGGTCAACAATTTGTTTGTCGTAACAAACAAATTGATACAAATGGATACATTGTAGCCAATTGCCGTTGGCAATTTTGGGAGGAACCTTACCAGTGTTACTGCGGCCTGCTTGCCTTAAGAATTATAATTGGCTGAGTACCAATTGAAATTTATAATTCGGACTAGGGCATTATTCAATAAATGTGGCCCAATGCCGTTATCCATATACCAGTGTCTGAGTCTTCTTTGGGGGGTGCGCCTGCAATGGATTTGGCAGAAATCCTGCAGACCTGATCAAGAGCAGTTTAAAATAAAATCCTATGGGAAACAGAGGCAAGTAATGAAAGCTTCATATTGCTAAGTATCAGAAACAAGGACATGTGGGACAAAGAAGGAAGCAGAGCAGTGGAGTTGAAGCTTGATGGTTGGCAGGGAAACCAGAAAATTCCTTTGGCTTTAGTACTTCCCTCTTTTGTCACAGCAAATGGTAAAAATAATTTTTGTTCACATTTCAGCAGTTTGAAACAACCACTCTCCTTCCTGCCACCAGAGAACCTAGCAAACCTCAGCAATTTGTTGGAACATGGAAACTGACCCAGACATGATTGTGAGCTTGTTGAACTGCTCTGTATCTGCTCCCATGACACATATCTAGTAACAGGAACCAAATCAGCAAAGATGGAATCTGTTGTGTTCTGTAAAGCTGTGCCTTTAACAATGTACCTTTGCCATGTGTTACCAATGTAACCTTTCTGTGTGCAACATTATAACCATCAGCTGTATCAATGTAACCTAATAAGGGGACGCGAGCTAGTGACCACCAGAGGGCAGTAGCGAGCGTCCAGCTCCCATGGATCATAGTCACCTGGTTCAGCAGCGCGGGAAGATTCCCCGCGACCTCCTCACCTGGTCAAGAAGGGCGTGACCTCCTACGACGTCACGCAGGCAGCAACCAATAGTCTGTCGACGAGCCACATTCAAATGTATAGCCAGCTGTATATATTGAGCTCCCCATCCGCCATTACCTCATGTTCCTCCAGATCATCATGCAATAAACCTGTGTTAAGCCAACCCTTCGGCTGTTTCATTGTCTTTGGTCCCTTACACTAAACTGGCGACGAAGGTGGGATAATGGCAGCCCACGGGACCAAGACATGCGCCGGTTTCGAAATCAGGAAACCGGGCGACTGGGAGATCTTCGAGATGGACTTCCAGGCCGCACTGATCGAGTCCGAAGTCACGGAAGAGGCGAACAAAAGAGCCATCTTCACCAGGATGCTCGGACAAGAAACAAAAAGGACCTTGGTGGACCGGATTGCACCGAGAAGGGTGAGCGAATTCAAGGCCAAGGAACTCATGCAGATGCTGCGTGAGCACGTCCGGCCCGCCACGGCGATGTTTCCCGCTCGGAGTGCGTTTTGGAGGCGAGTCCAAGCGCCCGGGGAGACGGTCGCCGCATTCGTGGCGGCCCTGCGGCTGGCGGCCGGCCCGTGCAAATGGGAGAATGCCGAAATCACCCTCCGAGACTGTGTGCTGTGCGGCCTGAACGACGCCGAAACCAGCGCACATTAATGAACCAAGAGCCGCCTCCCACGTTGCAGGAGGTCGTCAGAGCGGCCCAGGCCGCAGAAGCTACGAAGGCCGGGGTCCAAGAACTTCAGGACTGGCGGCCAAAGGCGGGCAAAGCAGAGGCTCCGGTACAGGCGGCCCGGCGAACTTCGAGGTCGTCCACAGAGAGCAGCGACGACGAGGACGTCCAGAGGGTCCGGAAGGAGAGCCAGCGATGCGACGGCTGTGGAGCGGCCCACGACCGCGTGAAATGCCCCTTCCGGAAGGCCGAGTGCCACAACTGTGGCCGCCGCGGGCACATCGCCAAGGTGTGCAGAAAGAAGCGCGAGACCTGGAGGAGCTCCGCAGACCGTTCCACGGGACAAGACCGCCCAACGAAACCCAAGGACGGCGCCCAGGCCACGCGGAAGCAGGATGGCGTGGGCCGCATCGCCGACGGCAGCGAGGATGACGCCCCAGTGTTCAGCGTGTCTACTAGACACCCCCGCTACTTTGTTGAGGTACTAGTCCAAGGGGTCCCCATTAGGATGGAAATTGACTTGGGGTCCTCATATTCAATCATTTCCCAGAGGGAGTTTTTGGGAATTGCCCCCCACAAGCGACCCAAGCTCAAAGCATTGAGGTCCACACTACGGGACGTGCAAGGGAACAGTATTCCAGTGTTGGGGGTTGGAGAATTTCAGGTCAAATTCAAGGAGCACGCCGCGTCCCTTCCCCTAGTCGTGCTCAAAGGAGGAAATTGCAGCCTCCTCGGGACTCAATGGTTCCAGCCCCTGGGGTTGTTTATTGGGGGGGTGCACGCCGTTGGGATGCACGCCGTTGGGACTGATCCAATTCAGGAGGTGTGCGAGGCGCACCCCGAAGTCTTCAAAAAGGGACTGGGGAAATTCAAGGGGCCCCCAGTGACTTTCGACCTGGACCCGGAGGTCCGCCCAATTCGCCTAAAACCACGCCGGGTGTCGTTTGCACTCAAGGACAAGATAGAGGCAGAACTGGACAAGTTGGTGGGCCAGGGGATCCTCGTGCCTGTAGATTCTGCGGAGTGGGAAACTCCAATTGTAACCGCTCTAAAGGCCAATGGGGAGGTCCGCATATGCGCCGACTACAAGTGCACCATCAACAAGGCGATCCGCCCGAATGCGTATCTGGTGCCGGTAGTCAGCCATCTGCTGGCCAGGTTACACGGGGGAAAGTGTTTCGCTAAGCTCGACTTAGCACAGGCCTACCAGCAGCTCACGGTGTCCCCTGCCGCCGCTGCTGCGCAGACCATAGTCACCCATAAGGGGGCATTCCAGGTGACGCGCCTCCAGTTCGGCGTGAATTCGGCGCCTGGAATTTTCCAGTCACTCGTGGAACGCCTCCTGAAGGGATTGGAGGGGGTGTTGCCTTATTTTGATGACGTGTTAATAACGGGGGGGGAGTCGGGCTGAATTGGCAAAAAGGTTGGGGAAGGTCCTGACGATATTCGAAAAGGCGGGGCTGAGGTTGCGAAAGGATAAATGCGTCTTCTTCGCAACCGAGGTTGAGTTCCTAGGGTTTTGTGTGACTCCTGAGGGAATAAAACCATCCATGTCCAAAGTGGCAGCCATTAAAAAAGCCCCCCGCCCCACCTCCAAGCCCGAGTTACAGTCGTTCCTAGGACTGCTCAACTTCTACCACTCCTTCCTTCCCCTAAGGCCCCCAGACAGCGGCAAGCCACTAACAAGTCTCCCTCTCCCTTTTCAGGACAAGGGACCAGGGAGCAAAGAAGCAATAACGCCCCCGGGGGGGGCAGCCTTCTTCACGGCCCAAACGCACATGCAACAAGCCATCTTGGCTGAGAGACTTCGTCTCATCCTAGGGGGGAGGGATGTTGTGTTCTGTAAAGCTGTGCCTTTAACAATGTACCTTTGCCATGTGTTACCAATGTAACCTTTCTGTGTGCAACATTATAACCATCAGCTGTATCAATGTAACCTAATAAGGGGACGCGAGCTAGTGACCACCAGAGGGCAGTAGTGAGCGTCCAGCTCCCATGGATCATAGTCACCTGGTTCAGCAGCGCGGGAAGATTCCCCGCGACCTCCTCACCTGGTCAAGAAGGGCGTGACCTCCTACGACATCACGCAGGCAGCAACCAATAGTCTGTCGACGAGCCACATTCAAATGTATAGCCAGCTGTATATATTGAGCTCCCCATCCGCCATTACCTCATGTTCCTCCGGATCATCATGCAATAAACCTGTGTTAAGCCAACCCTTCGGCTGTTTCATTGTCTTTGGTCCCTTACACTAAAGAATCAAAGGCATATATAGAAGGATCTGACAAGCAACAAGCATTTTGTTTTTTTTTAATGAAATTGCAGATCCAGAAAGTAATAGTATGAGGTAAGAACAAACATTTTGCATACAATTTCCTTGTTACTTCTTCAATTTTTGGTAGGTGATATTGGTGATTTTTTTTTTAAGGAATGTTTGGTCATGACTAATCAAACCAGTAACACCACTCATAAAGATGGGAGATGATTTTGGTTTCTTTTTCTCTTCAGCTCCAGTTCACCATCAAGAAACAGACAGTTAATAATAATCATGTTTGATGAGCATGAATGAGTGATCTTATCTCTAAAAAATCACAGGTTCCCTGTCTCGACTCTTCAAAGCAAAATAACAATTTTGTATCACACAAACTTCAAAAGTGTTTAGAAAACAGTCACCCTGCCTTCATGGGGGGGGGGGGGGTTGAAGAATGAACCATCTGTTGTGTGTGAGCTGAAAAGATACTTGTCTGTGGCTTGAAACTAGAAAGCATTTGCCCAAGTGGTGGCCTTATGGGCTGAACACAGAAACCCAAATGTCATTTGAGGAAAGGCTTTGGCTGATTTGATGCCTGTATTCAAATTTCATGTATCATACAAAGGTCAGAAAAACACCCCCGTGTGTAATTTACTCAACATTTACTGGCAAATCTGTTCTGAGTGCTAGAGAAAAACACAAAAGCAGGGTGAAATATGTGCCAGGTTTCCATGACTCCCTAGTCAATTCATAACTGCAGCTGCCTCTCAACAGCTAATTGCCCAGTAGGAACTTTGAGTTCCCTCCCTGCATTCTCACCTTTTTTCCTCCCCACAATTCCATCTCATTCCCCAACAGCCTTCACATTTCCCCATCTTCAGCACTTCCCATTCAATATTCAAGACAGCATAGAACAAGACCTCAAAAAATCTCCTTATTTTAGCCCTACTGCTGGTCTGTGGTCTTATTCAAAACAATATACACCAATGCAGCAACTTTCCACAAGCTGTCATAGGGTGCTACTAAGCTCTTCTCCAAAAATTCTCCATCCCACAGCTGCTTTACAGGAATGTCCTTAATGGTGTGTGTGTGTGTGTGTGTGTGTGTGTGTGTGTGTGTGTGTGTGTGTGTGTGTGTGTGTGGTATACAGTGCCGTATTTAGGATCTGTGGGCCCCTAGGCTGAACCTGTGGTGCAGGCCCTACCAGGGAAAGTATTTTTTTTTTAAAATTAACCTACAAAAACAGCATTTTCAGCAATTATCCAACTAAAAACTGAAAAATAAACATTTAAAGTTTATTATTAAATTATAGAAAATTTGCGTATGACATTCCTATACATTATCACGTGGTACGGGCTCCCCTTTGTGGTGCAGGCCCATAGGCTGCAGCCTAGGTAGCCTATGCTTAAATTCAGCCCTGACTGTATACATATTTGAATAGTATCTGTGTTAGTCAGAAAACAAAAACAAAAAATTAAAAACACTGCAGCACCCTAAAGACTAACTGCTATATTTTACCGTGATCTTTTGTGGATCAAGCCCACTTCTTCAGACCAGTAAGAGGTTAAACTCATTAACATATGCTTTGCTTGGCACTTTTAAGATTGAAAGGGAGACATTTAAAACTAATCTGAATAATCATTTGTTACTGCTAGCTGTACTGAGATATGCAATGCTTGTCTGTCATTCTGCTTGATTACTCTTTACCTCATTACTTTGTGATCCATTTGCCTTGTAGCATCTTGCCCCCTGCATCTGGTGTATATTAACCATGTCTGCAAGTTTTACTCCTTTGTCTGAAAAAGTGGACTTGATCCACGAAAGCTCACAGTAAATATATAGCAGTTAGTCTTTAAAGGACTGCAGTATTTTTATTTTCGGATATGGCCTAATGTTGTAGTGAGACATGCTGTTGTGGCATGCAAAGAAGAAATAGTTCTTCCCTTTTCTTTGTGGCATAATTTATATCTAGAGGTTTTCAACCTTTGTCCCTCCAGATGGTTTAGATCAACTTCAGAAACTTCAAACCAGCATGGCCAAGGATCAGACATCCTGGAAGCCAAGTACTAAACATCTAGAAGACCAAGTTTTGGGAAACACTGATCCAGATGTGTGGTTCTTGGGCCAGTGTCTTCTAGGCATGTTGATGAGAGGCATAGCCCACCTGCTAAGTGAAGAGAGAGGATGCTCTTTTCCCCCTCTCCTCACTCTTCACTTTTAGGCTCCAACCTGTTCCATCACTCCCCTATAACTTTTCTCACCACTCTGGCTTGGCTGCCAATTTCATGAGGGGGCAGATAAATCTCCAGGCTTTTCAGAGTGCTTAAATTGCCTGTGCCCTCAAGGAACTGGATGTATACCCAGCTTGCTGAGGTGAAAAGGAACAGAAGCAGGTGGGGAAAGGTACAGCAAAAGTCAGATTGTAATGGAAGATTGTATATGTGTGACTGGCTGGGAAAAAAATGTGATAGCTTCTTGGATGTCTCTGCCTGCAAAATTCTGGAAGTCCTTGTTTGGCATAAATTTAAAATGAACAGCTGAAGCTAAATAAAGTTGCAAATATCACCCCCTTGCCACCTCACCTGACTTTGTTTCCTGTAGGGAAAAGTCAAGTGTCCATTTCTTTGCAGTCAATTAATTCAGCACTAAAGCAATTACCTCATTAAATAGTAAGCATCTTAGTTCCTCATGACCACCCCATTCCCTTTCTTCTGTATTTTCTACATTTTGTCTAGCTTTTCATAGGAGCAGGAGACAGTGGCATACCATGAGAAAACTTCCTTAGGATAAGAAGGGATATCCTGAGTTGACCCACAGCTGTTGTGACCAGTTCTTTTGTTTCCCTAGGCAAAGCAGGCTTTCTTCTGAGGAGACCAGAAGGAAAAAGTGGACACTACAGGAAACTTCATGAGCTTTCAAAAGGCAGATGACCCTGCAAAAACTGCATTTTATGGTGTCTCCTTTTCTTAAGAGTAAACCAACATAATCTTCAGCAAGAAAGTTAATTCAACATTATACTCCCCTTTGGGAAATAGCAATCTGGAAAAAAAAATTCTTGCTACTTCTCCTTCAGTTTTCCATAGTTTCACCTTAATCACATGCAACTTGATTAATTAGATATTGATTAAATAAACCTCCCCCCACTCCCAGATAAATCACTGCTGTACTTCTGGACTTTTCTCAGGTAGGGTTGTTTGGTGTATGCAAACCAAGACACAGGACACAGCCTCGGGCTGGGTTAACTCAGGTTTATTGCATCGTGGACAGAGGGAACATGAGGTAATGGCGGATCGATAGCTCTTTATATACAGCAGTAATACATTTGAACGTGGTGCCATGGTAGCCCATTGGCTACTGTCTGCGTGACGTCATTGCAGGTCACGCCCTTCTTGTCCAGGTGTAGGTGGTGGCGGGAAAACTTCCCGCGCTGTTGCCTTTGATGAGTTCGGACCAAGAGAGCTTGGACGCTCGCTGCTGCCAGCTGGTGGTCATTAGCTCGCGTCCTATTACAGGGTTTATATGATACAGCTGAAGGTTACATTGTTGCTATAGGCAAGGTTACATTGGCTCAGATACATTGTAATCCATGTGTACAATAAAACCATCAGAACACAACACCCCTCCCCCCTAGGACGAGACAAAGTCTCGAGCCCACACTTAAACACACTCCCCCCCCTTAGGAGACAAAGTCTCTCAGCCAAGATGGCTTATTTCGAACACGCTGGGGTCTCGATGCGGGCTGCCTCTCCCCGGGTTTGCTACCTTCTCTTTGTCCCCTGGTTTCCTGTCCTGTAATATGAGAGGGAGACTCGTTAGTGACTTGCCGCGGCTCCGCGG
This sequence comes from Bradypodion pumilum, assembly GCA_035047305.1. Lineage (NCBI taxonomy): Eukaryota > Metazoa > Chordata > Lepidosauria > Squamata > Chamaeleonidae > Bradypodion > Bradypodion pumilum. The sequence goes on from JAWDJD010000002.1 coordinate 353,901,887, forward strand.
CGTTGTTGGGAGGTGTGCTCTTTCTTAGGGAGGAACCGGGGGCACTGGGGGCTAACGAAAAACCCCTCTTCTCGCTTGGATGGGTGGGGGAACACTCCTGAAAACCCCCCCGGCTCGCAAAATCAAAATCAAAATCACAATCGGGGGCAGCGGTCGCGAACTCCTCTCCCCCTTCCCCGGCCCCTGATAAGACTGGCGTATCAAAAGGATATGAGTCGGGGCCGCTACTACTGCTTCCTTCCCCCCTTGCTTGGGACTGTTGTCCCCTGCTGTCTCCCCCTTGGGTTAAGCGGGTGGGGGAGAACCCTAACGCTGAATCCTGTTGCTGAGCTCCACTGACTGGCCCACTCACTCGGTGCCTCAGTTGGTCTGCGTGCCTCCTCCAGAGGAGGCCGGTGTTAGTCTCGACCCGGTACGACACAGGCCCCGTCTGCTCTACAACCGTCCCTGGCACCCAGGCTGGCCCTGCGCTGGAATAGTTCCTGCAGTGAACAGGGTCCCCGGCGGCGAAACCTTTCGAGACTGCCAACCCTATGTTTTTCCCTTTATCCTCGGCTCTCGTCGGGTCTAGCCTAGACAGGATCGTGGTCAGTTTTCGCCGCATCAGGAGCTCCGCCGGCGAGTAGCCTGACGCTAAGGGGGTCACCCTATACGCTAAGAGGAACTGGCATACTTGGTGATTCAGGTCCCCCGGGCCCATGCGCCGCAGCGCCTCCTTCGTTGTCCGCACCAGCCGTTCCACTTGGCCATTCGTGGCCGGGTGAAACGGCGCGGACGTGACATGCTGAATGGCGTTTGCCTCCATGAACGCCCCGAACTCGGCGGAGGTGAAACAACTAGCGTTATCGCTTACCAAAGTGTCGGGTAAACCGAACGTGGAAAAGACTCTCCTTAGCTGGCTAATTGTCGCGGCGGAGGATGTGCTCTTTACTGGGATAACCTCCAGCCACTTGGAGAACGCGTCTACCACCAGGAGAAACATGGTTCCTCGGAACGGGCCAGCGAAATCCACGTGGACTCTGGACCACGGCCCCCTTGCTGTGTCCCACTCCCTATGCGGGAGACGGGCCGCCTCAGGTCGGGATCCCTGGCAAGCCTCGCAAGTACCGACCATGTGCTCAATGTCCGCGTCCAGCTGTGGCCACCAGAAGTAACTGCGGGCTAGTGCCTTTGAACGAACTATGCCCGGGTGGCTGACGTGCAGCAGTTCGAGCACCCTCGTCCGCAGGGGCGTAGGGACCACCACCCGTTGGCCCCACAGAAGGCACCCCCTCTCTAGGGACAACTCTAGCTTTTTCCTAAAGAATGGGTCGAACTCTGTACCCGGGGACGAAACCGGCCACCCCTTCTGCACCCATGAACTAACTTTCCCCAGCGTCCTGTCCTTGCCTGTCGCCCTAGCAATGTCGGCTGGTACTATTGGGGGTGCGTCTAAAACCTCAATTAGCAACACCTGGCGGTCTCTTTCTGCTCTCGCCTTTTGGTCGTCCGACAAGGGCAGAGGGGATCTCGAAAGCGCATCAGCATGGCTGATCTCCTTTCCGGGCCTGTACTCCAACTCATGTTGGTACGCGTTGAGGAAAATAGCCCATCGCAGCATTCTCGGGGACAGGATCTGCGGCGTGGGCTTGCTTGCCGTGAAAATCCCTAACAGCGGCTTGTGATCGGTCACGATTTTGAACGGGCGGCCATACAAGAAATCGTGAAATTTTTTGGTCCCCGCTACTATTGCTAACGCTTCCCTGTCGGTTTGTGCGTAATTTCGCTCCGCTTGGGACAAGGACCTTGAGTAAAACGCCACCGGGGCCTCCCTTCCGTCCGCCAACACGTGGCAAAGCACCGCCCCCACCCCCACCGGGGATGCATCACAAACTAGGACCACAGGCCGTTTGGGGTCGAAGTGCGTCAGGATTGCCTCAGATGTTAGGAGTTGCTTTAGCTCTTTGAACGCCCTCTCGTGCTCGTCACCCCACATCCATGGCTCCTCCTTTTTAAGTAACCGATGGAGCGGTTCGGCCACGGACGCCTTCCGCGGGAGGAATGTATGGTAAAAATTGAGGAGCCCCAGGAAAGACTGCAGCTCGGTTTTGGATGTGGGGCGAGGGGCCTTTTTAATGGCTGCTACCTTGGATTTAGACGGCTTAATCCCCTCGGGTGTGATCCGGAACCCTAAAAACTCGACCTCGGTTTCGAAAAAGACACATTTATCCTTCCTCAATCTCAGCCCCGCTTTCTCGAACACGGTCAGTACCTTGTCCAACCTTTTAGCCAGTTCAGCCTCACTCCCCCCTGTTATCAACACGTCATCAAAATAAGGCAACACCCCCTCCAAGCCCTTTAGGAGGCGTTCCACGAGCGATTGAAAAAGGCCGGGTGCCGAGTTCACGCCGAACTGTAACCGCGACACCTGGAACGCTCCCTTATGTGTAACTATCGTTTGTGCCGCGGCCGTGGCGGGGGTCACTGGAAGTTGCTGATAGGCTTGTGCCAAATCGAGTTTAGCGAAACACTTTCCCCCATTTAGCCTGGCCAAAAGGTGGCTGATCACTGGCACCGGGTATGCATTAGGGCGGATCGCCTTGTTAATTGTACACTTATAATCAGCGCAAATGCGCACCTCCCCGTTAGCCTTTAGAGCCGTCACAATTGGAGTTTCCCACTCCGCGGAATCAACAGGAATAAGAATCCCCTGGCCCACCAGTTTGTCCAGTTCCGCCTCTATTTTGTCCTTGAGTGCGAACGGCACCCTGCGTGGTTTGAGTCTTATCGGGCGGACCTCCGGGTCTATGTCGAAAGCTACAGGGGGTCCCTTGAACTTTCCGAGTCCTTTCTTAAAAACGGCGGGATGCGCATCGCAAACCGCTTGTATTGGGTCCCCCCCCACGGTATGCACCCCCCCTATGAACAAACCTAAGGGCTAAAACCACTGTGTCCCTAGGAGGCTACAGCTTCCCCCTTTGAGGACAACTAGGGGCAGTTCCGCAGAATGTCTCTTAAAATTGACCCGAAATTTCCCGACCCCCAACACCGGAATGCTGTTTCCCTGTACGTCCCGTAGTGTGGACCTCAACGCTTTAAGCTTGGGCCGCACGTGGGGGTCGATTTTCAGGAACTCTTTCTGGGGAATTATGGAATAGGAGGACCCCGAGTCAATTTCCATCTTAATAGGGGCCCCTTGTACTAATACCTCAACGAAGTAATGGGACTGTCCCGCGGACACGCTGAACACTGAGGCGTCGTCCTCGCTGCCGTCCGAGACGCGGCCCACGCCGTCCTGCTTCCTCGTGGTCTGGGCGCCATCTTTGGGCCTCGCTGGACGGTCCGGTCTGGCCGCGCGGTCTTGTGACTGCCTCCGGCCCTCTTTCCGCTTTCGGCACGCCTTGGCGATGTGCCCCCGACGGCCGCAGGTGTAACACTCGGCCTTCCTGAACGGGCATCTCGCGCGCTCGTGGGCCGCTCCGCAACCCTCGCAGCGTCGACCACCCCTCCGGACCTTCTGGACCTCCTCGCCGTCGCTGCCTTCCGTAGACGACTTTGAGGCCCGTCGAGTCGCGTGCACCGACTGTCCGGTCTTCCCGTGCACCGAATTTTCCGCCTTGCCGGCTCTAGGACGCCACTCACGCCACTGGTGCATCTCGTCCACTCCGGCATTCGTGGACTCTGCGGCTTCCGCGGCCTCTATGACCTCTGCCAGCGTGGGTGGCGGCTCCTTATTCATCAAGCTGCGCTGTACCTCCTTGTCTTTCAGGCCACACAACACGCCGTCCCTGAGGACCAACTCCAGGATATCGCCCCATTTACAGGGGGCGGCGGCTATCCTCATGGCGGCCACGAATGCCTCAACTGACTCATCCGGCGCTTGGACTCGCCTCCAAAACGCGCTCCGAGCGGGAAACATTGCCCTCGAGGGGCAGAACCGCTCTCGCAGCAGTTTCATGATGTCGCTCGCCTTAAAGTCGCTCACCTTCTTCGGAGCGATTATGCCCACCAGCGTCCGCTTGGTTTCCATCCCGAGCATTCTGGTGAGGATGGCCCTCTTCCTCTCCTCGTCTTCTCCTTTGACTCTGAGTTCCACCAGGGCCGCCTGGAAATCCATCTCCAGCAGCTCCCAGTCTTGCGGTTTGGTGATGTTGAAACCGCTCTGTGCCCTGGCTGTTCCGTGGGGATCCATTATCCCACCTTCGTCGCCAATTTGGTGTATGCAAACCAAGACACAGGACACAGCCTCGGGCTGGGTTAACTCAGGTTTATTGCATCGTGGACAGAGGGAACATGAGGTAATGGCGGATCGATAGCTCTTTATATACAGCAGTAATACATTTGAACGTGGTGCCATGGTAGCCCATTGGCTACTGTCTGCGTGACGTCATTGCAGGTCACGCCCTTCTTGTCCAGGTGTAGGTGGTGGCGGGAAAACTTCCCGCGCTGTTGCCTTTGATGAGTTCGGACCAAGAGAGCTTGGACGCTCGCTGCTGCCAGCTGGTGGTCATTAGCTCGCGTCCTATTACAGGGTTTATATGATACAGCTGAAGGTTACATTGTTGCTATAGGCAAGGTTACATTGGCTCAGATACATTGTAATCCATGTGTACAATAAAACCATCAGAACACAACAGGTTGCCTCTTTGTTGTCTTCCATTTTCAGATAAATGGGAAAAGAAACAATCTAAAAAACAATTATGTCATTTTCTTTAATGTTCTGCAAATGTAAATGCTGCTCATGAACAAAAAATAGCTATATCTTGTAAACTAAGCTTCCCTCTGAAATATGGTTGCATTAACCCCCACATGCACCCCCAATCTGCCAAGAGTGGTCATGTATTTTCATTTTCCTTTTAACTGAACTGAATTGAATAATACAAAAAACTCTGCCTAAACCTATTTCTGCATAGTTTGGAAAGCATGTACACTTCTGTGGGGGTTACTATGCTCACAATTTTTATCCAGTACTCATAAAGCTTGGGAGACGGTACAAAGCACTAATCAGCCATTGTCCATCATCCCCTGAGTGAAGAGTTGGACACATGAACATGTTAACAGTGCTCATCTCCCCTCCACTACTTCGGGTGTTAAAGAACGCTCAGCTTCGGAGCTGTTGGATCCAGTGAGTGTCAAGACCATGGTTAGGCTGACTACCACGATCCAAACATTTCACCTCCTTATCACTGCTAGGCATCTCTCATGGCCCTTACCAGAATGTAATTGGGTCTTCATCTTTTACCTTTTCCTGTGCTACCCGCCAGTCACCAAAGCATGAAGATAACCCCTGTGCATCAGTGCAGGGTGGGTGGAAAAAACCCTATCCCAGAGGCTAATAAGGGGTAACGGCAAAAAATTCCCATCTGGCCCAAACACATCCAGCTAATCTGACCACCAGGGGTGGGTGGGACATTGTTCTTCCTGCTGCAAGTTAGAAAGGGCCAGGGTGTGAGGGGCCGGCCCTAATAAGGGCTGACTCCTGACTCCCCACCCCCACCAGCTTGCAATGCAAGCCAAGTGCTCCTCCTCCCGGGAGAGGTGGGGCAAAGGGACACCAGTGGGCATGCACCCACAGGCATCATCCAATGTACTGACTTAGGCTTCTGGGGATTGAAGTCCACCAGTGTTTCACAGAACATAATTTGGGAAACGCTGGATTAGATGATAACACATGTTGTTAAGGCTAACCACCCCAGGGTTTTGCCCTTTAATGACCAGAAGCCAGTGGTGGGCTCCAGCAGGTTCGGACAGGTTTGGGAGAACTGTTAGTAAAACTGGTTGGCCCTGGCCCCGCCCCCTGCCCCACTCACCACCTCCTCCTCCTCCTCCTCTCACCCCACTCCAGACGCGAATCCAACATCCTTGCTGCTGGGTCCGAGCGCCCAGGCTGAGCCAGCAGTTACTCTGCTGCAGTTACTCTTTAAAGGAAAATTAGAGCATTGAAGTGTAATTGCTAACTAACAGTCTGACGAAGTGGACTCGATCCACAAAAGCTCACATCAAAATAAAGCAGTTTAACCACGCCCACCCAGTCATCTTGCCATGCCCACAGAGTCGGCCATGCCCACAGTGTGGTAGTAAATATTTTCAAACCCACCACTGCCAGACGCTGATTCTTCCTATTTCCTAGTCCATGGTGGAGAAAGAGAAAGTAAAGGAGCACTCACAGGAGTATCAGTTCCCATCAGGTTAGACCCCTTGTCTCAAAACTAGCTTCTATCACATCTGGAGATGCACTGCAGAATGACGTTAACAAGCTGCAAACAAGGCAGACCACCAATTTTCTCTTCTCTCACTCATGGTTCCTATGTGATTGGCTAAAGCAAACACAATAGGGGAATCTTGACTTCCTAGGTATAATTTCACAGTTGATTTTTCCTTCTGCTCTGAATCCCTTAATGTTAAGACATCTAGTAGAAAAGCATGGTCATTATTTGGAAATTAGGGGGTGATTGAAAAGAAGATAAACAATAAGGCATATATCTCAGCTAATATGATTATGCTTACCATGTATATGGTCATTATTTGGAAATATATATCAAGGGATAAATTCCATACAAGACAAATTAGACACAAATTTAGTACTTTTAAAATGGTTAGCACTGAAGAATCTAAATATTCTTACTCTTTTTCTACTTTTGAAATTACAAATGCATTTAATGATTTAAAAGTTGGTTAGGCACCTGGGCATGATAGTATACACCTGAATTTCTTCTGCATTGTGAAAAATACACAAAGAGATGGATGGCAGATTTTTTCTTGAACATTATGGAAACAGGCAAAATGCCATATAAGATGATGCAATTAAAAATTTTGCAACACTCAAACTGGCAAAAAAGAAACATTCAACCAAAACAATTACTGCCTAAACGCTTTGTTAAACACTAGCTTTACGCTTCTTGTAAGACTCTTTTATCATAGAATTAGCCAGAGGATTTTCCAGATGATCCCTGTAGAACAAACTGAATTTCAACCTGCCAAAGGTTGTGTTGACCAAGTGCTTTCACTAAAAGCTTACATAGAAGCAGAGGGGGCGGGGGAATCAGCAACCTTTATAGATTTTAGTGCAAGATATGATATAGTGGGGAGACATGGATTGTTATATAAATTAATACAAGTAATCCCATGCTGAATGGATATTTCATTTATTGACAAAGTGCTCACTGGAAGAACTTACTTTGTCACTATGGAGAGGATATTAGTGCCCCTAGGCTTACTTTTTGCACCCCTCTTTTTTAATCTAGCCAACATATCCTACACAAAGTATAGGACGTTTGGCTATATGAATGATTGGGTTATAGCTGCCTAGCATAACTCTTTTGAGACAACTTTTAGTGTATGAGGAACAAGACACAGGAACAGTCGTAGTACTAGCTTAACACATCTTTATTGCATGGTGGTCTAGGGGAACATGTGGTAATGGCGGACGAACAGCTCAATATATACGGTGGTTATACATTTGAATGTGGCTCCATGATAGCCCATTGGCTACTGCTGGCGTGACGTCATTCCAGGTCACGCCCTTCTTGTCCAGGTGAGGTAGTGGCGGGAATCTTCCCGCGCTGTAGTTCTTTGGGGATTGGAACCTTGTGAGCTTGGGCGCTCGCTATTGCCACCAGGTGGACATTAGCTCGCGACCTAATTACACGGAATACATTGATACAGTTGGTGGTTGTTTTAATGCATAGAACTCAGAACACAACATCCCTCCCCCCCTAGAATGAGACGAAGTCTCTCAACCAAGATGGCTTATTGCAAACGCGCCTTGGGCGAGACGCTGACTGGCTTGTCCTGGGGGTGCTACTGCTTCTCTGTCCCCTGGTTCCTTGTCCTGCAACGGGAGAGGGAGACTCGTTAGTGACTGGCCGCGGCTCCGCGGTTCTTGGGGAAGGGACGGAAAAACCGGGGGGACTGGGGACTAACAAAAAACCCCGCTTCTCGCTTGGATGGGTGGGGGACCACTCCTGAAACCCCCCCCCCCCGTTTTTGTAAATGAAAATCAGAATTATCACCTGGGGTGCCATTCGAAAGATTCCGCAGGATATCTATGCCTGGGGTACCATTAGAAAGATTCCGCAGGATATCTATGGGGACAGAATCCCTCTCCTCCCCCCTAGGTGGGGACCATTGGCCCCCCCTCACCTCCCCCTTGGGTTGAACGGGTGGGGGAGAACCCTAACGCTGAGTCCTTTTCCTCGCCGGCCGCGCCCTGGTGCTCCTGAACCCTGCCATGGAGTTGGTCTGCATGTCATCTCCATAGCAGACCCGTGGCGGTCTCCACGCAATACGACACGGGACCCGTCCTGCCAACGACGACACCCGGGACCCAGGCCGGCCCCGCGCTGGCGTAATTTCTACAATGCACCGGGGCACCGACTTCGAAACTTTTCATGTCCGCTAACCCGATATTCCTCCCTGTGTCCTCCACCCTAGTGGGGTCTAGCCTGGTCAGGATCGTGGTCAGCTTCCTACGCATTAAGAGTTCTGCGGGCGAGTACCCAGAAACTAGGGGGGTGACCCTGTAACCTAGCAGGAATTGGCACACTTGTAGGTTGAGATCCCCAGGGCCCATGCGCCTCAGCGCATCTTTGGTTGTGCGCACGAGGCGCTCGACCTGGCCGTTTGTTGCCGGGTGGAAGGGGGCGGAGGTGATGTGCCTAATGGCGTTGATCTCGGTGAATGCCCTGAACTCTGCGGACGTGAAACAACTAGCGTTATCACTAATTAGGGTGTTGGGTATGCCGAACGTGCTAAAAACCCTGCGCAAATGCTTCACGGTCGTTGCCAAGGAGGTGCTCGTGACTGGGATGACCTCCAACCACTTGGAATAGGCGTCTACAATGAGGAGAAAAAGTGTCCCTCTAAATGGGCCCGCAAAATCAATGTGCACCCGGGACCACGGCCCCTTCGCCGCGTCCCATTCCCTGTGCGGCAGGCGCACCTCCTCTGGCCGGGAGCATTGGCAGCTCTCGCAAATGCCTACCATGTGCTCGATGTCGGCGTCTAACTGGGGCCACCAGAAATAGCTCCTGGCGAGAGCCTTAGAGCGGACAATTCCAGGGTGGCTGACGTGCAGCAGTTTAAGCACCCTCGGCCTCAGGGATTCGGGGACCACCACCCGCTGACCCCACAGAAGGCACCCTCTTTCTATGGACAACTCTAGCCTCTTCCTGAAAAACGGGGCGAACTCAGCCGCCGGGGAGGATGCTGGCCACCCTTTTTGCACCCAGGAGCAGACTAGAGCTAGCGTTTTGTCCTTCCCGGTCGCCTTGGCGATGTCTGCGGGTACAATGGGAGGCGAATCTAAGACCTCTATCAGGAGTACCTGGCGGTCTTTTTCTTCCTCGCCCACGGTGCTACTCGTGAGGGGAAGGGGAGACCTCGACAGGGCGTCCGCGTGGCTTATTTCCTTCCGTGGGCGGTACACTAACGCGTGCTGATACGCGTTTAAGAAGATGGCCCACCGTAACATCCTAGGGGACAGGATCTGGGGTGTGGGCTTGTCCGCAGTGAAAATGCCTAGCAGGGGCTTGTGGTCGCTAACTATGGTGAAGGGGCGGCCGTAGAGGAAATCGTGGAACTTCTTAGTCCCCGCTATTATCGCTAGCGCCTCCCTGTCTGTTTGGGCGTAGTTTCGCTCAGCCTGGGACAGGGATCTGGAGTAAAATGCTACCGGGGCCTCCCTCCCGTTTTCCAGCACGTGGCACAGCACCGCCCCCACCCCTACTGGGGACACATCACATATCAGAACCACCGGCTTCTTGGGGTCAAAATGGGTGAGGATGGCATCAGACGCTAGGAGTTGCTTCAGTTCAATGAACGCCCTCTCTTGGCCCTCGCCCCACTTCCACGCCTCGTCCTTCTTGAGTAGCTTATGCAGCGGCTCCGCTACCGAAGCCTTCCGAGGCAGGAAGGAGTGGTAGAAATTTAAGAGCCCTAGGAACGACTGCAATTCGGGCTTGGAGGTGGGGCGAGGGGCACCTTGAATTGCAGCTACCTTTGATTTGGAGGGCTTAATTCCCGCAGGGGTTACCCGGAAACCCAAGAACTCAACCTCTTTTGCGAAGAAGACGCATTTGTCTTTCCGCAACCTCAACCCCGCTTTTTCAAATACCGCCAGTACCTTGTCTAGCCTTTCAGCCAACTCCTCCTCGCTCCCCCCCCCCCGTTATCAATACGTCATCAAAGTATGGCAAGACCCCATCCAGTCCTTTCAAGAGGCGTTCCACAAGCGACTGGAAAATACCGGGCGCTGAGTTCACGCCGAACTGTAAGCGCGTCACCTGGAACGCCCCCTTATGCATGACTATTGTTTGCGCAGCAGCTGCTGCAGGGGTTACTGAGAGTTGCTGATAGGCCTGCGCCAGGTCTAGTTTTGCAAAACACTTTCCCCCATGTAATCTGGCCAACAGATGGCTGACTACCGGCACTGGATATGCATTAGGGCGGATTGCCTTATTAATGGTGCACTTATAGTCAGCACAAATGCGGACCTCCCCGTTGGCCTTCAGTGCAGTTACAATCGGAGTCTCCCACTCCGCGGAATCAACAGGAACAAGAATCCCCTGGCCCACCAGTTTGTCCAGTTCCGCCTCTATTTTGTCCTTTAGTGCGAAAGGCACTCTGCGCGGTTTGAGTCTTATTGGGCGGACCTCCGGATCCAGGTCAAACGCTACTGGGGGTCCCTTGAATTTTCCAAGTCCTTTCTTGAACACTTCGGGGTGCGCGTCGCACACCTCCTGTATTGGGTCAGTCCCAACGGCATGCACCCCCCCCCCCAATGAACAAACCCAGGGGCTTAAACCATTGAGTCCCGAGGAGGCTGCAACTTCCCCCCTTGAGAACAACCAGGGGCAGTTCTGTGGCGTGCTGCTTATACTGGACCTTGAATTTTCCAACCCCCAACACCGGAATGCTATTACCCTGTACGTCCCGCAGCGTGGACCTCAACGCTTTGAGCTTAGGGCGCACGTGGGGGGAAATTCCCAAGAACTCCCGCTGGGACATGATTGAATAGGAGGAACCCGAGTCTATCTCCATCCTAACAGGGGCCCCTTGCACCAGTACCTCAACAAAATAACGGGGGTGTCCCAAGGACACGTTGTAGACTGGGGCGTCGTCGCCGCTGTCGTCAGAGATGCGCCCTACGCCGTCCTGCTTCCTTGCGGGCCGGGCGCCCTCCTTGGTCCTCGGCGAGCGGTCTGGCGAGCTTTTCCGGTCCCTGCGCCGTCGTCTGCAGACCTTGGCGATGTGCCCCCGGCGACCGCAGTTGTGGCACTCGGCCTTCCGGAACGGGCACTTGACGCGGTCGTGGGCCGCTCCACATCCATCGCAACGGCGGCCTTCCTTCCGCACCTTCCGGACATCCTCGTCGTCGCTGCTCTCCGTAGAAGATTTCGGCGTCCGCCTGGCTGCCTGCACGGACCCCGCTGCCTTGTCGGCCTGTGGGGGCCTTTCTCTGAACCCCTTGACTCCGGCCCTCGTGGCTTCCGCAGCCTGCGCCGCCTTCACAACCTCGCACAGCGTCGGGGGTGGCTCCTGGTTCATTAGCTTTCGCTGAACCTCCTCGTCCCACAGGCCGCACAGCATGCGGTCCCTGAGGGCGATTTCCAGGTTTTCCCACTTACATGGGCCGGCGGCCAACCGCAGGGCCGCTGCAAAGGCAGCAATGGACTCACCGGGCACTTGGACTCTCTTCCAGAACGCGTCTCGAGCCGAGAACATCGAAACCGAGGGCTGGAAATGGTCCCGCATCGCCTTCAGGAGCTGCTTGACCATCAGTTCACTCACCTTCTTCGGTGATACCAGGTCCACCAATACTCTCTTGGCGGCATTTCCTAGCATCCGGGTGAGGATGGCCCTCTTCTTTCCCTCGTCCGTGATGTCGGACACCACCAGCGCATCTTGGAAGTCCATTTCAAAGAGCTCCCAATCTTCCGGCTTGTTGATGTCGAAACCGGCATGACTAGCGTGTGTCTTGATCTCATGGGAATCCATTATCCCACCTTCGTCGCCAATTTAGTGTATGAGGAACAAGACACAGGAACAGTCGTAGTACTGGCTTAACACATCTTTATTGCATGGTGGTCTAGGGGAACATGTGGTAATGGCGGACGAACAGCTCAATATATACGGTGGTTATACATTTGAATGTGGCTCCACGATAGCCCATTGGCTACTGCTGGCGTGACGTCATTCCAGGTCACGCCCTTCTTGTCCAGGTGAGGTAGTGGCGGGAATCTTCCCGCGCTGTAGTTCTTTGGGGATTGGAACCTTGTGAGCTTGGGCGCTCACTATTGCCACCAGGTGGACATTAGCTCGCGACCTAATTACACGGAATACATTGATACAGTTGGTGGTTGTTTTAATGCATAGAACTCAGAACACAACACAACTGAAGATGTTAGGCAGTGGTGGCTCTTGTTAGCTGGAAGGCTGGCATGTTGGCAGTTCAAGACCCTGGTACTGCATGACGGATTGTGCACCTGTCTCTGTCCGAGCTCCTGCCAAACTAGCAGATCAAAAGCAAGAAATTGCAAGTAGATAAATAGGGACATCTTTGGTGAGAAAAAGAGCTTGAGGACATCAAAGGAGCCTCATTCAGGCATCCCCTGAGCGGAGTTTCTACAGCAAAAATCCTTTAAACCCAGAATAATTTCTGGCACGAAATTATTATTATTACAGTGAAGATGTTTTTACTCCCAATTTAGACATACTGGATAAATATTTTCATAAATGGAGGTTATAGCCTAATCCAAATAAGATAGAAGTAATATGTTTTCTTCTTTCTAATATATCTGCAGATAGAGAGCTTAATGTAAGATCTAAGGGAAATCAACTCAATCACAATTTGCATCCTAAATACCTTGGGATTACTTTATACAGGATGATTTATAAAGAACATCTGATGAAGGCTGCCACCAAACTTAGAAGTAGAAATCTTACATAAACTATGCAGCACTAATGAGGACTCAGCAACAGATATGCTACAAGTGTCTGCACTCAGTTTACCATTCTCAACAGCAGAGTATTGTGTCCCAATGTGGTTTAATAGGTTGCACACAAGCAGGATTGATGTGCAAATGCAAGAGACAATGTACATTGTTAGTGGGACAATACACTCTACCCCCACAAACTGTCTGGCTGCTCTGAGTCATGTACCACCTCCGTATGTAAGACAGTAAAATGTATTCTTTCAAGAATACTGTAAGTTTATTGATAATCCCCAGCTGCCAATATTGAATGATGCAGCCTGCCTGGAATGAAACAGGCTGAGATCTAGACACCCAACCATCTTATCTGCTAAAACACTTTATGTGTGACATGGGGGAGAACAGTAGCACTGATTCAATTCCATATGTAAAGTCTGAAATGAGATTTCTCTCTATACGCATTAACTTTTTCTATTCTGTTGATGACAAAAACATTGAAGTTACCATATTACATTTCTTTGTTTACTTTAATTGAGCACCAAAATCCCAGAGCAGCACTTCATAGAGATACAAAACCTATTTCCTTGCAGCCCAGTTTGTATCCGTTACATATCATTCATTCATATGGGAATTCAGCTAGGCTGAATTCCCACATCCCTGTAAGCTTTCTAGATAATGTATTAACATAAGAACATAAGAACAGCCTTGCGGGAACAGGCCACAGCCCATCCAGTCCAACATTCTGTCTCACACAGTGGCTCACTATTTGCTTCAGGGTATTCCCAAGCAGATACCTTCACCTGTTTAGGATTCCCTGGAAATGGCATTGAGAGATATCCTGCCTATCTCTCCAACCCAGAGGTTGTCCTTAGGTAAAAAAGTATTGCAATGTAAATCTCTGTTGTGATAGATAGATAGATAGATAGATAGATAGATAGATAGATAGATAGATAGATAGATAGATAGATAGATAGATAGATAGATAGATAGATAGATAGATAGATAGATAGATAGATAGATAGATAGATAGATAGATAGCAACAGAGATTTACAATCTAGCAATGTTTGTGGAAAGGTTTTGCCAATGTAAACCAGCTCAAGCTTTACTGCCTGGTTAGCAAGACCATCAGAGTTTCCAGGGATATGGGAATTCAGCCTAGCTGAAGTACAGTACCAATGTATGTGAAACACTATATTGACAGATGTGAGATTTGGAATTTCAAAAAGGCAATAAAAATGGTCCTAACTCCTACCGTGGGGCTATTATACCAGCATTCTGAACTGTTGGAAAACATGAACCTTCTTATAAAAGAAGGATGTGATTCTGTGTTTAGAAAGGTCATGCTTCAAGCTGTATTCCATACATACTTTTTAGCAAGTGGAGAACTTGCTTGTATATTAGACTTTTTTCTTGACTACTCTGTCAAGGCTCTGCCTTTCACAACAGATATCACAAGGTTTTTAAAACTACTTTATATGTTACAAGAATAATCTTGAACAGATAGCAGGAGACTTCCATGTTCCTTACTGCACTGTGTACTGTGGTGTGAAGAGAACAATGAATGGGTTAATATTAGCTATGATAAAGCTCACTACATACCTGTAAGCATGCACCATATTGACACCATCACTGTTGAAACAAGGGAATCTTCGTGACCACGGCTGTGCAGAGCGAGGGACCTTTGCCATGCTTCCTCGCCTTGGAGTGGGAGGGGTCACCGACAGGGAGATTAGTGATTGGGCAATCAGAGTAGGAGTTGGGGATTTGTATTATATTTTCCAGAAGTTTCTTGTGGAAAATGTCTGATTAAATATTGTTAAAGATATGGTTAGCCATATTGTTACACACACTGTTTTAAACAAAATGTATCCATCTATTTCTCAAGAAGAATCAGGCTTAATGCACATTAGAAGGGGGGAAGAATTAAAAAGAAAAGGATCACAAATGAGACAAGTTGTTCTGTCTCCCCCACTCACTTCCCTTTTCCCTGTCGGAACAAACACTCACTGTAAGGGCTATCCGAAGAGAAGTCTAAGTCCAGTCCAAAGTCCTAATTCCAGAGTTTTCAAAGAGTAGTCAACCAGTCCAAAGTCCCAAAACCAGAGTTTCCAAGAGTCAAGACGCCACGGTACCAAACTAGAGCAGGGAGGCTAAACTTTGTCCGTTACAGAGCCACACCCGGCGTCCTGGTTCCTTATATGCCTCCTTGGGTGTGGCCAGATGCTTCCTGATTACCTGCGGCCCCTCCTTCCTCTCAGCCTCTGCAGACAACACTTTGCTCTGCTTCGGTGCCTGGCGTCTAGCCACGCCTCGTCCTCAGAGCTATCTGAACGTGAAGACTGCTGTTGGAGAACATCCTCGTTGCCATCCCACTGTTGCAATTCCAAGGGAGGCTGAGGCAATGCTGGGGGGGGGGGAAATCCCTGAGATAGAGGGTCCTGTCAGCTCCTCCCCTTCATCCTCAGAGTCTTCATCCTCAAGGTGGGCCGGTTCGGGGGCCAGACGTGGGCCGGGGGCCAGAGTCACAACACAAGTTGGCCCATCTCTATTAAAAGCAAAGGCCCTCGAACAAAGAAAACATAGACACTGAGATGGGTAACAAAGAGGAAGCACTCCATTCAAGCTGTGAAAGAGATTTTAAAAGCCAACAACATGACTTTTATTTGTGGAGAAGCTTATTTATTGAGGTGCCGCCTCTCACAGCCCTGCCAGAATCTACACCCTTGGACATTTTCATTGCAAGAAATTGTGTGGATTATATAAATTGTGTGGATTATATAAATGTAAATAACACAAGGCTATGTGTGTGCTGCAAGGCTGTAAATGAGGATGGAACAAACATTGCAGGAATGGATCAAGGGGGTTTCTTTTTAGCCCGTTAGATGTGTCTCTAGGATACTGTTTTATTATTATTAATCGCTTTTCGTGTAGAGCTTTTATAGAACCTGGCAACACAGGGATGGTTAATAAAGATACAGGTGGACAATGTGAATCAGCTGGCCTGGATAAGAACAATAAAGGCTTTATTCATAGAGCAAACATAGTACCTGGAAGTTGCAAGGTACCACTGAAGGGGCATCTCTTCACTGGCCTGCTTTTTCAAGAACACCTTTCCTTAATTGGTGTTGATAAAGAAATAAAGGATACTTTCTGCTTAATGAGTGATGATGAAAGTAGACACTTGAAACTGCAAATTTTGTCAGCCTCCCTGTTTGTAAATTAAGTGAGAATGCAGCTGGGACATGCTGAAGCTCTGTTCACTTCTAATGACAAATATCCTATGGATTATGTGAGCACAAAGGTTTTTACTAACTCATGGGAATGCGAGATAAGCAATTAGGAAAATCTGGTTTTGGGACAATTGTCTTAATAGTAGTTATAGTGAAAGGCCACTGCATTATATTTTTCCCAGGACAATCTTCTGATCACCATGGCTGATCACCATGATGATTGTCAATATTTGGAATCGGATATGGAACTTGATGGAGGACGAGGAGGAGAAGATCTAGTTGATACTGATGCCTTCAGAGATGTTTACAATTAAAACCCATTTAACTTTAAATGTTATGACATCATTTTTGTAGTAATTTACCTGGATGGATAGCTATACCATAGAAAAACATTTAAACTGAGCCTTGACCAAGCCCAGAATGTTGGAATCTACAAAAGGATTTCCCCTTCATACACTAAGACCATTTTGCCATCCCATGAAGAAATATTCTTGGTTTTCTTCATCATACTTATCAGCAGTTTTGCTTGATTCTCAGACAACCAGACATATTATCCAGAACATCTCAGAAGACAGTGTATACTAAAATTTCTGTTAACATATCTTGTTATTAAAGTAGAATTAAGTTTAAGTTTCCATTTTCTGCTTCCCTTTGCCTTACATGCATGTACTGTAATATTCAGTTAAAGCACTACTGTGAAGAATTTGCTGCATTTCAATATCTAGGGAGTAGATAGGGAGTAGATTAGTGCATTCCTGATCCATTCCTCCTCAGAAGGTACTGGACAAGATATTATCTTTTTTATCTATTTCGTCTGTATGTAGAACATAGCACATGGAAAGCTGGACTCAATGAAGAAGGAAAGAAAATATTGGCAGGAATTTTTTTTAATAATTTAAGAGATGACACTATCTTATTGGCAGAAAGTAACAATGGCTTGAAGTGATTTTCAGTGAAAGTTAAAGAAGAAAGTGCCAATGCAAAGCTACAGCTGAACATTAACACACAAATAATGTCTACAGAAGAAATATACAAGTTTAATGTTGACAATAAAGAAATCAAAATAATGAGAGGTTTGTATACCTTGGTTCAATCATCAATCCAAATAATCTCTGCAACCAGGAAATCAGAACTGAACTGGGACTCAGAAAGGCAGCAATGGAAGTATTAGACAAGACCATACATTGTAAATGCTGATTGTCATGCAGCTGTTAACTAACCTGACAACCCTGAGGACTAATGACTTTGGGTAGTGAAGTCCAGGGAAGGGTGATGGTCCCCAAGTGAATTAAATCCCACTTGAATCCATTTTGATGAATGTCACACTCCTGTTACTCCTGAGTAGAGCCTTGGCCTACAAGTTAGTGGGAATACACCTAAATTGACACCCTGAAGCTAAGCAATTCAGGGTTTAACTTGTTTTCTTATAGATCCTGACCAACTTTAGAAAGGTAGTGGATAGAAAATTGAACAACTCAAGTCCTTCATTTAAAATGAGGATGTATTTTAGCAAAAGTAAGTTACAATTCCAAGTTTTGGGAAGCAAAAATAATTCTAGGCAAATTGAACATCTTCAGTTCATAAAGCACATTAAAATCAATGAAAACCTTTCTAAGTGTGGAAGCCCTAAGGGCTTCCCCTCTAGTTCACAAGACTACATTTTTGCTGAGTTTGAAGAACCCCAAAAAACTATTTATGAAGCATGGTGAAAAGACAAAGAGACCACTCCTTTCTCTCCCCCTTTTTTTATCCCCCTCCCCAGACAATTTGGCCCTTCTTCTGAAGGAATCCAGCCAATCGCTACACAGTCCATTCAAGCATAAGTTTTGTTTCTCCAGAGTACAAGGTTTTGTTTACACCACATTTCTGGTCAATAACAACCCAGAATGCATCACTGCCACCACCACCCCCTTCAGTGAACAACATGCAAAAATTTCCATTACCATTTAGTAAAAACATAAGCCTGGATTTCTATCCGTCACAATGAAGGGCAGCAGGACTTTGTGTGCCAAAAGGGCTCAGGACCAGCAAGTGACTTGCGGAACTGGATCAGTGGTACACATGTCACGCTGAGATGCAGATGGCAAATAGAAGACCACTGCATTATACTGTTCACATGACAGTTTTCATTGCTGATCTCAATGAAGATAGCCAATATTTGGAATCAGATAAGACACCAGAAGAAGATGAAGAAGAAGATGACGAAGAAGAGGAGGAGGATGTATTGTAAGGATGTGTCACAAGACACCCAGACCTCGGCCATCTGCACTCTTGTATCATACTTGTCAACCATCCCGATTTGGCCTGGAAAACCCCGTAATTTGATGTCCATTGACGTCATAACCCGCCCTGTGCTGCCAAAACCCCATAATTTGGCAGCGGGGGGAAATGCGTAGGGTCTGCGCAAGTGGCATAGCGCTTCCACGCATGTGTGGAATGGGTAAAACCCTTCCACGCATGCGTGGAAAGCGACCTGCGCACAAGCGATGTGCGCAGGTCCCGTTTTTCCGGAGCCGCAGGTTGACAGGTATGTCTTGTATTCTCAATCACTCAATCACTATGTAGTGGCGTGAAAGCTGGGGTACACAGAAAGAGACTCCTTGGGGATAGTGGTATTTTTTAACCACAATCAGGCATACCCTGGTAACAGCAACCTTGTGTTGTTGGCTAATCTTTCTCATACTAGGTCAGACGAAAGGAACTGCAGAATGAACTCATCAAAAGATGTCTTCATTTTGGCAGTTTCATGTCTGACCTAGACACAGAATAAGTAAAAAAAAAGCTAAAAGAAAAAAATTTATTCATTTGAAATATGGTGCTGGATGGGAGCTTTGCAAATACCCTGAACTGCCAGAAAGACAAACAAGTGGGTCCTGAATTATCTCTGGAATGCAAAATGATGAAATTCAGGCTTTCCTACTTTGGATACATCATGAGAAGCAAAGATTCCCTGGAAAATAAGTTAATGCTGGAAAGACTGAAGGCATGAGAAAAAGAGAAAGACCAAATGTGAGAAGGATTGACCATCTAAAGGAAGCCACAGGTTTGAGTTTACAAGAGTTGATGTCATGACATCTTGGAGTTTGTTCATTCTTAGAGTCACCATAAATCAAAAACAGTTTGATAGCACATAACAACAACAATAGCAACCTGTTGTACCCTATCTCATAATAATATAGCCAACTTGGTTATTAGCAGTATAAAATGGCTTCCAAACACAAAGTCTTAACATTGTGTTACAACTACACCTGGAGGTTTTAGCAAAATTGACAACTGTTATCATTTAAAATCAACTTCTCATTTATACTCATTTAATTTACTTTTAATCTTGTGTATATTAAAACTGTAATTTCTGTTTGGAAACAATTGTTGATAAACAACTGTGTGGTGAATTTGCATAAATTATGTGATTGTTATTTCTCATTTAATATCCCTTTTTCCAATCAGTCTGGTATCTCGCCTAAACATTCTGCTTTCCACAGTTACGATTTCGAAGCATTGCTATTGATGAATATACAAATGCAGTACCTTCCTTTAAAGCATTCAGGAGGCAATGATGAGATAAAAATATTCTTCCTTGTTTATTAAACTACCTGAAGATAAACAATGCGATCGCAGGGACTTTGAAATATGGCACCACAATTAGAAATTGAGTGCCTTCAAATCATTTGTAATGAAATTTCAAAATCCAGCCCCAGGCCTGCCCAAATTGCAGCATCTTTCAACAGTCTTCTCCCACACTGTGTTGCCCCCCTTGTACTGTGAAAGATGCCCTTCACCTCAGGGGGAGTTGCCATTTTTTGCCAGAGAGGGTGGTGTCATCCTGCCCTATAGAAAATGAAGTAGTAGCAGTGGCGGCGGCGGCGGCAACATACACACCACCCTGTGCTATTCATAAATGAAGCAAACAAATAGATAGGAAATGAGAAGGGGGGAATACAAGACCCCTACTTCTCTTGGTACTCAAGAGCAAGATGAAGTGAAGCACACAATTTACCCACTAACAAATTGTTAAGCTTAATAAAAAGGTTGCCCAAAAGGAGAGGGGATGGAAGCATTGTCTCTGCCATGCATTTCTACAGAAGAGATAGCATGGAAACCAGTCATTAGCGATAACAGGCATTCACAACCAGACCCAGTTGTGAATGCCCATGGGCCAGACCTGGCCCCCAATCCCTAGCTGCTCCTGGAAGAAGAAATAAAACGTGCCCCACACATACACAGAACACTGCTAAATGTGTTCTGTGCATGTGCAGGACACGTTTTACTTCCGCTTCTGGGAGGGAGAAACCACTTGACTGACCTGATCTGCTGTCCAGGAGGTGTGGTCTGGCCCACGACTTGAAAATGTTGAGAAATGCTGAGCTATAACTATACAGTGGCTAGGTCTATGGTAACTGGCTAGATAGCTCAGTAGTTTAGGTATATGGCTGTGAAACCAGAGATCATGAGTTCGATTCCCCATTGTGCCTCCTAGGAGAAGAGCCAGCCTATGTAGTCATGAGCAAGCTACACACTCTCAAGGCACCACCAGAAGAAGGGAATGGGAAACTTACTCTGAGTATTCTTTACTTTTTAAAAAAACCCACAAAGAGTTTTTAGTGTTCAAGGAATGAAGAAGCAGACAAATGAAGTAGTGAAATTCAGCTCTTTATTAGTTGGGTTTGAACACAGTTTGGATGGGGCAAAACCCGGACTTATATACACTATAAACAGTAACAGTAACAATAATACAACAAGCCCATTGGCTAACAGAGTGTGCACATTTTTTGATCCACTTATTTGCATAACAATAGATACATGAGAAAAGATACATTCTGCTCCTGTCAGAAAACACAGTTAACATACATAACATCCCCCCCCCAGGTAAAAACAAAATCTTTTAACCAGGATGGCGGTCTAGTTTCCCTTCTGGGTCGGACGCTTGGCTGAGCTGGCTCAGGGGCTTGTAGGATGGGTGACCCGACTGGAGTGAGGGAATGACTAGAGGGGGAGGATTGTAAACACAAATTAAAGCTCCTTTTGCCAGATGGAGGAGCAGGGGATCGCTCAAAACCAAAATCTAATTCTTTGGATGAATAAGACAACTCAGGGTCCCTCCTGTGTGTACTAAGAGTGGAGGGTGACTCCAAACAAAATTGGTCATAATCAATAACGGTATCCAGAGTGCTAAGCTGGAACAGTGTAGGGGTACACATGGCCGGAGTAGAGGAGCATTCCACAATTTCCCCTTGAAATTGATCCCTAGAACACACCTCTGGGTCTAAGTTAGCTTGCGGCTGACTATTACCTCTGCCCCCTGGGTTTAAACGGGTGGGGGCCAACCCTAATGTTGAGTGTCTGTACTCATCCTGTGGGTCCAGTATTCTGGGTCTCAATTGATCCGTGTGCCTCCTCCAGATCAGACCAGTGGCTATTTCGATTCTGTAAGAAACAGGACCAGTCTGATCGATCACAAACCCAGGCACCCATGTAGGACCACCAGCTGCATAATTGCGGCAATGTACAGGGTCTCCCGGAGAAAAACTCTTCTGGTGTTGGATCGCTATATTTGTGCCTTTGTCCTCCACCCTAGAGGGATCAAATCTGTCCAGCAAGGATGACAGTTTCCTTCGCTGGAGGAATTCAGCAGGGGACAGCCCTGAGGCAAGGGGGGTGAGCCTATACGTGAAAAGAAACTGGCATAACTGGAGCTCCAAATCCCCTTCACCCATATGCCGAATCGAATCTTTAGTTGTGCGCACCTGCCGCTCCACCTGGCCATTGGTGGCTGGGTGGAATGGGGTGGCAGTGATGTGCCTAATTGCATTCCTTTCCATGAAGGATTGGAATTCTTCAGATGTGAACGTGGATGCGTTGTCGGACACCAGCACATCTGGAAGTCCAAATGTTGCGAACAGCCTTCTCTGGTGCATTATCACGGTGGCTGACGTGGTATTAGGCACTCTAATCACTTCCAGCCACTTAGAGAATGAGTCTACAACTAACAAAAATAGGGAATCCCTAAATGGACCTGCAAAATCTATCTGCAAACTGGACCATGGGCCCCAAGCAGAATCCCATTCCCGAGAGGGAAGGTGGGATTGCTCTGGGTGAGAGGATTGACAGCTGGCACAAGTGCCGATCATCTGCTCTATGTCTTGGTCCAGTTGAGGCCACCAAAAGTAGCTACAGGCAAGGGCTTTGGAACGTACAATTCCTGGATGACTTGTGTGAAGTAAATGTAAAACC
This sequence comes from Bradypodion pumilum, assembly GCA_035047305.1. Taxonomy (NCBI): domain Eukaryota; kingdom Metazoa; phylum Chordata; class Lepidosauria; order Squamata; family Chamaeleonidae; genus Bradypodion; species Bradypodion pumilum. Next base: position 353,924,260 of record JAWDJD010000002.1, read on the forward strand.
TTTTTCCTGAGAGTGACAGGAATGACCACCTACTGGCCCCATAGAAGGCAACCTCATTCCACTTACAATTCCAAATGCTTCTGGTAGAATGTTCTGAATTCGTCGGCTACAGGAGAGACAGGCCAGACTTTTTGTACACAAGACATGATTTTAGTCAATGTTACATCCTTGGCCATAGCTTTGACTATATCTGAGGGGATGACCGGGGGCGAGTCGAATGCCTCAATCATGAGGACCTGGTGGTCGCTTTCGATTTCGCAATCGGCTTCCCCAACCCCTTGCAGTGGAGAACATGACAGTGCATCAGCATGGCTGATGTCCTTGCTGGGCCTGTGCACCAAAGTAAAATCGTATGCATTTAGGAAAATTACCCAACGCAACATCCTTGGGGACAGAATTTGAAGTGTGGGCTTCCCATTCACAAAGATTCCAAGGAGGGGCTTCTGGTCAGTTACGATGGTAAAAGTCAGTAAAGGTAATCATGGAATTTCTTAGTGCCTGCCATGATTGCCAACGCCTCCCTGTCTGTCTGAGCGTAATTTTTCTCAGGCTTTGAGTGTGAACGGGAATATAATGCTACGGAGGCTTCCCTCCCGTCACTTAGTACATGGCATAACACAGCTACTACCCCCAAATGGGATGCATCACACACAAGTACAACTTCTTTGTTAGGATCAAAATGAGTTAATACAGCATCCGAAGATAGCAGCCTTTTGAGTTCTAGGAACGCTTTCCCTTGGCAATGGCCCCAGTGCCAAACAGTATCTTTCTTAAGAAGCCGATGTAATGGTTCGGCAACTGAGGCTTTGTGATGGAGAAAAGTGTGATAGAAGTTTAACAATCCTAGAAATGATTGCAATTCGGCTTTACATTTCAGCCTGGGTGCATTCCGCATGACCATCACCTTGGACAGAGGGCATGATACCTTGGGGTGTAATTCAGTACCCCAGGAACTCCACTTCCCATGCCAAAAACACACATTTGTCTCTTCTGAGACATAGACTGGCCCTCTCGAAACATAACAGGACTCGATCGAGCCTGGCCGCTAGTTCAATGGTGTCCTTAGCGGTGATCAGGACATCATCAAAATATGGCAGGACACCAGGCAACCCTTTCAAAATACATTCTACAAGAGATTGAAAGATTCTGGGGCCCGCATTCACCCCGAATTGTAGTCTAGTTACCTTAAATGCCCCCCTATTCATTTCTATGGTCTGGGCTATGGCAGCAGCAGGAGACACAGTTAATTGTTGGTAAGCCTGGGCAAGGTCAAGTTTTGCGAAGCAATTTCCTCCATGCAAGGAGGCAAGAAGGTAGCTTACCATGAGCACAGGATATGTCCTGTGAATAGCTTTATTGATGGTACACTTGTAGTCAGCGCATATCCTGACCTCCCCATTACTTTTCAAAGCAGTCACAATTGGTTTCTCCCACTCTGCGGAGTCCACCGGCACTAAGATGCCCTCCCCCACCAGTTTGTCCAACTCTGCTTCTATCTTCTCCTTTAAAGCCAAGGGTACCCAGTGTGGCTTCATCCGGATGGGCTGGATGGTTGGGTCAACATGGGGTCTTTTGTATAAACCTAAACCCTTTTTGAATACCTCAGGATGTGCAGCAGAAACGTCCCGATTGGGTCAGAGTCTATTGCGTGGATGCCAGAAAGCCAGATTCCCAGGGGCCTAAACCATTGGGTCCCAATAAGACAGTTAGTGCCATGCTTTACTACAACCAATGGCAAGGAGGTGTAAATGTTTTTGAATTTAACCAAGAAATTACCCACCCCCAGATCCGGAATCTGGCAACCTTGCACATCCCAGAGGGAGGTTTTAAAGGATTTAAGCTTGACCCGAGAGGCAGGGGGAATTCTCAAAAACTCCCGCTATGGGATTATGGAAAAGGTAGTACCTGAATCCACCTCCATCTTGAAGGGGACGTTCTGCAGGCTCAGGACTGCGAAGAAATGCTCGCTGACGATGCCCTCTTGGCACGGCTCCAGCTTGGGTGACACTTTGGTGATGGACGTGTTGTGGTGATGACTCTTCTTGGGCACAGGCACTGGAGGTCTTTGCTTTCGCTGTCAGCATACCTAAGCAATGTGCCCTCTTCGCCCGCAGTTTTGGCATTCTGCGGTGCGGAAGGGGCACTTCTTGCTGTCATGCTGGGCTCCGCAGCCATCACACTTGCAAAGGAATTTCTTTTTCCGATCATCACGGTGCTCTTGGTGTTTTCGTTGGACCGCTCAGACTTTTCCCTCTTTGTCGCTGGACTCCAATGAAGAGGTGGAACTAGGCGATGCTGAAGAGGATGAAGGTGAACTTTGCTGAGCTTGCACAGCTGAGTCGGTGGCACTGGTGGTGGAGTGACGATGCTGGAAAAGCTTTATCCCAGACCGTGAGGCCTCAGATGCTACTGCCTCTTCTAGGACATCCATGAAGGTTAGCGTCTTTTTGATCATGAGGTGACATTGAGCATCTTCGTCCCTCATGCCGGCCAGCACATGGTCCCGGAGTGTTTCTTCAATGTTGTCCCACTTGCACGGGGCGGCAGCAATGCGCAGTGTGGCAGCATAGTCTGCAATGGATTTACTGGGTTGCTGCTCTCTTCTGTGGAAGGCCACCCTGGCCGGGAAGATCGAGACCTCTGGCTGCAGGTGCCTCCTCAGTGCGGACATGATTTCTGCGAGTGGCACCACATCCACATCCCTTGGGAGAATGAGGTGGGTTGCCAGCTCAAGCATGATAGAAGTTTAACAATCCTAGAAATGATTGCAATTCGACTTTACATTTTGGCCTGGGTGCATTCCACACGGCCATCACCTTGGAGTCAGAGGGCATGATGCCTTGGGGTGTAATTCAGTACCCCAGGAACTCCACTTCCCGTGCCAAAAAACACATTTGTCTCTTCTGAGACATAGACCGACCCTCTCAAAATGTGACAGGACTCGGTCGAGCCTGGCCGCTAGTTCAACGGTGTTCTTAGTGGTGATCAGGACATCGTCAAAATATGGCGCAGCACCACTCAATATATACACTCAGAAATGGATACAATTGGGCGGGAAGCAACAAGAAGGGGATTGGGGTAGTTGGGTTGTTATCGCACCGGAGTGAAGACTGTACAGGCTACATAGTTTAGGTGGGAACACAGTCCCACGATATTACAAAACCAAGAAGAAGGAGACAAAATGGAGGATCATAATGATCCCAATTATTTCACTAACATTACAGCATAAAATGTATTCAAACACAACAGTTGGCATAAGCCAGAATTAGCCTAACAGCACATAGTTATTATTATTAGAACCATAGTACATACATCTTCCATGACAGAGCATGGGAAAGTCCCCTCTTTGGACTACAGCACCTAAAATCCCCAATGCTGGCTGGAAGACTCTGAGCACCATAGCCCAAAAAAGATTTGTACTGGAGGAGCTGTACCTGAATTTTCCTCAGCAAAACAGCATTGAAGGAGGAGGCGATGGCTGCAGGAATGTTCTAATCTTAACATATTTGTTTAACTCTTATTTTTAAATCAGCTCAAAACTTTTCTTCAAAGTTAGTTGCAACACCACTCTGTTACTCTAAACCTACAGCTCTAAACTTACAGTTCTCAACCTACAGCTTGCAGGCCGAACCCGGCCCATGGCACCATTTCATGTAGCCCACATTGCTGCCACCACCAGAAGCAGAAGTGGAAGCAGAAACATTTACAACAGCCGTAAATGTGCCTGCAGCTGTTGTAAACACATTTACAACAGCTGTAAATGCGCCCGCAGCTGTTGTAAATGCATTTATGTTGAAAAAGAACGGGCCAAACCATGTAAAATGAGCCAAGAAAAGTGAAACCGTTTGAGGCTGTAATCATCCAATAAGTAAACAACTATTAGTCCATCAAATATACTAATCAATTGTTTATTTTATTTAATTACATTTCTGTCCGTAATTATATATCTCTAACCACAACGTGGTCAAGTAGTGTCTTGTATTCTGGTGCTTCTGCTAAATCCAATAAAAATTCAATTTCAAAAATCTCAAAGTTTTTACTAGACCAAATGAAGGTTCAAAACAAGCTCTTGATCTCTGTAAGTCTTCACTCAAACTCTAGGAATGCAAATGAAACCTCCTTATCTTCATATAAGTAAGTGTAATATATCCACAGCATTTGTGAACACTCTCATAATGATTATAATTAATCTCATAAGTAATTGCGAGATTACTTTTGAGATTACTTATAATCATTATGTAAATGCATTTATGACAGCCATCGACACATTTTATGGCAGCGTTTACAGCAGGGGGAACCACCCAGTTTGGCCCACTCAGCTGTCTGAGGGAGCGTAATCTGGCCAATTGCTTGAAAAGGTTGGGAACCCCTGCTCTAAACTATTGCCTCTGCTGGGCTGTAAATATTTTGACAAACCTGGTCATTTTCCAGTGCAATTGGCAATGCTCCACTGGAGTTTCTTTGTTTCTGAGTTAAATATAATTTCTAATTAAAATATAATGGCAATAGTTTAGCTTTTTAGCTTCTTTGAGAGCAAAAATGCAAACCAAACTTTAGGGTAGAAACAAAAGAACAACCCTTGAGTTTAAGAAATTTATGGACAAATCTGCTTGGATGGTTCTCAACTGCACAGTTCACTGCATTTCCCGGCATGGCAAAACTTAGAAACTGGAAGTGAAGCAAACCTTGTACCATTTAAAATGCTTGGTTTAAACCTGATTGTGAGGACAGAAGGATTGTCCTGGCAAGATTTGTGGTGCTAGGATTAATATGTAGATGCTATCTTGTTCAGGGTTGGAAAAGAAATATCAGTGCTACTATTAGACAGAGTGAGGCAATCAACTCAGGCAGTAGATGACAGGGAGAACAAATGGCAGCCTCATGCTTGCCCAGCTATTCCTTGTTTTCTTAACTACAGCCTTATGTGTGCCACATGGCTTGCTTTGCTTCTCTTATGAACTGGAAAATGTGTTCTGTTGCCCAATATTGAGTAAGCTTTAGCTGACAACCTGGTTATTGTTTCCCTCTGTATATAATATGGAGAGACAGAGCTTGTTCTTTGCCACAGGCCATGTGTCCTGAGGTGCCTTTGTTAAAAGAACATCTATCAATCTTCTATGACTTCAAGAATCCATCCTGAATTCCACAGGCTATGGCTCTGTCATTTAATTAGCTGTTAATGGAAGATCCTTAGCTACAGAGCCAGAGGTTGGGAGTTCAATTCCCCACTATGTCTTCCCAGGAGAAGAGCCCACTTCTGTGGCCTTGGGCAAGCTACACAGTCCCATGTTTATCATCATCGTCATCGTCATCGTTATTGTTATTGGAGGATTATGACCACATTAAATGCACAAAGACCTCTTGTACTGAAATGGCATGTTTGCATTATTGTGCTGCATTGGTACACTCTGGCTGAGTTGTTGTCGGCCACAACTTGATCTGATTATACATTTTTTTCCTGCCCCTGGGCCCTGGATCAGGGCTGCCTTCACCCTCCAAGGCAAGCAGGAAAAATGCCACTGGTGTGAATTTGTTTAAGGTGGATCCCAGCTTACCAAGAAGTGACCCACACGCTATGGTATCAGAGCCATCTTCTGCAGCACATATGAAACGTGACATGCAGGATTTAACACTGAGACTGCAATGGACTGCTGCAGCCTTGAGGACATAGACAAGATGCACCTTCACAGCCAGTCCATCTAGCATGGCCTCTTCCGCCTCCATGACCATTGGGAATCAGAGTTCCTCCTCCACTCATTTTGCCGTTGGGCCCAGTATTATGGTTTCTAGTGGCATTTCCTCCACTGAGGGGACCATCACCCCTCCTAAAGGGGCTTATCCACCCATAGCCATTGGCCCCTTTAGGGAGTCAGGTTATTTACCACCGCCCAACACTCAGTGTTGAGTCACTGGCTGTACAGTCTACTCCATTAACATAGTGGGATGTCTGGCCAGAATCCCGCTATGTGAATGCCAAATAAAGCATCCACGAAGATGCCAGAATTGTGTTTGATTGAGCTAGAATGTATCCCAAAATTCCCCTGCCTTTTCTTATGGGGAAACGAACAAACAAACAGTAGCCACATTGACTGAACCATGACCCATTGTCGTAATCTATCTATAGCAAGCTGTGGTGGAAGAAGTACCTAATAATGGGACTGCTGAAATGTGGGTGTGCGAAGGAAGATCTATCAACTACATTCCTGTGACATGGAAGTTATTACTGGTGAAGATGAATGAGATACAAAATAAGACCACTACAGACTAGGCAAAGAAATCAACCAACTAAATTATCTCCTCTTTAAATGCCCCCCCCCTGTAGAAAATGCATTTTTAAAAAAAGTCACTAAATCCTAACTAGCTTTTATGTTTTACCATGTTCCATTCAACTGTGTTATAATTGTTTTGGACAAAACAGCATGTCCCTAATTGCAGTGAAACAGTGGTACTCCATAATCTTCAGTATGTAAAATGAGGCTTAAGTTACACTTCTGAGCCTTGACAGTTAAATCAGAAAAAAAGCTGACATTTAGGGTAACATGAAATCCAAAGGGATTCCTGGCCATGCCATAGGTTTAAACTCATGTATCCTAGGAAACTCCTGGTGTTCAGCCTTTCTTGATGAATTAAATTGTACAAAGTTTTGAAACAAGAGGATTTTTTTAGGCCAGGTACCACCTGACTGGAAAATGCAAAAGGGCAGAAAGAATTGAGGCGAGAAGTACAGTTATCATTCTGAGGTGCTACAGAGCAAAAAACCAGAAATGTTTAACATATTTTTCAGAATATTTTATTAGTCTGAAAGCAGCATGTTCATAGTTTTGTTGACTTAAAGGAATCAAAATATATAGACTCTTTGCAGATTAGCTACTTTGATGTAGGCGGGCAAAACACGTCTTTCTTTATTGCATGGGCAATCTGTACATGGTTTGCACTAGGAGACACAGCTCCTTTTATAATACATTTAAGCCAGCAGCTGAAGGTGTTACTTAGTTTCGATGGTGGTTTCGTCTCTGCTTTGTTATGCATACACAACATCCCTCCCCCCTAGGATGGGACGAAGTCCCACAGCCACTGTGGGGGTCTGCGAGCACGCTGCGGTCGGCCAGCCGGCTCTGCGGTGTTGCTGGCACTGGCCGCTGCGTGTGAGTTTTCCCCCTGTGAGAACTGAAGGGTCCCATCAAAACCTGGCAATCCTCAGGAAGGGGTATTACTAACTTGGGGAGGACGGGGGGACCGTTGGAAGAAATCAAAGCCCCACTGCCCACTGGGACGAGTGGGGGATCACTCGTGAAAACTCCCCCCGTCCTGTAACATAAAATCCAAATCGGGGTCTTTGAACTCTTCATCACTCAACTGGCTTGGGTGAAAGAGATCGGGACTCTGGGCATCTGCCGTTTGTCCCCCTTGACATAAATGGGTGGGGGATGACCCTAATGTTGATTCTTCCATTTCCCCTGTGGCCCCTGTTACCCGTCTTCTAAGTTGGTGAGCATGTCTCTTCCACCACAATCCTGACTCTGTCTTTATTTTATTATTATTATTTATTTTTGCACATTTATATCCCGCCCTCCTGGTGAGTACACCACTCTGGGCGGTTAACAATATAATAAAAATTACAATAAAAACAATTCAATGACAATAACTGAAAACAAACCTAACATCCCAATTAAAACCAGCATTAAAACACAAATCGTTATTAAAAAAACAACCCAACCTAGCCCTTTTAAAACAGAATAGCCAAGCCTGGGGGGCAGCCCCTCACATAGGCTAAATCAGCCACTGGGCCTGACTGGTAGAGTCAAGTGTGCCCCAAATTTGCTGAAAGAGCCATGTCTTCAGCCTCTTTCTAAAGGGGAGTAGATCCATCTGGAGACGCAAATCAGGTGGTAATAGGTTCCACAGGGCTGGGGCAGACACAGAAAAGACTCTTTTCCTGGTCCCAATAAGATGTACTTCTTTCACTGATGGGACCACCGGTGAACCCCTCCTGTCTGCCCTAGTAGGACGGGCTGAATTCCTTGTGGCGACGCGGTCTCTTAAGTAACCTGGTCAAATGCCATGAAGGGCTTTAAAGGTCAACACCAGCACCTTGAATTGCACCCGGAGGCACACCGGCAACCAGTGCAGCTCCCGGAGAAGTGGTGAGGCATGAGCATAACGCCCGCACCCCATCACGACCCGGGCAGCCACATTCTGGACCAGCTGAAGCCTCTGAATGGTCACCAAGGGCAGCCCCATGTAGAGCACATTACAATAATCCAATCTGGAGGTGACCAGAGCATGAGTGACCATGAGCAAGGAGTCCCAGTCCAGGAATGGGCGCAGTTGGTAAATGACACGAAGCTGTACAAAGGCCCTCCTAGCCACGGCTGCCACCTGCTCTTCAAGCAGTAGCCGTGAGTCCAGGAGGACCCCCAAATTGTGCACCGGATCTGACTGTGGCAAAGATGTCCCAGCCACGACCAAAGATGGTAACTCCCGGGATAACATGGGACCCTGCACCCAAAGCCACTCAGTCTTGCCAGGATTCAGCTGAAGCCCGTTGTCCCCCATCCAGACCCGAACAGCCTCCAGACACCTGGTCAGGACTTCAACTGCATCACTCGGGTCCCCACGAGCTGAGATGTACAGCTGGGTATCATCTTCATACTGATGATACCTCACCCCATGGGAATGAATGATCTCACCCAGCGGTTTCATGTAGATATTAAACAATAGAGGCGAGAGTACCGAGCCCTGAGGCACCGCACATGGGAGCAACCTAGGGCTGGAAAACCCACTCTCTAAAGACACCGACTGAGTCTGGCCCACCAGAAATGAGGAAAACCAAGACAACACCATGCCCTGGGCCCCCAATCCTCGGAGCCGGCCCAGAAGGATACCGTGGTCGACGGTATCGAAAGCTGCTGAGAGGTCAAGAAGAGCCAGGACAGAGGGGTTGCCTCCATCCCGCTCCCACCAAAGATCATCCAAGAGTGCGACCAATGCCGTCTTGGTGCCATAACCGGGCTTGAATCCTGACTGAAACGGGTCCAGATAATCCGTATCATCCAGAACCCCCTGGAGCTGCCGAGCCACTGCTTTTTCTAACACCTTCCCCACAAAGGGAAGGTTGGAGATAGGTCTGAAATTAGAAATAACAGTAGGGTCGAGCGATGGCTTCTTCAGGAGGGGGTGAACCAGCGCATGTTTGAAAACTGCCGGAACCACCCCCTCCCGCAAAGAGGCATTCACCATCGCACCGACCCAACTGCCCGTTGTTGCCTTGGCAGCTCTAACCAGCCAGGCTGGGCAGTGGTCAAGTAAGCAAGTGGTATCACGCACAGCTCCAAGGAGCTTGTCCACTTCATCAGGGGCAATGGGATCAAACCGATCCCAGATAACATGGCTAGACTCCGCTCCAGCCCACCCCAGGCAATCAATTTCCATGTCAGGATTAAACCCCACATGGATGCGAGCAGCTTTCTCTGCAAGATGGTCAGCAAAATCATCAGCTGATCCCTGCCACCCAGGGCCAGGCCCCCCCTTACCCAGAAGGGACCTGGTAACCCGGAACAGGGCCGCTGAATTATTATCAGCAGAGGCAATGAGAGAGGTGAAGTACTGGCACTTCACCACCCTCATCGCCACGAGGTAGGCTTTAATAGAAGCTCTAACTCATGTTTGGTCGCATTCACACCGGGTCTTCACCCAATGGTGCTCAAGGTGTCTCCTAACCTGCTTCAACTCCCTCAATTCATCAGTATACCAGGGAGAGCAACACGGTCTGCGAGAAGGGAGAGGCCGCACTGGCACGATTCTATCCAAGACCGATGCCACCTCCTTTTCCCAGAGGGCAACCAAGGTCTCAGTCGAATTGCGCAGCCTGTCTGGAGGAAAGTGTCCCAGCTCCGTCTGAAATCTCTCGGAGTCCATAAGTCACCGGGGTCAGACCAATTTAGTGGGTCCAGCCTCCCTACGGTGATGTGTTGCTCCCCGAAAATCAAGAGAGACTAGATAGTGATCTGACCATGGCACTGGTGTTATCTCTATATGATGTAATATCAGATCACTCAGCCACCGCTCTGACAGGAAAACTAAGTCAGGGGAGTGGCCACTACTCCTGGTGGGACCCAGAATTACTTGAGTCAGGCCCATAGATGCCATGGAAGCCATGAACTCCTGAGCAGCCCAAGAAGCCGATCCCAGTGATGGCAAATTGAAGTCCCCCAGGACCATAAGCCCCGGGAGCTCCAATGCCAATGCCGCAATTGCCTCAAGCAGGTCAGGCAGGGAATCTGCAACTCTGCAAGGGGGCAGGTACAGAAGTAGGATTCCCAACTGACTCTTGAGGCCCAACCGAAGCAGCAGCAGCTCACAACCCTGCACCTGTGGAGCAGTGGCCCTGGTAACTCCCAATGATTCCCGGGCTACAATCGCGACGCCACTGCCCTTCCCCATACCACTAGGTTGATGCCACACCCCGAACCCAGCTGGACACATTTCTGATATAGGAACCCCATCCTCGGGTGCCAGCCAGGTCTCGGTGATACATGCCAGGTCAGCCCGCTCCCCTACGACCGAATCACAAAGAAGGGGTGCTTTGTTGCAGACCTACCTGGCATTCAACAACAGCAGCCTAAGGGAGGGGTCACTCTGAACCTGCTGACCAAGACCCAGAGATTGAGTGGAGGGGCTAGAACAAGGGATAGGTAACAAGCATCGGTCCCTTGTTCCCCATGTGTGGCCTGCCCCACAGCTCCTGCTATATCGCACCTTGCCCATCACTACTGAGATGTGGGCCCCGGGAACCTCACATTTGGCTCCAGACGGCTGTCCACTTCCCAAGTCGAAGGCAACAGACTCAATAGAAATCTTGTGTGGGGAAAACCAGCTTAACCTCCCACCCAGCTGTAAGACACTGGCCCGGTTTGTTCTACCACCTCCCCGGGCACCCATGCTGGCCCTTTACTAGCATAGTTCCTACAGTGTACTGGATCGCCTGCCGTGAACACTTTTTCCTGCTCCCTTGCCACGTTTGTACCCCCATCCTCCACCCTGGAAGGATCTAAATGGTCACACAATGTTGCGAGCCTTCTTCGCATCAGAAGCTCTGTGGGGGATTGCCCTGATTCTAGCGGGGTGACTCTGTGGGTTATGAGGAATTGGCAGACCTGTAGCTCCAGGTCCCCGGGACCCATCCTCCTCAGTGCCTCCTTTGTAGTGCAGACTAGGTGCTCTACCTGCCCTTTGTAGCTGGGTGAAACGGGGCGGAGGTAACGTGCTTGATCGCATTCCGCTTGAGGAATGCCCAGAATTCCGCGGACGTGAAAGTCAATGCGTTATCCAAAATTACCACATCAGGCAGGCCAAAACAAAAGAAAACCTTCCTAAGATGTTTGACTGTGGCTGCGGAGGAAGTATTGCGCATCGGAATGACCTCCAGCCATTTCAAGAATACATCAACGACTAGCAGGAACATCGTGCCCCTAAAGGGCCCCACAAAGTCCACGTGGACCCTTGACCATGGACCGTGGCCTGTGTCCCACTCCCTAGGGGGTAACCTATGTTCCTCGGGCCATGAGCTTTGGCAGCTTCTGCATGTGCCCACTAACTGCTCTATCTCCTTATCTATGTTGGGCCACCAGAAATAGCTCCTAGCCAAAGTTTTCGACTTTACGATCCCCAGGTGGCTCGTATGGAGCAACCGGAGCACCTTGGCTCACAATACCTCGGGGATAACTACTCTCTGGCCCCAGAGGAGGCATCCTCTTTCGAGCAAAAGCTCAAAGCGCCTCCGGAAGAACAGTGTGACTTCTTCAGAGGGGGACATTAAGAGCCAGCCCTTCTTAACCCATGCTAGGGCTTGAGACAAGGATTTGTCCTTGGCGGTTGCCTTGGCGATATCCGCAGGCACTATTGGGGCGACTCTAGGGATTCGATTAGCATCACCTGGTGATCTTGCTCAATCTCGCAATCGGGTTCTCCTCTCTCTGGCAAGGGAGACCTGGAAAGCGCATCCGCGTGAGCGATGTCTTTCCCTGGGTGAAGCACCAGTGTGAACTGGTATGCGTTCAGAAAGATCGCCCACCTTAACATTCTTGGGGGCAAAATTTGGGGAGTGGGCTTTGTAGAAACAAAGATCCCCAGGAGGGGCTTGTGATCCGTGACAACGGTGAATTCCCTCCCATACAAGAAGTCACGGAACTTCTTTGTCCCTGCAATGATTGCGAGGGCTTCCCTATCTGTCTGTGCGTAATTCCACTCTGCTTTCGAGAGGGATCTCGAATAGAAAGCAATGGGTGCCTCCCTCCCATTCGCTAACACGTGGCATAGGACAGCCCCAACCCCCACTGGTGAGGCATCGCATACTAACACTATGGGCTTCTTGGGGTCGAAATGAGTTAATATTGCCTCTGAAGAGAGGAGCCGCTTCAACTCACTAAATGCTCAATCTTGAGTCTCCCCCCACTGCCAGACTGCTTTCTTCTTAAGCAGGCGGTGCAGCGGCTCTGCCACCGATGCCTTCCATGGGAGGAAGGAGTGGTAGAAATTCAGGAGCCCCAGGAATGACTGCAGCTCTGTCTTAGAGGCTGGTTTGGGGGCATCCTGAATGGCCGCAACCTTTGATTTTGAAAGCTTGACCCCATCGGGGTGATTCGAAATTCGAGGAACACTACCTCATTAGCATAAAAAACACATTTGTCCCTTCTTAGGTGTAGCCCAGCCCTCTCGAACACAGACAGCACCCGGTCTAACCTCTGAGCTAACTCTGACTCATCCCCAGCTGTTACCAATAAATTGTCAAAATATGGCAAGACCCCGGGGAGACCCTTAAGGAGGCATTTTACAAGTGCCTGAAAAAATCCTGGGGCTGAGTTCACGACGAACTGAAGGCGTGTCACCTTAAACGCACCCTTGTGCGTAACTATTGTCTGGGCAGCTGCGGCCGCAGGTGAGACCCTTAACTGTTGGTAAGCCTGTGCTAGGTCCAGCTTAGCAAAATACTTCCCCCATGTAACTTAGCCAATATGTGGCTGACTACCGGCACCGGGTAAGCATTTGCGTGAATTGACTTATTGATAGTACACTTGTAATCAGCACAAATCCTAACCTTCCCGTTAGATTTCAATGCAGTTACAATCGGTGTCTCCCACTCTGTGGAGTCCACCAGAACCAAAATCCCCTGCCCCACCAGTTTGTCCAATTCAGCATCTATTTTGTCCTTTAGTGCAAAAGGCACTCTCCGCAGCTTGCAGCGGATGGGACAAATGGAGGGGTCAATATCAAAGTCCACAGGGGGTCCCCTGTATTCCCCAAGTCCTTTTCTGAAGATCTCTGGTTGTGCGTTGCACACATCTTGAATGGGGTTGCCTCAGACAGCGTTGATACCAGTCAATGCAATGCCCAGCGGTTCAAACCACTGGGTTCCCAAAAGACAACTGGACCCCCCCCCCCCTAAGGACTACTAAGGGCAACTTCCTCTTGAACTTCTTAAAACAGACGGTGAAGTCCCCAACCCCAGGATTAGAATGTAATTCCCCTGCACATCCCACAAGTTCGTCCTGAGGGCTCTCAGTTTGGGGTGGTCCCTAGGGGGTATTCGCAGAAACTCAGTCTGCGAGACTATTGAGTAGGCAGTCCCTGAGTCCACCTCCATCTTAACCTTGACCCCCTGCAATAGTACTTTAACAAAAAAAGGGTGCGCCGGTCTGACACACATCTCACCACTGTGTCCTCCACGTGCACCTTCCAGACATTGCCCTTGCTGTCGTCACGGCTGGTCCGGGTCTCGGTTTCTGCATTGCCTGAACACCTTTGCGATGTGGCCCAGACGTCCGCAGTTGTGGCATTCTGCTTTCTTCGAGGGGCACTTCCTCCTGTCGTGTGTGCCCCCGCACCCCTCATAGCATCGGCTGATCTCAGTGGTGTCTCTCCTCTCGGAAGGCCGTTTCCGCACCTTCTGGACCTCCTGCTCACCCTCACTCTCGCTGAGGTCAGACGAGGACGTGGCGGCAGCTGCCGCAGCTCTCAGCTCTCACTCCCTGTGAGGCGAGCATCTGTGGGGCTGCACGGCAGACAATGGGTTCTCTGATGTGCCGGTTCTCGCCTGACACACCCACACCCCGTCTACCCCATCTTTTCCTGCCTCTGCAGCCTGGGCAGCCCTGAGGACCTGCTCAAAGGTGATGTCCTCATCGCGGGCCAATAGTCTCCGCTGGGCCTCCTTGTCCCGCATTCCAAGGAGGAGGCGGTACCACAGCGCTTCACTCAGGAAGGTGCCCCAGTGGCAGGTGATGGCCGCCAGTCTCAGTGCAGCGACGTACTCCGCCACACTCTCTCCGGGTCACTGGTCGCATCGGTGAAAGGCCAGTTATGCCGGGAACACGGACACCTTCGGCTGGAAGTGTGTCCGCAGCGCATTCAGGATCTCGCCGAGGGGGACCGACCTTAGGCCCCTCGGCATCAGGAGGTTCCTCGCCAGCTCCAATGTCGGCAACCCGCACTGTGCCAGGAGGCAGGCTCATCTCTGAGATTCGTCTTTGATGTCCTCGGTGTCCATGGCATACAGGAACTGCTCCTCATACAGGTCCCATGACTCGGGCTTCAGGGTGTCGAACGGGTTACTCTGTGGGAAGCTATTATCCCATCCTCGTCACCAATTTGATGTAGGCAGATTGATTGCACTCGGAGCCAGCAGGAGGGCAAAACATGTCTTTCTTTATTGCATGGTCAATCTGTACATGGTTTGCACTAGGAGACGCAGCTCCTTTTATAATACATTTAAACCCCCTGCCAACCAATACCCATTGGTTGGTAGTCACTGTATTCCCGACTCTGAATCCACTGAGTGTGCTGATTGACTGGCCGTTTCATAAGGGGGAAGCAAGAGGCAATCCCTGAACACCTGGAGGCGTGGGGAGGGTTTTCCCCATGATCTACCTTAGTAGCTTCCCCATGATCTTCCTTAGTAGCCTCCCGCACTCTTCCTTAGTAGCTGCAGCTGTGCTAAGCCAGCAGCTGAAGGTGTTACTTAGTTTCGATGGTGGTTTCATCTCTGCTTTGTTATGCAGAACCAACAGCTACTGACCAATTTTGTAACTTTGGGCACATCTTTTCTTGATATATAGTATGCTCAAAGGAGATTATTGCTGTTTTTAATTATTATTGCTGTTGAAATCTTAATCTTCAGACCCAAATGCACCCCCCTTTTTCAGAACAAAAACACTTTTCATATTGTAACAAAGACTCCATTTTGAAACCTTAATACAGCATAATTACATTATCATAGAATTTAGAAATCTTGCTGCAGAACTAAATTAGATTAAAGGTAAAGGTAAAGGTTTCCCTTGCTCGAAAGCCAGTCGTATCCGACTCTAGGGTGCAGTGCTCATCTCTGTTTCTAAGCCGAAGAGCCAGCGCTGTCTGCTATTGCAGACATTTCCGTGGTCATGTGGCAGGCATGACTAGACACCGGAGCGCACGGAACGCTGTTACCTTCCCACCGAAGTGGTCCCTATTTATCTACTTGCAATTTCTTGCTTTCGAACTGCTAGGTTGGCAGTTAGATTAGCTTTTTCTAAAAAAAAAAATTTTTTTATAATTTGTACATTTTCAGGGGCACTTTAATAAAACATGTTAAAATTCACTTTAAAATTAAAAAATACCCTAAATTATGTAGCTGACACTCCAAACCTACCATTCCATAATAATATACGGTAAGTTTTTCTTAATATGAACCAATGGTGAGTTTTGATATCAGTTTTGCCTCTGTATGCTATACCAATAGACACTGTTAAGATCTTGTCCACAAACCTTACTGAGAAATAATATATCATTTTGTGTCAGTGGCAGTGGAAGAGTGTTTGAATGAAAACATTTTAAAATGCTCACAGGGGAAATGGTGATGGTGATTTCCATGAAAGCCAATTTCATCCACTGAAAACTCACAGGCCTGAATCATACCTGAAAGATAAATACAGAACACATGGAGATATTCTTAGGAGAGACCAGCATATAAAGCCGTAGTTTTGGATTCAACTTTGAATTATTCATTAACCCCATTTCCTACCATTCCTTTTGTTAGATTAAAACATCTCTACCCATTCAGAATAATCACAAAGTATCATACTTTCTCACTCGAAAGTACAGGCTAAGAACGGCATGAAAAATCTTGCACACTGCAGCGCCCATCATAGACACATTTTCATCAAAATAAACCTCATTGAAGTCATTAGGGTTTACATGCTTATCATTGCAACATTAATTTACCGGGGAGGGAAACAAAGAGGAAAAACCTCTCCCTGTTCAGCTAGGTGTTTTTTTTTTTTACATGTAAAGAATGTTCCATGTAAATCAGCTTTCAAAAACACTCTCTCACCTAAAACGGAGCTCCAACAGAGCTGTTCCTTTGAGTGTGTGGACTGAATCTTAACAATGATACCGTCTTGCTGGAATATTATTATTTTATCATGTCAGAAGCACACAAAGGTGCTTTCTGGGTTGAAAGGACTTTTGCTGGAGAAACTCTGCCCAGGGGATGCCCGAATAAGGCTCCTTTCATGTTCCTGAGATCTTTTCCCACCAAAGTGGTCCCTATTTATTTACTTGCAATTTCTTGCTTTTGAACTGCTAGGTTGGCAGGAGCTGGAACAGAGATGGGCACTCATTCTGTCATGCAGGACTCGGGACTTGTTGAGTCTGGCACTTAAGAAGTATTCAGACCAGCAAGATTGGGTCAAATCAACAGTGATTTATTCTTCAGCTCATAATAGTGGACCGGACTGGAGAATAAGGGGACAAGGTGGCTCTTTATATACAAGCAGAATGGCAGTTACAGAGATACATTTACCTGGGCTTTCGAAAATGCGGGAACCCATGTTAGAACCAAATTGATTACATAGACAGCAATACGAATTTGGCGCCTTACAGGAAGGGTGTGCTTTTGCAGAAATACAAAAAGGCATCAAGGACATTGCTTAAATCTTTGGACACAACAGGTCTTGAACTGCCAACTTGCCTACCTTCCAGCTAACAAGGTGAACTTCTTAACCACTGAGCCACTGCAGTCTCTTATTATTTTGTTGAAATCTGCTATGAGTAACAGTCGCTCAAAGGACTTTCCATTTATTTTAAAAAAATTCACTGCCATCATCTCCTATTAACTTATACACAGCCTGAAGAGTCTTGCTGTTTAAAGGATGGAGCACTACCTAATAATGATGCTAGTGATCCAAGAAGAATGAAATAAGACCCAGGGTCCCTTATGAAGGAATATTTTGGAATCCTTGTTTAAAAGATACAGAATAACCCAGAGAAGAAACTACCACTCATACATTACTTGGGAGCGAGGGAGCAGTCTTTTTTGTTGTTGCTGCTAAGTACCATCAAGTTGGAACTAACTTAGCTAAAGGTAAAGGTCTTCCTTGCTCAGAAGCTAGTCATATCTGACTCTAGGGTCCATAGTTAGTCTCTGTTTAAAAGTAAAGAGCCAGTGCTTTCTGCATCTGCAGATGTTTATGTGGTCATGTGGCAAGCATGATTAGACACCACGGTGCACAGAATGCTATTACATTTCCTGCCAAAATGGTACTTATTTATCTCCTTGCAATTTCTTGCT
This sequence comes from Bradypodion pumilum, assembly GCA_035047305.1. Taxonomy (NCBI): domain Eukaryota; kingdom Metazoa; phylum Chordata; class Lepidosauria; order Squamata; family Chamaeleonidae; genus Bradypodion; species Bradypodion pumilum. Next base: position 353,941,862 of record JAWDJD010000002.1, read on the forward strand.
TTCAAACTGCTAGGTTGGCAGGAGCCGGGACAGATGATGCTTGAGCTCATTCCCTCAAGCATCAGTCAGATATTAAACTGCTGATTTGCCAACCTTCCATTCATCAAACTCAGCACCTTAACCAGTAAGCCACTGCGGCCCTGGAACTGATTTATGGTGACCTTAATAGGGCTTTCAAGGTATGTGAGATATTTGTCTTTTGTTTTGTGGGTCTGTTTTTAGATGCAGTGTTTCAATCTTTCTTTCTGGGCTCATGTAAAGAATGTGTTTAGTGATTTGTACCAATGCATGACATTGATAGCAGATAGGTCAAGAATTTCTAGTCATATTCAACTGTGATTTAGTGTGAAATAATTCCTTCCACAGAACAAATTCTTCTGTCAAATCAAACTTGACTCTGCTTCCAAGATAAATTGAAAAGGATAGCAGTGGCAATGAGATGTCATTATGGAAAGTGCCTTTGATGGACTAATAAGCACAGTGAAGAGTTACATATATTTTAAAGATTAGGTAAGGGAACCATCTGTAATTTATCTGGATAATGTGGAAAAAATGTTACTTACTTAATGTGATTATTTCTAGAAGTGTCACACTGCCCTTTATTTTTTAGGTTGCTAAAACAAACAATATCCTGCACATTAAGAAACACTGGTAGTGCAGAGAGAGAGAGAAATCCGCCTGGTTTGGATTCTTTAATGTTCACATTTTATCAAATATAACTACATTCTCTTCTGCTTCTTCATCATCCTGACAGTTTTATGTGAAGTCTCTATGAAAGAATTATGTGCATTTAAATGTGCATTGCCACAAGCATGAATTCTGTATGCATTTTTGTATGTATATTTTCAAGTACTTATGCTTAATATACATTACAGCCACCTTCTCTCTATTATTTTCCCTGATGTATATGTTTATGCACTCTGTTTTCAGTCAGAGAGCTGCAGCACAAAGCTCAGAAGACTACAAAAACCAAAAAACAATTGTATTCTAGTTTGTTTATTAGTTTGGGAAGGGGTGGAGTGCTAATTAATTTGTACTGCATGCAAGTGTGAATGAAACAAATTTCTGTCTAGCCCAGTGTTTCCCAACCTCTGGTTTCTGGACTTCAATTCTCAGAAGCCTAGGTCTATTCCCCAATGCACTGGTGTGGGGCCCAGTTGGGAACCACTGGTCTAGCCCTAACTTTCAACAGTCCAATTCATCTTCCTTTATTAGTCTAAGATAGTCCATAGGAGTAATATTATAATTCTTACATTGGGATAACTTCAGAGATATCCATAGCAGAAATTAGACTTGGAAATGAAGCTTGTTCTTCACTTTCTAACAACCAGTCAATGTATGGAGGTGAGACAACTCAGGGGTGATTAAGAAAAGAATGCTTTCATTACTTTGAAAGGCACTTTTGCAACAAGTGTGCTGGGTGTTTTGTTCTGGGGTGCCCAAACTAGGGACCTGTGATGTTGCTGAAGTGCAATTCTTAGAGGTACTCACTACTGCAACCCAAGAGTCTTATATTGGGTTGATGGTGATGGTCATTGGGCTAAATCAATATTGGTTGGAATGGAGCCTTTGTGATTATATCTCTTCTTGAGAATCACTTTAAAGGCTCTTAGAGGTGAAAACTGTCCTGAATATCCTGCCTAAGTCTGGAGTAGCATCTGTGTCTCTACACCCCAAGTGACATGAAGTTCATGCAGGGGACAAACACCCACATGTGCCTCTATGTTTGGGCAAATAAAAAGACTGGACAGATGGGCTTTCCAGTGCTTGAACCCATGGCCTATACAGTGTTGTGGCTTGTAGTTGTAATCTAGACATCGTGAACATATGTTTACACATCTAAAACTGATGTTGTACATCCTTCTTCTTGCTAGGCCACTTCCATACTTGCCACTCAGGTTATAGACATTGTTTGTAGCTTCTTCTTTAGGTTGCCTTATGCAAAACAAATGTCAAACTCCAGCTATTTAATGATCCCAATGAATATTTAACTTCCTTCTACGCTGTGTTTTCAACTGATTCATTGTGATGGAATCCCAAGGGATCTGGTATGGAAATGAGCCTCCTGCCTTCCAATCTCAATTGTCCCTCAGGCAATTTCTCCTGCACCATCCTACCCTTGGAAGAAGGCCATTCTGTCACCTGCAGTCATTCACCCCACTGGAATTTCTCGTGAAGGTAAAGGAAGAAGAGATGACAGAAGGAGCTTACTCAGATGTGTCATAGGGAACCACTGGGAATGGCTGACTGTAAGGAAGGATAGGCAAGGTCTGAAGGCTCTAAAAGAGAGAAGGAAGATCCAGAAGTTATAAAAGGAGAAGGATGTGGGAAGTGAATGGGCTTGTGGCAGTGAGTAGAGAAGAAGATGAGAAAAATGAAACCTGGGTGATGCCCTACAATGGCCACCACCAAAGCTGCCCAAAGAAGTACTAGTAAATGTCTGGTTCTAAACAGCCCTGAAAATACCCACACCTACTCAATTAAGACACTGGAGGATCAAAGACAATTAAACCACCTCCAAAAGTTAGAACCAGAGATATGTCAACCAACATATGACCTCCTTCTTTTGAGGCAGAGGTTATGGGGTGCAGTAGTGAATCACCAAGAACTTGTAAGACGAAGGTGAAATTTCATCCTCTTTGGTCTGATGGACTGGCCAAGAATTTGAAAATGGGAACATAATTTAATGACTCATAAGACTGTTCCTTGGAAGGAAAAGTACTGAAACTGAAACTCAAGTACTTAGGCCACCACATGAGAAGTGAAAACTCACTGAAGGCCCTGGAAAGATTTAAGACAAAAGGAGAAGGGGTAGCAAAGGTTGAGATTGTTAGACAGCATAGATGACACAGTGGGTGTAGATCTGGGCAGACTACAGAGGATGGCAGATGACAGAGGATCCTTGCGTGGTTCATGTGGTCACAAACGGTAGGACTCAACTGTGCAACTGAACAACAATGAACAATAAAATTGTTGGCACACAGCTTCATTATCTAGTTCAGTAAAGTTAAGTTGCAAAAAAAATCTGGACTTCAACTTTTACATCTGGAGCAGTAGACCTTTTGAGCTTCCCTCCCAATTGAAAGCCTGGGGACAAGTTTGCCCATATTCATTGTTTTAGATGAGCTGGGTTTAACTAAAATGGGAGGTTTTCTTTATATCTTTCTGAAATGTGGCAGGTCTGATCTTTTGAAAGAGTAATAGATGGTCTGAAATGACCAAGCCCATAGAGAGCAGCACAAAATTATGTGCAATGGAAAACAATGGAGCATCAAAATGACTGGTGTTAACAGAAATGGGTGGAATATAACTCTGCAGGTCATCTGGTGTAAAAATAAGAGGAAATGTGAGGTTTCCATGTAATCCTTACATTCAAAGAAGTATTTCTGTAGAAGATTAAGAAGAACAGCAGGCCCTGAGCTAGAAATGGATTCACTTCACCCAGCAGTTTCATTCTGCCCAATGGAGACTCAACAAGTGAAAGTTTCTCTGGGTGGAAAACAGTCACCATCAACATTTCTATTTGGTTATAGGCCTCTTTTTCATTTTTTTCATTTTTTTGTGAAGGAAGAGAGAATGAAAGTACAGTGAGTTTCATCAAGGAGCCTGATTCTATATCTGGCAGTGGGGGAATTTCCTTTTCTCAAACAGCAGGTTGATATCTGCTCTTCCTTAGTTTTGATTTTCATTATTCTGCCTGCTATGTGTTGTTAACTAAATGCACCTAAGAGCATCTTTCCTATAACTCTAACATAAAACTCAATAAGGCATCAAAGCTTCTACATTCTCCAAAGCATCTAAATTCTTCTAAATTTAAAGCCCAATAACCTTACACAACCCTATCAATTTCTGCTGGAAAATAGTATTCATGTTGAGGCAAAAGCTTTTGGCATTTTGAATGGTAGCTTTAACTCTTTGCTTTCTTGGAGCAAAAGAAATTGACATTCCTGTTACCAGCCTAAAAAAATCATTCAATGGGCAGCATCCAGTGCTGGCTAATGGAAATGGAGGGGTAACATCATCACCCCGCTGTATTGCAGGCTCCATGAAGCCCAAGACTAGCTCTGGAGTGTTGGGGACCCCCTTTAAACTATTTTTGCATGGCCTGAAAAAGTGTGTTTATGAGGGATGTGTATATGTGACAAGAAATGGTGTGCCTTTATGCTGGTGTTACAATACCAGGACAACATTGGATTAGACATAAATTAGGCAGCAGATTCTTGTTCTACCTATGAGTACAATCTAAAATTAACAACAAGTTTTCTCTCATCAAATATTAACTGTGAGGAAGTCAAATAATTAAGTATTTATTCTTATGATGACTTTAAAAATACCTGATGCCCTCTCAGTTTTGCAAATATTAATTCTCAGGTTGTTTGGAAAACACCATATTTTCAATAACTGACTAACATGTTTTGCCTGGGTTCAATTTATTGGTTACTGCCACCACTGAGAAAATTTTATCTTGGAATGAAATGCCATTTGAAGTTGGTCTTTCTATTTTTAATTCTGGCTCTGCTTCTGTTAGACCTGGTGAAAGTATGACTTGACTATGAGGAAAAGAAATTATGTCAACAATGATCAATGAATTTCTTTGGTGGTTAAAAATGTCAGAAGGTTCTTAGTGTACTCCTTAATAGGAATTTAGAATATAAGATTCTTACTGCATCAACAGACAGATCTAGTGACTAGGAAAGTGAAATAGGTTTTTAATTTACGGTAATTTTATATGACGGTTTGTTTCAGTTGTATCTGCTGTTTTTTATTTTCTTTAATTTAAAAAAAATCACAAGAATTTGCATTTAAATTGTATGTCAATCACCATATGTTTGTATGCATTTTAAATTGAAACATGTATTTTATTAATTGTTTTCCCTAAAAGATATACCTTTTTTATGCATGTTCCCTTAAAATATTCCATTTGGCAGCATTTTTGACTCAAGAACTGTACTGCAACGTTTGGACAAGTTGACATTCTGAACAATAGCTGCATTCTATATTCAGTTGGGAAATGAGAGTTAAAATAGTTCCTGTTAAAATGCAATGAGAACAATTTTTTTCAGTATTCTTATTACTTTCAATATAATCAATCAATATTTTCCCACTGGTGGCACCTCTCCATTTCCATTGACCAGCACTGGATGCTGCCTTTGGAAATTGATGCTGCCCAATGGGAATTGAGTTAGCAATAGCAATTACACTTATGTACCACTAAGAGAGATGCTGTGATTTTGTGAGGCAAGTCATGTGGCAAAATAGGCATGTTGGGTTTAAAAAAACCTATTTTAAATGTGTTTTCTTTATTTCATTAAAATGCCTTTGTATGCAAATGTGGCAGAGGTGGCAAGTTATTTGGCTGTTATAAAAGGGTTTCACAATTCAAAAAGGGTTGAGAAACATTACTGTAGACCAGGGGTCAGTAACCTATGGCCTGTGGGCTGGATCTGGCCCACAGTGCCCAATCATTTGACCCGCTACTGGAAGTGGCAGAAACAGCCATAAGCACATCCACAGCTGTCATAAATGCATTTATGACAGATGCAGATGCATTTTATGGCAACATTTACAGTGGGGGGGACCACCAGTCCATCCCCCTCAACTGTCTGAGAGAGCATGACCCGGCCCTTGACTTCAAAAGGTTGCTGACCCCTGCTATAGACCATTTTAACTGTTACCATTGGTATTTTCATCAGGTAGGCTGCCTTTTGCTATATAAAATGTGGAACCCTTTTTCCTGCTGGCAACGTGGGCACAATATTATGCAACAACATCAGGCCATTTCCTGGCATTTTGAATCATGGATGCAGAAGCATAATATCCCAGCATGAATTGGATTTTTAAAAAAAATATTTGAATTATATGAAAATACCTGCAGAATCAAATGTGGATTGAATTTATCACAATGGCTATTATTCCATTACGTTTTTCTTAAATAGGGTTGGGACTTCCAGTAAGTCATGGATTTACACTTACTGCCCTGCCACCCATCCCTTGCCAGTGTCAGAAACCAACACCTTGTCATCTTCCCACAGGTGTCATAAGAGGAAACGTCAACAAAGCAGCCATCACACTGTGGGAGCTATGTTATTAGGTCAAAGGTGAAAAGGTAGTGAAGGGCTAGGTTTGGGTGCTGCCATTGCTCTGTGTGCATGCATGCATGTGTGTGTGTGTGAGAGAGAGAGAGAGAGAGAGAGAGAGAAAGTGTGTGTGCATGTGTGTAAGTGCGTGTGCGTATGCATGTGTGTGTGTGTGTGTGAGAGAGAGAGAGAAATTAAGTATCTCCTGCTTCTCAGCAACTTTTAGAAAATTGGCAAGGAAACTGGAGGAGGCAGTCTTATTTTTGTTCCCATCCCAGCCTTAGGGATGGAAGAGAGAATAATCCCTCTTGCAGCATTTAACAGTACATTTTGAGAAAAGGAATATCATCCACCTGAAAAAGAACAACTAATAATACAGTAATCATATTTTGTTCCACACAGAGAGAGCCAGATACTAACTGGGTTTCATGGCAGACACAAAAAACCTCATTTTAAAAGTGTCTTAGAACAAGTCTGGGGTTATCAAAAACCTAAGCCTAGATCTCCCCACCTAGATAAGGAAGAGAAGCTATCAGCTAGTGGAGAGGACAGTACACCAAGAGAGCCTCAAATACTAGATAAGAGATGTTTTCTCTACAACTAATATGACATTAAGAAATGTGAGGATTGAATTCTCTATTGCCTTTTCCAGCATGGCTTCCTTGGTCAGACTACAACTTGACAGGAAGAAAGGATAACCAGCAGGTATCCCTGTTTTCATATAAGCAACACTGATTTTTGCTGTTACTTTGAGGAATATGCCTTTTACTTTGCATCAGAATGCTCAGCTTTGAAGTTCATGACTTTAAAGCAAATCCTTTTCATTTAAAAAATGATTTGCTTCTGTACAAAAAAGGCTACACTAGAAATGATCCATCTTTCTCACTGTATTTTGGAATGCATACCTCTGCACTGTCCTACTATCTGTTGACAGTTCTTCTCCTTCCTGTAGTTTCCCCATTTATTTTACTTTAAACAACCAGCTTTAGCAATTGTATATATTTTTCCCATTAACTGACTTTTGTGGGGGGGGGGTTTAAAAAAAAGTATTACAAAGCAATCACACTTATATATTGCTCCATAGTGCTTAGTGCACTTTCTGGGAGGTTTCATAAATTAATTAACACACACACCCCCAACATGCTGGGTAATCATTTTTCCGACCTTGGAAGGATGGAAGGCTGAGTCAACCTTGATCCCTGGTCAGGATAGAACTCACAACCTTCTGGTTGCAGTAGAGCAGTTTAACCACTGCACCACCAGATTCATATTCTTTAGCACCCTCTTGATCCAACAATTTGCAATAAATCCTGATTAAAAGTCCACTGCTCTTTGCCACACTGAACTAAGGATACAAAGCAAGTTTATTTGGGGGGGAAAGTGATATCTGGAAATTTCACACTTTTTATAAATACTGTACTTCAGTTAGATTTGAGCAAAAATTGCCTTTTGCATCTTTGTATTATTTTAGCTTTGATTTTGTTTCATGGTCATAATAAAATGAGCTTTCTGGCATTTTTGAAGAAAAGGACTTTTATAAATCTTTTTATAGTTGTAAAAAAACCACTGCCTGGCATTGGGCCAGGTCCAATGGAAGGGAATTTTAAATATGTCCTTTGACTAAATTCTGTCTTTTCTTAATAAGGGACATTCTATGCCGTATGTCTGAAGGAGAAGAGAAGCTGTTTGGCTGAGGTGAGTGGGAAATGTGGTTTCTAAAAAAGCAACCATGTAGTTGTTTCCTTCTCTCCAATAGGCTCAAAACAGGGGCCAGACTGGAAGGAGGAATCTTTCTTCTGTTTGGGCTGTTAGGATAATTACCTAATTTAACTTCAGTGATTTTTTCCCATTAAGATTTTTAGGGAAGTTATCTAATCTAAACTTAAATAACAATGTAACATCAACTTACTAAACCTCTGCCTCTCCCTTATCTTAATATAAATGAATTAGATTTCTGAGCTTCCCAACCATAAACTAAACAAACCATAAACTAAAGACTGATGTTTGCTGTGAACTTTCCATTTACATTCTGCATACATCATTACTTTGGGGAGATTACAGCTGAGTTCAAGAGCTGTGGATTCTAATTAGTCTTTGTTTGAGGAGCGGGGAAATAGTTTGAAAGATGTTTTGTAGGCAGGAGGGTCCCTGATACCTCTGAGATTTAACAATGTATTTCATATCTATGTGTAGTGGTGGAAAGCAATCTAGAGGTGAAAAAAGATCTATATCTCAGGGAATACCTCAGAAATCAAGAAATGGAGTTGAAGAGGGTTATCAGCAGTGGTGGGCATCAGCAGGTTCGCACCAGTCTGCCAGAACCGGTAGCAGAAATTCTGTCTCGCCCCACCCATCCAAGTTTTGAAATAAAGTAGTCCTAATTCGGGTGCAACGCAGGGCTTTCCCCCTGGCCACACCCACCATACCACGCCCACAGTGTGGTAGTAAAATTTTTTAGAGCCCACCACTGGTTATCAGGCCACCATGCTCTTCATTAGATCCGGAAATCTCCATCAAATAAGTGTCTATATTTGCTTCTGAAATGGGTATTTTCAAAATTCCAAGAAAAAAAGAAAAGCAGAAATATGGAAAAGTTTAAGAGTGGCTCTGAAATTATTTTCAGCATCATATATATCACAGCATAAACATTAAGTTTGCTGCTTCTTCATATGACAAGGAAGCAGCATTAATGTAAAATATTTTATTCACTCTTGACCTGCCCAGCATCAGGAGCACAATAATTACAAGTACACTTATATACATATTACTCTGTAGCAACTGCCAACCTAGCAGTTTGAAAGCAAGAAATTGCAAGTAGATAAATAGGGACCACTTTGGTGAGAAGGTAAACAGCGTTCTGTGCACTCCGTCTAGTCATGCCTGCCACATGACCACGGAAACATCTGCGGAAGCAAATAGCGCTGGCTCTTCAGCTTTGAAACAGAGATGAGCACTGAACCCTACAGTCAGATACAACTGGCTTTCGAGCAAGGGAAACCTATAGCACTTAGAACACTTTATCTGCAGTTCACAAAGTAAACAGCATTTTGCCCAGAACAAGCTGGGTACTATATTTATTAACTTCTGAAAAATGGGAGGCTGAGTCAACCTTGAGCCTGCTCTGTGCATTAGTTTGAGTAAAAATTCGACAAAGCCAAATGAGAGGGCAAAATTAATAGAAATGACTGGCATGTTTTCTTCAGAGGTGTGACATTCTTCTTCTTGCTCTGTGTTATCCGAATCCAAACATTGGCTATATCAGCGATGGAGAATCTTGGCACTCCAGGTGCTCCGGAACTTCAATTCCTAGTAGCTATGATCAGGAGGAGTGCTGATTTAGGCTTCTGGTAATTGCAGTCCAAGAACAGCTGGAGTGCCAAGGTTAGCCATCACGGGGCTATATTCATGCAATCAGCCATGAAGACTGTCCTGAGAATATAATGCAGTGGCCTTTCATTTGCCTTCTGCATCGCAGCGTGACACCCATACCACTGATTCAGTTCTGCGAGTCACTTTCTGGTCTTGAGCCCTTTTGGCACACAAGGTCCTCATCAGTCCCAGGCCAGTATTGATGAAGCTGCTGCCCTCCATCAAGATGGATTCAAGTGGGATTTAATCCACTCGGTGGCCATCACCCTTCCCTGTGAATTTCGGCACCCAAGCTGTTTGTCCTCAGGGTTCTCAGGTTAGTTAACCACTGCCTGACACTCAGCGTTGGGTCGCTGGCAGTATGGTCTGGATAACCTGACCAGAAATAAAGGTGTGGCCTAGGGCAATTTTTTAATATTTCTTTGATTTCATGATGTTGATAGGCTTAAGCACTAGACTGAAAACAACAGAATGAAATTTAATAGGGATAAATAGAAAGTTCAACACTTCATGGAACTGTTGTAGATCACAAGATGAGTATAACTATAAAAAAGTCAAATTCCATTTGGGGCAAACAGAGGTGAGATGATGGAACCAAAGTGACTGGCCCTTACCTTAGAGAGAGAAGGTTCTGAAAGCAACAAATTGTCAGCAGCAAGGGGCCTGAGGTTAGAGGAGCCTAGACCTTGGGAGTTGAAGGAATAAGAGGCCCTAGGGCAGCTGGTGGTGGAGTAAGAGTGGGAGGGCATGGTCGAGGAAGAGAGAGCAGAAAGCTAGAAGGATGCATTGGAGGACTGCTGGTGTCAGGCTATCAAGGGGATGAGAAGGACCTAGAGAAAGATTTCCCCCTACTGTCTGAGTGGACATACATCTACGGAGAGGACATGTGGAAGAACATTTGGGTCCAACTGCATGTGCCTATAGAGGAGGCTGAGCAAGAGGCCCAGGATGTTACGCCTCCTTAATGAGAGAAATGGAGTCATCAGAGGAGGAGGAAGTGGACACAAGAGAGAAAAGATATCTTGTTTGGTTTGTAATAGGCATCGGACAATTACTAATATCTAATATCTCTATAATTGGGGAACACTTTGAGGCTACGTTGAATCAAAATAAAGTATTATTGTTAGTGGAGTCGTTTAATAAGTGTAGTAGTAACCACACAAGAAGTGAAATTTACAATAAGTTGAAATTAAACTGGTATCAAAAATACAAATGGATAACTGGGACAGGAAAATGAAAGGAAAAGGTAATCCAGTAGAAGAGAGACCCCTAACAATATTTGAAGAATTAATTCACGCTGTGAGGAATGGGAAAAGAAATATACAAGGAGCAGATGGTATAATTTATCAATATCTTAATTTTAACAAAAATACACAGAATGTCTTGAGACAAATATGGGAGGATGATCTGGGAATAGTTTTAGATGAAAAAAATGGAAAGAAAAATGGTCTCAGAGAATCATGTGTTCGCTATCCATAAAGGAGAAAGAACACAATAGCAAGGTACTGTGGAGATGGTACATGACTCCAGTAAGAGTACAACAAATGAAAAAACATAACACAGATCAATGCTGGAGATGCAATCAACCTCGAGATACTTTTATGCACATGTGGTGGGAATGTCGTTATACTCAAGCTTTTTGGCAATCAATAGAAATAAAATTAGGAAAGTTTGGTGTTCAGGGAAGCAAGACGATAGAAGCAGCCGTATCCTGGCTTAACACATCTTTATTGCATGAAGTACAGTATGAACACGAGGTAATGGTGGCAATACAACTCTTTTTATACAGTCACTATACATTTGAATCTGGTTGCATGGTAGCCTATTGGCTACTGCTGGCGTGACATCATCCGGAGTCCCGCCCTTCTTGTCCAGATGTGTCTGTGGCAGGAAGGTTTCCCACGGCTGTGTATGATTGGGGAATTTGTACCATGTGAGTTGAATGCTCGCTACTCCCATCTTTGGTAGTAGGCTCGCATTCCAATAGCAGCTGAATACAATGTATCTTTACAAATGGCTTAAGTATACATTTCCTGTAGAACCGGTTTCATTTGACTTAAAGGCATAGTGTAGCAGTTACTTTCCATATTGTTCCATACACAACAGAAAGATACTAAGAACAACAATTCATTTAAGTCCCAAATTAACTATATTAGGTGAGGTTGATGACATAACTTTAAATGGATACAAGAAAAAACTATTCATAACACTCCTTTCAGTATCAAGGCAAATTATTGCTAAAGAATGGAAAGATAAATTAATATTTAATAAAGATAGATGGTATACTGAAATATGGCAGCTAGCATTGAATGAAAAATTAACTATAGAAATGAAAGCAAAAAGAGGTGTAAAATATAAAAGTAGTTTTTGGGAAATATGGCAGCCTTTCATTTCATATACATTACCTATAGAAAAAAAATGTCAGCCCTGACCCTGAGACACGTAAATTTTGGGAAAGATAGGAAGGAGGAGACGTAATACATATCCTATTTGTCGATCCGATTGTATAGCACGGGTGCAATATCTCATACTCAAATATACTCTAAATGATTGAATTTAAGTAATATTAAACAAGTAACTTAGAAGGGTATTATTAAGAGGATAATATTGGAGTTCTGGAGATTGTGTGTTTCTCACTTATGTTGTTAAAGTACTGTTCAGTTTTTTTTTAGTTTTTTTTGTATGTAAGTATAATAAAATTTAAAAAATTTAAAAAAAGAGAGAGAAAAGATATCATGGCTCTCCATTTGCCACAACCGGGATGCCCATCACATTTTTGGCTGCTCAGCCATAGGACCACACTGCCAGCAGAACATAACCTTGCTATAAGAACCTGTGTGAAGAGGACAGTTGGTACATGCAGTGGCAGAACCAGCACCCAAGGACTGCTAGAAGTGATAAGGGTGGTGGGTTTAACCAACCCTACAGAGTTTGGTAATGGAGTATGATTACAGTGTGGGGCAGCTCCCAGATTGCATTGGTCCGCTGGGGGAGGGGGAGCAGAAATTCCCCATGGCCATGCCCATTTCCTTCCCTGCACCCTGCTGGCTCTCTTCTTGGGTCTCCCTTCCAGGGGACCTCCTCCTGCACAGCAACAAACAATCTATGGGGACAATGTGTGGGTCTGGGGTCTGGGTCCCCCAACTACTTCCCCTCCCAACCCCATCTCACCCCACACTAAGAAAAAACCTCTCTCCATGGTGAAAACTCCTCTTCCCTCCAGCCTCTGTTCCCCCTCCCCTTTTCTCCTTGTGGGGAGAAAGAAAAAAGACAGACCGAAAGGGAGGCTTTTCAGGAAGGGACAATTTCCTTTCCCCTCCAGCATCTGTTCCCTCTCCACATTCCTCCTTTGCTGTCTTGAGGGAACATTGCCCTCTGAAAGTCTTTTGGTAACTTAGCCCTCCAATGCTTCTAAGAGCATGTTGGTTTTTTCCTTCTTCTGGAGTTCGATTCTCAGGTACTGCATGACAGAGTGAGCTCCTGTCCCTATGCCAACTCCTGCCAACCTAACAGTTTGAAAGCAAGAAATTGCAAGTACTGTAGATAAATAGGGACCACCTTGGTGGGAAAGTTCGCCCTTGCTCAAAAGCCAGTCGTATCTGACTCTAGTGTGCAGTGCTCATCTCCATTTACAACCAAAAAACCAGTGCTTTCTGTGTTTACAGACGTTTTCATGGCCATGTGGCAGGCATGACTAGATCACATGGCTACCCCCAGCAACCCACAGGTTTGGCTCCACCCACAGATTTGGCCCTGCCCACAGAGGTAGCCCCAACCCACAGTAACTAGAGGGGCGCCTTAGTGCAATGGCGGCAGCAGAGCAGGCCCCACCCCGGGCCCGCAATGCCTCGGCAACAACCGGGGTAACCAGGGCGGCGGGGGAACCAGATCCTTGCTGGCCAGGTGACTGCAAGGAAAATCAACCGGGTAAGGCTGGATAATCAGCTAGTAAAGAAATATTTGCAAGCACTTGTGGGTTGGGAAGTTCAACTCCCAAGGAAATACAATAGTTCTCCTCTTGTAGTTTTTGTGCACAGAGATTTTTAGGCCAGAGATTTATAGATTGGTTGCAATCGCCATGATGATGTTGTTGTTGTTGTTGTTTTGATGTTGAGGGAGGAGAAATAGATGGCTGTTTGAACCATACTTCAGGCTTGCTGTAAAAAAAGTGGGAAGTACAATAAAGTAAACATGCCACATTTTTTGTTACTTACATATTAAAAAACAAAGAGCTGCACAGGATTCAGTGGCATGGTATACAAGGACATTTCTGAGCCAGTAATTAAACCTAGCAATTAGTCATGGTAGATTATGAAGAAATCCATCAGCCTCAAATAGCCAAAATAATAAGTTCAGAGTGAGAAAATAATACCGTGAGTTACAGGTTATATGGGGGGAAATGTAAATTCTTCTTGTTCAATGCAAACTGCTCAAGACCACTTAATAACTTAAATTCAACAGTTGAGAACCCTAGTTTGAAACTGGCCTGTTGAGACTTCAATTAGCATAACGGAAAGCATTGGAATAAAATTCTTTTCTCAGGGCTTTATAAAGTTTCTTTTAAGAAGTATTTAGATACAATCACCATCCCATTCCTTCCCTGGTCCGACTTTTGCTGCTCTGCTGGGCTGTGAGCTGGCGGTAACAGAACTATATTCTATCCCTGGCCTTGTACTCCCCCCCCCATGGAACTGTAAGACTGTGCTGTGGGGGGTTATTGTATTATGATTTTGTTTTTTGAACTTTCAAATGTATTTATGCATTGTTTTGCTTTGTTATTTTTATATTGTAATTTTGATGCTATACTGTATGTTTGTTTTGTTGATTTTTGAACATGTTGTGAACCGCTTTGAGTTTGTCGTTAACAAAGGAAAGCGGTATATAAGTTCAAATATAATAATAATGTAATTTCTTACAAGTAATATGATTTTTTATACGTAGCTTCCTCTGCTCTTGCTATAATCTCTTCCCCAAAACACTTAGCATATGCATTCAAAACCTTTGGCAATCTTTCATCTATATCAATTATATCACTAAAACCAAAGTGTTGTGGTGTTTGATAGTGAAACGCCATGCCACATTGGCCCCCACTACCCCAGAAACCCATGCCCCACCTACCTTGGGCATCTGGCCAGTCTGGCGTGGGGTACCAGCAGCATTCCCCTGGGACCTTCATCCCGAAAACTGGCCTCAAAAGCGCCCCCCCCAGCAGCATGCAATGGCCAGGGAGGCGGCACTACGCATGCCCAGGAATCTGCACAGGCACAAAAGCCTGCCCAGAGTTGCAGCCAGTGCTGCCACTGGGAACTCCGGGCAGGCTTCTGCACCTGCACCAATTCCCATGCATGCGTGTTGCCGCCTCCCGGGTTGGGAGCCTCCACTGGCTCACCGCCAATTCGGCCAGAGGATGTGGCCCCTGGGCTTGCATCAGCCAGAGGTGTAGGCGGCCCCTGCCTGACCGCCCATCCCATTTTGCCTCACTCCAGCCAGTGGCCACCTCAGCCTGACTCCTCCGCCCTCCTGGGGAATGCCTTGGGCAGCAAGGAGGACCCGCGGGGGGTGGGCCACTGCCTTGAAAGGAACCACGCGGGCGCAGGCACCGCCCACCTGCGCCGGCGGAGCCTCCCATCCACCTGAGGTGCCCCTCAGGGGGACAAAGAGGCACCAACTGGAGGGGGAGGGGGGACGGCCAGTCAGTCAAAACCAACCCACCTCCGGCACGTGTCTCTCCATGTGTGGCCAGCAATGGAGTGGCAGACAAAACTGTCTGGCCGGTTGTGTCTGGCAGTAGGAGCTGCAATGGCAGCGCCGGTTGTTTGGTGTGGCGGCCCTTACCCTGCCAAACAATCTGCACCGCCATTGCTCCTCCCGCTGCAAGACGCAACTATCCGGGTGGCTTCATCTGCCACCCCATTGCTTGCCATGTGCAGAGAGACACGTGCCCCCTCAGTGCATGGACATCGCCAGGTAAGTTGGGCCCACCTAACCTACACAGGGGGTGTCTCCCTTCCCCGCCTCCAGGGCTGTCTCTCAGGCCTCACGAGCCCGGCCTAGGGCCTGCTTCGCCGACTGGGTTGCCACAGGCTGCGGCGGCACTAGAGACGGGGCGGCAGCACCAAGACCTGGTAATCGAGGTGTGTGTCTGTGTGTGTGTTGTATGAGCTTGTTGTGCCATGTGTCAGGTGTCGGGTGTGTCTGTGTGGGGTGGGTGTTATGTGGGTGTGTTGTGTGGATGTGTTGAGTGTCAGTGTGTGTTGTGCTGTGTGTGCTGTGGGTGGCAGTGGTGGGAGGGTGTTGTGTGTGTGTTGTGAGTGTGTATTGTGTGTGGGGGTGTATTGTGTGGGTGGGTGTTGTGCCATTGTGTGCTGTATGGGTGTGTCATGTTGTGAGTGTTGGGTCTGGGTATGGTGTGTCGGGGGGGTGTTGTGTGTCTGGGTGGGTGGATGTTGTGATAGTGTGTTGTGTCCTGTGTGATGTCTGTTGCTGGTGTCTGCTGTGTGGCATGTGTGTTGTGTGTATTGTGTGGGTGTGTTGTGTGTAGGTGTGTGTTGTGCGCGAGTGTTGTTTTGTGAGTGTGTACTGTGGGTGTGGGTGTGGGTGTATTGTGGGTGGGTGTCGTGTGTGGATGTGTGTTGAGTCAGAGTGTTGTGTGTTTGTGTTGGGTCTTGAGTGTTGGGTCTGGGTGTGGTGTGTGTGTGTGATGTGTCAGGTGTGTATGTTGTGTGTCTGGGTGTTTTGCGAGTGTGTGGTGTCATGTGTGGTGTCTGTCGCCTGTGTGTGTTGTGTGGCATGTGTGCGTTTTGTGTGTGTGAGTGTGTGTATTGTGCGGGTGTGTCATGGGTGGGTGTTGTATGGGTGTGCTGTGTCATGTGTGATGTGACTGGGGGAAAATTAGGCCGCCTCCAGGCTTGTCCAGCGCCCGCGGGACTCAGGAGAGAACAACGCGCTGGTGCACAAAGGTAAGTCACCATGGGGCCCACGGGGGATGGCGCCCAGGTTGCTTCTTGCCTCGGGTTGGGTCCCCCACTTGGGAAACGCCGGGTACCCCTGCTAGTTTACCCTATTTCACAACTTGGCAGATTTTGCTTTTTACTGTGTAAAATCTTTCAGACTATTACAATTCCAAAAGATTAGTCCCATAAATCTTTGATATGCAGGTTTACAATCAAGCACCAGGTTGGAGGCATGCATACTCATGGATTAAAGGGTTTCAGCACAATTTATACCAGTAGTTGATGTGTGTAGAATGTGTTATATTCAGTATATGTTATGTTATGTTATAAGTTTAACATGATAGCCAAATATGTTGCTATATGCAGCTAAGATTCTCACTATATGTTACTGTTCCATCTAAATAATATATTTGTGTCTTGATTTATTAAAAATACTAGCAGAGTTTGCCCAGCGTTGCCGGGCTGTTTTAAATTGTGTTGGAAGGTTTTTTTTGGTAATGTTTGTAAAAAAAGAGGTTAGTCTGTAATTGTTCTTTTTACAATTTTTATTTATGCAAAAATTCCTTATATTGTCATTTATTAAATAGATTTTATTGTTTTGATACTGTAAAGTAATAACAACTTGTATTTTGTTATTTTTCTAATGTATTTTTGAATATTTGTTTTAACATATATGTTAATTTTTCTTACGATGCCGGGCTGTTATAAACTGTGATTAGTTTTTTGGGTGTTTTTCTTTTTTGTGGATTAAAAAAAGAACAAAGGATGATATAATTATTATTTTTTATTTAACCAAATAATGTTTTAGTATGTGACTTTTATTTTAATAGTTGTACCGTAGGTAATAGTTTTAAAAATGTGAAAGTACGTGTTTTTTACATTCAATGTTTTTAAACTGTGTTTAGATGTTTTCAGTTTTTATTTGAGTTAAAACTCAACACAGGATTTTAGAAATGTTTTTATTTTATTTATTTTTTGACATATGTTTGTGATTTGTGTACATTTGTGATTGATTTTTATGTTTTGACTTGTTTTTACTGTTGTGGCCTCTGGGTGGGGCTGTTGAGTCTTTTTGAGTTGTTTTTACTATTGTGTCCTGCAGGTGGGGCTGCTAGGGGTTTTGGTGTCATTTAACGTGTTTTTTTCTCTCCTGGCCTCTGGGTGGGGCTTCTTCCAGTAAGTAGTCTCTTTGTTTCTTCATTTCTGTTCCGGTCGTCATGGAGGGAGGTCGTGATGATGAGTTGTCTGGTTTTTTTTCTTCTGGGGTTTTTCTTTGTTTTGCTTTTGTGGTGGTGGGCTGGGAGGTGTTTCTGTTTGTTAGTTTTTGTTTTGGTTTAGTTTTAGGTAAGTTTAATTGGTTTGATTTTTTTCTGGTTGTGTTTAATTTGTTTTATTTCGTTGTTGTTTGTGTAATTTGGGGTTTTTTCATGTTGTAGTTAGATGTTTTGTTTGTGGTTTTTTGGTGTTGTGGAAGTTTTTGTTTGTGTATTTTGTGGTTTATTTCTTTTTGTTCATTAATGTTGTTTAATTATTGATTTATTTTTGTTTTATTATTTTATAATAGTTTTGGTGTTTGTTTTTGTTGGTTACTTTTTGTGTATGTTGTTGTTTAGGGGTTGTTTTGGTGTGCGTGCACACACACATTGGGCAGGTTTGAAATGTCCAGGCCAGTGTGTGCTGCAGTTGAGTTCGGAGGCTGCGCCCAGGTGAGGAGGCCCTTTCGCTGCCTTTGCTTCCTGGGGAATTGGTTTGCTTTCAATGGGGGGAGAGGTACTGGTGCATTCCCCCCCTTGAAAGTGAAACACTTCCTCGGGAAGTAAAGGCAATGACCGGAGCCTCGCTCGCTGCCTTTGCTTCCTGGGGAATTGGTTCGCTTTCACGGGGGGGGGTGGCGAATGCATCAGTACCTTCCACCCCCTTGATCCCTCCCCTGTTTTTGGTGGGTTTTTTCCACCCCGGCTCAACTTTTCTTGAGGCCGGTGGTGGTCTCACCGTGTCTTTGGTGGGGTAGCGTGGAGCAGAGGGAGTCCCTCTCCTTCCCATTGCTCCAGGAAAGAAGGGTGGCAGGGGTCTCGCGATGGTGTTTTTTGGCTTTTTATTTTGCGTGGCTGTGAGGCGCTGTGTCTGCCTGTGGCAGACTTGCGCTCCCGTTGCATTTTGTATTTTTATTTTTTGTGCGATGGCTTTCTCAGCGTTCTGCACACTCATGGCATGCAGGACTCTGGGGCTTGTAGTTTTGCGTTTGTGGTTTCCGTTTGTGCAATGGTTTTTTTTCTGCGGCTCAATTTTGATTGGCAGCAGTGCATTTCCCAATGTTCTTTTTGCTCGTGCCTCTCAGCCTGATTGGCTGTGGCGTGGTGCAGTGCAAGGAACATTGGGAAGTGAAGTCTTTTCCTTTTGTTTGCGTTCGTGGGTCTCCTGCCCCACTGGTACATTTCTCAACCCGCCAGTTACCTCCGTACCCTGTTCGGGTGAGTGCACGAATGCTCAGTATGGGATAGTATGGCTGGGTGCGGGATCCTTTGTCAAATTACAACGGTTAACACTCGGATTTACAGGTAAAGATTGGTCTAAAGGATTCATTTCTTTTCGGGTCTTTCCCTTGCTTAGGTATCACATTTTGTGCCCCACAAAATGGAAAAAGGAATGGGAACTACAACTCCCTTGGGAGAAAAAATGGCAGTTTAACAACAAGGCCTGGAAATAGAATGCTGGAACGAACTGATTTGCATGTTGGACTGTGATTGGTTGAGAGTGAATGACTGGTAGGGAAAGGTCATGGAATTTCTGAGAAAACCTACATCTATAAAACAGGTGCGGATGGAACAACCCATTCCATGTAAGCCTCTATAGCCCAGGAACGAGACACTTTCAATGTACATCACTGCTGTGTGAGTGAGAAACAAAGAGAGATAGCGAGTGTGTGTCTGTGTATAAGAAAATGCATGAGACAGTGGGTTCTGGGTCAGTCACTGGTGTGTGTGTGTATGTGTGTGCCTGAATGAGAGAGAGAGACAGAGACACAGAGAGAGTGAGAGTCTGTGTGTTGGAGTGAATCAGGGGCCAGAAAACCTACACATACAACAAACACACCCCGGCCAAGGCCGGGCAATCAGCTAGTAGGGTCATAAAGACCAGGTCCAGCTGCTTGAGAAATAGTTTCTCCCCAAAAGCGGTTCTGGGTTTGAATGCATGGAAATGCAGTTTATGAGGGAGCTTCTGTATATAGTTTTTAGAGATTTTAGAGTTTTTTAGGGGTTAAATGTGTATATGTGGGGTGGGAGTATGTTGATAATTTTATACACTTGTATTTTGTTTAGGTTTTGTTGGGTCGATAAGTGGATTTTCAATCTCATTGTTCTGTGCAGGACAATGACAATAAAGATTTATCATCTATATCTATCTAAAATAAAGGACACATAGATTGGGGCCATCGTCCTTTGTTTGATTTAGGAGACCTTCCTTTCTGATTCTTTTCAGGATTGTGCTGTTATTTTTACATTTTGGTGACTGTGAGGAAGTAGAACCAATTTCTACAAATGGGGAAACACACATAGTTACAGTATATGTGGGAGGCCTATCACATACCACTTTTAGAAAAACAGTAGACTTATCTTACTGGATTTACTGTACTAGATTTTCACACTAAAATAAGTCAATTAAGATTCCTTTCTGCCCTTAATAACTAGACACTCATGAGTTGTTGCACTTACCTAAGAAACTGCATCGCCCCAAGAGTATCTGCCCATCCAACCAGAGTGGACCGGAGGGGCTCCCTAGTTGTTCCATCAGCTAGAGGGGCCTGCCTCTCTAGCACATGAAGAAGGGCCTTCTCTGTGTCCATACCAGCCCTCTGGAATCTCCTGCCAGCAGAGTTGAGGTTGCAGACAGAATTGTTGCATTTCAGGAAAGGTTTGAAAACCTGGCTGGCAGGGCAGGTGTGGAGCCTGGATGGGAATATGGCCCCAGCCTGTTGGCTCATCTCAAGCTAAATTTTAGAATGTCCCTCCCTCTGTATTTCTTGCATCTCTTTTAATTCTTTTATGAATAGGGTGGGGGTAGGAGGGTGGGTAGGTGGGTGGGTGGCTTGGTTTTTTTAAATCTGTTTCTATATGTTTTTAATCTGTTGTAGCCACCCTGAGTTGGGTTCGCCTAAGTGGGTGGCATATAAATCAAAATATTAAATTAAATTAAATTAAATGTGTGATAGGAACCATCTCTGGACCTCAAGAACTGATTTGCTGGTGACTTGGCAAACTTACTTAGTATACATGACAAAACCCCACAAACCACAATCACTCAACTGCTGCCCTGGAAAGGAATGTATCATCTACTGAAAATAAGACGGAAACAAATTCCAAGCTGACTTTGCCCCCCACTTGTAAAAATATATACCCAACTTCTTTTTAATTCTCCTATTCTCCTATTCAGTTACTTGAGATAATATATGGTCAAGGCAAGGGAAATATTACCATGACTAAACAAACAAATCAGCCGTGTGATCCATATACAAAACAAATGTAGAAGAAGGTGGCGATACATTTTTTGAATCACTAAATTAAAAAATCATTGTGAGCTTTTGTGATTCAAGATCACTTCTTCAGGCATGCAAAGGTAGGGAAATCATCAATGAAAGTCTAAATGTACGTGACATGGCAGTGTTTACCAGGCTCTGTTCTTAAAAATAAATGTGAAGTAGCAATCCATTTTATATCCCTCCCCCATTTAACAGACACAGGAAACCAAGCCTCCACTTATCGCTCTTTCCAAATGGCTCCATTGAGGCCACAGGCCCCCTCTCTGGCCAGGTCAAGCCAATGCAAATTTCAGTCACCTCCATCAGGGAATGAGGGGAGGGTTTTTTACACAGTAGGCATTCTAATTGTAGCCAATACAAAGTCAATTTAACTATTACCTAGTGGTTCAATTTGTAGTGATGTTGTCCCAAGGTTAAAATGTACATGCAGTTCAGGCGGCTTTTCTTGCTATCCTCAGCAGTTTCATCAACAAACAAATCAGCCATGTGATCCATATGCAAAACAAATGTAGAAGAAGAAGGCGGTAATACCTTTCTTGGATCAGTAAACTAAAAAGTCATTGCAAGCTTTCGTAATTCAAGATCACTTCTTCAGGCATACAAAGGTAGGGAAATCATCAATGAAAGTCCAAATGTGCATGGCATTACCATGACTGTATTTGAAATCTCATATTAAAGCTATATTGATTTAATGCTTTTTAGTTCTGTACTACAGAACACCTTTTTAGGTTCAGATTGCCTACTTTGTAATTCAACTTCTTGTTGTTCAATCGCATAGTCGAGTTTGACCCTATGCAACCCCATAGACGATCACACGCCAGGCACCCCTATCCTCCACCATCGTCCTCAACCTGCCCAGCTCTGTGCCCATTGTGTCAACAATACCATCTAGCCATCTCATTCTCTACCATCCCCTTCTTTTGCCCTCGACCTTTCCCAGCATCAAGGCTTTCTCAATCAAAAGAAAGATAATGACTTGGTATAAGTATTTTGTTCTACTTGGTTGTTAAGATGTATTCAGTGAAAAGCAGAATATTATTTAGAATGGTGTTGGTTTGAGTGCAAAGTTAACTTCCAATGTAACCTGAGGAAGAATCAAACAGCAATTTAAATATAAGTGCCTGTGTCACATACTTACACCTACTGAGTAAGATAAATTAGCATGACTGAATAATTTACAATTCTGATTAGGAAAATTGAGAACTTTAATTGCTTATTACATTTACCATGCTGCTCTCTGCCTGTTTATCTTACACTCTGTACAAGCCCTCACTACCTATGCTTGGTATTGGATAATTAAAGGATCAAGGGGACTAAGAAAATCTCTTTAATGTGTAAATATTTCAGTATAGTTGACCTAGAAGTTGACCCAATTTATTTTTCTGGAGTAATCATGTTATTTTCTGGGGTGGATGGCTTAATATTTCAAAAATGTGATAGTACAGACACGATTTGAAAAGGGACTCCAGCATGGCAATTTACAGTTTTGGTCTTTACTGTGCTTTGTAATGACACAGTTGTCAAGAGTTACTGGGAGCACCC
Organism: Bradypodion pumilum; assembly: GCA_035047305.1. Taxonomy (NCBI): domain Eukaryota; kingdom Metazoa; phylum Chordata; class Lepidosauria; order Squamata; family Chamaeleonidae; genus Bradypodion; species Bradypodion pumilum. The sequence continues at coordinate 353,964,340 of JAWDJD010000002.1, forward strand.
ATTAACTGACTGCTGCACTGACACAGCTTCACAATCCATGTGACAGTGTAGCTGGAGTACAAACAAGTCCTGTTCTTGCTAGTCTCAAAGCACATGGCAGCTGCAGCCTTCATTCAGTTTCCCAGTTCTTTTTATTGGTTTCAAGTTGTTCTCAGGCACGTACTGATGCCAATGAGCACAATCTCAGCCACAACTAGGTTTCTGGGTTTTCTGCTCAGGCCCATAAACTTTGTGAGAAGCTGTCCTTGGAGTCACATGCAGAAAGATGGTCTACACTGATGCACATGATTTCCTCAGTATGTGACAGTCTTTTGGCAAAGTCAAGCATGATTGCTCATCCTTGGCTTCCATTCAAAACTTCCAGTGAAAGAACCATTGCTAATCTCATCCTGAATAGTAAAGACAACTATGCAGGCATTTGGGCATTTAAAGGCCATCTACATTCTACACAGTGCTTTGACTCATGTGAAAGAAGATGATGAAGAAGAAAAGCTTCTGAATTTTAGACCAGAGTTTTTTCATATTGGCTCAGATGCTTTAACAGATGTGCTGTGTCATGAGAAATGACGGGACTTGACTATATGTGAAAAAGAAAAGCCGAGGTGGGGGCATAATCTAAGTTTGAAGGATATTCAGTTACTTGAAGAGATCTCGTCTGACCAGGAGATTATCATTAAACAAGCTGACAAGGGTGGGGGGATTGTCATTCTGGATATGTCTGAGTATGAGGGTGAGGCATTCAGGCAGTTATCTAACAACTCCTTTTACAAGGTGTTAGATAAAGATCCGACTGATAACATCTTGAATACCATTAGAAACCTATTGTATGAAGGAGTTGCCATGGGCTACATTTCTGAAAAAACTCATGACTTTTTGTTAAACACTTGCTCCCTAAAATACACAAGGTTCGATCCCCTGATGGCCTTACGCAAGGGAGACCTATAGTGGCTTCTGTAGGTTCTGCCCTCGAACCCGCATCACAATTTTTGAATCACCATATCAGCCCGTTTGTTCTTGCCACCCCCTCTTATATTAAAAACACTACTGAATTTATATCTCAAGTAGAAGGGGTTCAGGTCCCCTTGGAGGGTGGCTTTGTACACGAACGTGCCCTTGGAGGAGATTAAAGCCCTTGTACACAAACACTTAGACACACGCACAGAGCTTCACCCACCCACGCACTTTTTGATGGAATTATTAGATTTAGTTTTGGATCACAATTTTTTTAGGTTTGGTAAAACCTTCTATTTACAAATAAAAGGCGTGGCCATGGGTAGCTCAGTAGCGCCAAGTTTGGCAAACTTATATATGATTTCTTTTGAAGAAGATTTCATTTTTAATTCCGATATTAATCCTTTTTCCCCCCACATTATTTTTTATAGACGGTATATTGATGACCTTTATTTTCTTGTTGATGATTTATCAGTAGCACCTTTGTTTGTGTCCTGGGTTAATGGGCTTAATGACAATTTAAAATTCACTCACAACATCTCAAAAACCTCCATTCCATTCTTGGATGTAGAAACTTACGTTTCTACTCAGCGTAAAGTCCTAGTCAGACTCTACAGGAAAACAACAGATAGGAACGCATACTTAAACTTCGAATCTTTCCATCCACATCATTTAAAACATAACCTCCCATATGGACTTTTCCTCAGAGGTAAACGTAATTCCTCTATTGAAAGTGATTTTGTCTCAGCCGCCTCTACCATCTGCTCTTTTTTACGGGATAAAGGGTATCCTGACCAAGTAATTAATCATAATTTGAATAAGGCGAGATTAGTTCCCAGGGAGCAGTTATTTCAGCAAAATGTGCCTAAATCAATTGAGAAAATATTTTGCTCTTTTCAGTACTCACCCTTGGTGAGTAAAGTACAATCCATTATTAAGAAGCACTGGCACATCGTGAGCCACTTACCTGGTTGCGCGGCTTACCCTCTGATAGGGCTTAGGAAATCCAGATCCATCAAACAGATTGTAAGTAGATCGGATCATGAATCTCGCATTCAATTAAGACACCCGACCATTACAGGGCATTTCAGGTGTGGTAACTGCACCCATTGCTCTTTGGCGTGGCAAACCAAAATAGTCACCATCTCTAGTAGCGAGTTCACTTTGACTTTAAAACAATTTTTTAATTGTAAAAGTTCTGGGTGCGTCTACCTTCTCATATGTGCATGCGGCTTAGGATATGTGGGGGTCACTTCCCGCCAAATGAAAACTAGGGTGGGGGAACATAGATCGAAGATCTGCACTGGAAACATTTCTGCCCCTCTCGTTAGCCATTTTTTGGAGAAAAATCATAAAGATTATGATTTTAAGTTTGTGGTGTTGGAAAGCCATAAACAAGATTCATTTTCCCGCAAAGATATTGACATCATTTTAAGACAAAGGAAGTGTTTTTTCATACATCGCTTTAATACCCTATACCCCTCGGGCCTCAACATGGAAATTGATTACACATGTTTCTTATAATCTCTGTTCAGAGCTCAGCTGTGTCGTTCAGTATTCCTTTAAATACAAGCATAGCTCACCATTAGCTTAACGTCCATCGACACTGAATAAACTCATAATAGAAGTCTGGGATGCGCTATAATACATTAATGCTTCAAAATTTTACTATTTACTGGGATACACAGGTAACTGATGTATTAACTATTGTTTAAGCAACTTATTTTATGTCACAGCATGAGATGCATCCAAGACTATGTAAATAATGTACATATTGCACATTTTGTATATTATGTATATAAGTTTTTGACAGAGACATTATCAATTTGTTTTGATTTAGATCCCTGAAGAAGGACTGAAAATTCCTATATCGGAAGGAATTAGGATCTGTTACCTTTAGTTGAATTATTGGATTAAACACTTATTATTCATCAGCCAAAGCAAACGGTTTCCCTTCTTTGTTGTTTAGTGTTTACCCCATGCACCCATATTTTTCTGAAATCCAGAAGGTTGAAAGTCTGGGACCAGCCAAAGAAAAATCACAACATAAATCAACAATATACAAAGTAAATACACAATAATACAATATACAGAATTCAATCTACTAAAAACAACACATAATAATATACAATAAAACAATGCAATACTCTAATAATATAATGATAAAGTCAGAACCATATAGAAAAATTCCCAGAACAAGGTCTGGGGGTAGGGTGGCAGGCCAGGCATCCTCAGCCTCAAGGCGGGACCATCTTCTGCCACTCGAATAAAGTAATAGAGTACAAAATATAATAGAATACAGTAGCATATCACAACAATACATAAATCAGAACGTCATGTCATCGTAGAAACAATATACATCATAAAAATACAAAAAGAAAAGCATTTCGAAGCCTAACAGAAACATTACAAAACAGCGACAAAGTTCCTAAAACCGCTGAGCCCTGGCAGGTGTGTCCACTTCTCCTCCTTCTCTTGTTAATCCCACACAAATACATGTGTATGCAAAGAACCAGTGTCCAAGGTTTATTCATAAATGTGTTGATGGTTGAGAGATGTTCCATCATTTGTACTGGTTTCTAGCCTGCCCACAGACAGAACACAACTTATAGCTAACCCATAAATTATTAGCACTAGAGTAAAATTGATGTTATTTGAGAAATATTGGTACTGTAGCCTCCATAATGGCTAGAAACAATTTTTCAATCTGAGAGCCAAATTTCCTCTGAATTGAGACATTATTCTATCAGTGTGTACAGCCACAACTCACAGCTGGTTGGCCTGTTGCTGGAATGTAGCCCTGATATGTTTTCACATTATTTCTCTTTGTCTGTTTCTCTCAGAATCTGGACTGCAGTGGCTCAAGTGGCTAAGACGTTGACTGGGAGGTGGAAGGTCAGCAGTTCGATTCCCAAGTACTGCAGGACGGAATGAGCTCCCGTCTTTGTCCCAGCTCCTGCCAACCTAGCAGTTCGAAAGCAAGACATTGCAAGTAGATAAATAGGGACCACTTTGTGGAAAGGTAACAGTGTTCCGTGCGCTCCGGTGTCTAGTCATTCCTGCCACATGACCACGGAAACATCTGCAGAAGCAGACAGTGCTGGCTCTTTGGATTTGAAACAGAGATTAACACTGCACCCTAGAGTCAGATACAACTGGCTTTCAAGCAAGGGAAACCTTTACACACACACATCATCCATTTAATCATACACAAAAAAATCCACATTCAATGTCATATGCATCATTCACTCAGCCTCTTGAGATGCTGGATCAGTTGGGATTTGACATTCGTTTTCCACTCATCAACAACCTGGAATAAGGGTCTATCTTTAGAAAAATGTGTGCAGTCAGAATCAGGGCTATGTTTCTGGGTAATGCACACACATTCAAAAGAATAGGACCTTCAACCATACATGGACTCGGGGGTGGTAAATAAAGCTGCCAAATTACAAGCCAAGTAAAAGCTGTAATGAGCTACGTAAAAATCTGCCCAATATGAAAGGAGCAAAAAAGTGAAACATTGAACCCCCGTGCAGCTGGTTAGCCAAGCCAGCATGTCAATTTTCCCCCTAAGGACAAACAAGCTACTCTGGAAGTTCCTCTGCAGCTTTTATTTTTATTTATTTTTATTTATAGCTCAAATTTCTATGCCGCCCAATCAGGTGAACCCGACTCAGGTCGGCTCACAACAGGATTAAAACATACATATTAAAAACAATTAAAACCCCAACATACCCACCCACCTATTAAAACTAACCACATTAAAACTGCCTGCATTAAAAAGATGGGGAGGCTTCATTTTATAAGCCAACAGGCAGGGGCCACTGTTACATCTGAGCCCCACACCTGCCATGCCAACCAGGTTTTTAATTCTCTTCTGAAAGGCAGCAGCTCTGTCTGCTCCTGCAACTCTACTGGCAGGAGGTTCCACAAGGCCGGTGCGGACACAGAAAAGGCCTTCCTTCGTGTGCCAGAGAGGTGAGCCCCTCTGGCAGATGGAACAATTAGAGAGCACCTCCGGTCCACTCTGGTTGGATGGACAGACACTCTTGGGATGATGCAGTCCCTAAGGTATCCTGGCCCACTACCATGTAGGGCTTTAAAGGTCAAAACCAGCACCTTGAATTGCACCCGAAGACAAACTGGTAACCAGTGCAGCTCCCGAAGCAATGGTGAGGCGCGAGCATAACGCCCGCACCCCATCACCACCTGGGCTTCTGCATTCTGCACCAGCTGCAGCCTCCAAATGGTCGTCAAGGGCAGCCCCATGTAGAGCGCATTGCAATAATCTAGCCTGGAGGTCACCAGAGCATGTGTGACCATGAGCAAGGAATCCCGGTCAAGGAGTGAATGCAACTAATGGATGACGTGAAGCTGTGCGAAAGCCCTCCTGGTCACGGCTGCCACCTCATCTATAAGTTAGCTGGAACTGCTGGGTCGAGGGATTGTTTCTTCAGGAGGGGGCACACCATAGTGATGCATTGATTATAGCCCCGACCCAGACTCCCGTCACCACCTTAGAGGCTTTCACCAACCAGGTGGGACAGGGATCTAAAGGGCAGGAGGTGGTGCAAACAGCTGCAAGAAGCCTGTCCACTTCTTCAGGGACAACTGGATCGAATTGATCCCAAATAACACAGCCAGACTGAGCTCTGATCCCCTCCTGACTCTCCCCATCCATGCCAGGATTGAATGTTTACATTCATACAGGAGATGAATGTCTACATTCTTGTATGAATATTGAGTGTTTTACTTTAGAATCCACGCCAGCTTGGGTTAGATGGCTGACCTGATCTATTTAGAGATCCGTGCAGGAAAGCCAAAAACCCTAACCCACCATGGTGCTGTTTCTGGGGACAGTTATACCCCTCACCAATCTCCAGCCACTGGGAACTTGGGGTGCTAGAGTCACAGTGCTGATTTTTCCATGGATACTGCCCACCCAAAGGTTAGCTCATCCTAGCACATGTCATCAATCTATCCCCACCTGTTAATAAAGTCCCAGGGCTGGTCCTGGGATGGAGTTAAGGAGGTTGTCCTTCTAGCACTCTTAGCCGGCTGCTACTTTAGCACTTAAAGGACATTAAATCTCCACTTCTTTCCCCCTGTATTACAAGTAAAACCTCAGTTTACAAACACCTCAGTTAACATTTGCGGCAGTTTACGACGGCAAATTCTACTAAAATGATGTCCCGGTATACATGATTTTTTCCAGTTTACGACTGAGAATTACACACCCAGTGCCATTTTTAACTCTAAAATGGTGGCCCAGCACCATTTTAGACTATAAAATAGCACCCGCCCCCCAATACCGGAAGTCGCGATTCTTCCCCAGGCACACATTCCCAGCTGCAGCACTGTGCAGGGAGCTTGGATGAAGACCAGAATCAGGTGGATAAGGTCCCCACACTCTCCTGCTACCAGTAGTGGTGGAGACTGGGCTCCCCTAATGGCTGGACAAACTGCTCAGGAAGAAGCAGCAACATGGAAAAGGTAGGGAGAGCACTTCTTCACTTTTGTGGGGGTGGGGGACGATCGTGTCTGGCATATTTTGTATTTTTGGTGGGGTTTCTTTGTATTTTTAAATTATTTTTGGTCTGGTCAGGACTGTTCTTTTACTTTTCAATGTATTTCTATGGGAAAATGTGCTACGGTTTGCAATTTTTTTGGTTTGTGATGAAGGCTGTTGGAACGGACCAACGTCGTAAACCGGGGTTTTACTGTATATGTTTTTACACTTTAGGGCAAGGGTTGCCAAAATGTTCATGCCACAGGCCAGTCACATGGTTGAGTGGGCTGGTCACGTGGTTTCTCCCACCATAAAATGCATCCACGACTGTCATAAATGCATTTACAACAGCTGCTGGTGCATGTACAGCTATGTTTACAGCAGACACATGCATGTTTATGCACGTGGGGGTGCATTTTATGGCTGCCGTAAATGTGCCTTCTTCCAGTAGCTGAGAGGGTGGTGGTGGTCCACATGAAATTGTGCCATGTGCCGGGGCCAGACCATGGGCCATAGTTTGGCCACCCCTGCTTAAGGGGCAGGTTCTTTACAACACCCAACACCTGTGGATGCTGGGAGGGGGGGTGAGTGGGCTGCAAAAAATGTCCTGTGTGGGAGGCTACCTGGACTGGAATTGTTCAAAATCTTTGTATTCTCCATTACTTGCAAGCAAGACCCACCCCCAAGGCTGATGAGGATGGATATAGATTACTGCACATGTGCAGACAGAGGTAAAAGTGCCTACTCATGCTTCCATATAAGGTTATGCTTGCTATGCTCTGATAGGCTGATGAGGTGCCTGATGTATGAGCACCTGATAGGTTAATGAGGTGTATGATGTATGTAATCTTGTATTCAATAAAAGAACTGTGCTGGGTGCGGCCAGGAGACATCTTTCTTTAAGTGCACCAGATATAAGACTGCAGTCTCCCTTTCTTTCTGATCACGCCATTTTGTCCTGGAGCTGGACTCCCACAAGTGGTGCCCCTGCATGAGGCTCTTTGCATTTTCTCATCTTCAGCGCTGTCTCGCTACTCACCCTCGACCGGCCAGGTCTACAGGGCGCCCTTCACATCCTTTTGGATCCCGGGTGAGTTGATCAACATGGGAAATTCCCTCACTTCCCTGCAACAGAAATACTGTAAGGATTTAGTATATCTCTTGAATAAGAATGGCCACAAAACTGCTCCTAAAGAAGTTGAAGAATTAGTTCATGCCATAGATGATGTCTGCCCCTGGGTTCCAGAGGGGGGCACACTCAATTTAAAAACATGGGACAAGATCAGAACTTGTTTCCAGGGCCACCCCAGGGTTTCCATTCCAGTGCAACATACCTGGTGTAAAGTCAGGGTCTGCCTTCAGGGACTTACCCCGAAGAACATCCTTTTGGCCTAAAGCCCGACCACCTCCATGCCACAAATACTGCCACAGGAGATTCTCTTTCCCCAATGGCACCCCCACTGCCATATGGGCGACAACTGCCTCCAAAAACCCCTGATGAAGGTGGAACATTATATCCCTCTTTGCCACCATCAGGCACTGTTAATACTACAAAAACCCCATTCTCTGCTGCTTTAACTGTGGCTGTGCTGGACTTGGAGCCCACCACTGCATTTCCAGTCATCCGAGGTGCGCTGGCAGTTGGAAATGCTCCAGTGCTCCCTGACATTACAAATATTTAAAAGAGCTAAAAGGTAGCATCCGGATCTTTGGTGTTAATGCATCTTTCACAAAAGCCCTATTAGAAGCCATCTCTACACAAAAACTGGTGCCGGCTGATTGGAAATAAATGATCAGGGCACTCCTGCCTCCAGGCGAAGCCATGCTTTGCATGCAGGAATGGAGGGATCTGGCTTTGGAGCTACATAACACACGTCCTGCTCTCACCATAGACATGTTATGTGGAGAAGGAAATTTTGCCACCCTCACACAGCAATTGGGATTCACTGATGCCCAGTTGGGAGAGATTGCACAGATAGTCTTACGTGCTTGGAGTAAGATTCCTTCTCAGGGTGTCAGCTCCGTTGCTGGATTTGCAGCGATCAGGCAAGGAGCAAAGGAGCACTATACTGAATTTATTAACAGACATATGACAGCCCTTAACCGCCAAGTTGAAAATGTCCCAGCCAGGGAAATGCTCATGAAACAGCTGGCGTTTGAAAATGCCAATGAGGATTGCAAGGGTGCTCTGACGTCTATTTATAGTCGCCCAGGTACCACAGTAGCAGATATGATGAAAGTGTGTCAAAATGTTGGAACCCACAGTCACAAGGCTCAGCTTCTGGCAGCTGCAGTTCAGTTGCCCACAAATCTGGCCCAAAACAAGCGGTGTTTCGGTTGTGGGAAAGAAGGGCATTTTAGGGCCCAGTGCCGCTCCTCCAAAAAGCAGGCAGCATGTCCCTCCAAAAAATGCCCCATTTGCCAGAAGGGATATCATTGGGCCAACCAATGCCGCTCAAATCCTAACACCAACCCCTTGACTGTCCAGCAAAAGAACTCTGGGTCTTACACACAGCAGTTGGGAAATGGGTCAGCGGGCCACGCCCAGGCCCCAGGGAAATAACAGGGCGGGGAGAGGAGGTTTCAGAAGAGGAGGAGGTTACAGAAGAGGATATAGAAGACATATTAAGGGAGGAGCAGGACATTTGGGAGGAGGTGGGCAGGATGGCCCCTTCAAGATTGGGACAGCCCCCACCTGAGGGTGGATGGCCTTTAATGACTTCTGTAGAGTGTAAGTTTCACACTCCAGGACTTGTGGAACCTCTATCGGTATCTGCCCAGGGAATTCTACCCAAAGGCATGGTTTGGGTGGTTTTTCCCCAAATGGACTTGTTGCCAGCAGCTGTCCATGTTCCACCAGGAACCATCTCCACCCTTGGCAATGATAATTTCACCATTCCGGCTACGTCTTCCCAAGTTGCCATGATACCACAGGGCCAAGAGATAGGGCGCATGTATGCTTTGCAGACTTCAGAGTCAAACTTGGCCACTATGGCTACGCCTACTTCCCTTGCCATGGCACTGATTACCATCACCAAGGATAGACCAACCCACTCAATAATCATGGGGGGGGGGCGATCGGTGTCTGGGCTAATTGATACAGGAGCAGATATTTCAGTGGTGTCAAAAAAGGACTGGCCAATTGAATGGCCCACTCGCCCCACCCAGGAGGTATATGGGGTGGGGGTACGAACCAGCACAGCAGAGTGTCCACTTGATTAGGTTTGAAACCACTAGGGGAACAATGGTATCTCTCCGACCGCTGGTCATGGACATTCCTATAACCTTGTGGGGCCGAGATCTCCTGGCTAAAACAGGGAGTACCTTGCGGACAAATTTTTGATACGGGCCTCCCCAGCAGCGCCGTTGCATGCACTTCCATTGCAATGGAAAATCACCCCGCCAGTGTGGGTGGATCAATGGCCGCTACCAATAAAAAAGCTCCAGGCAGCGGAGGCCCTTGTACGGGAGCAAATAACTCTGGGACATATTCAAACAACCACTAGTCCTTGGAACTCCCCGGTTTTTGTGGTAAAAAAGAAGACTGGTAAATGGAGATTGTTGCATGATTTGAGAAAATTTAATGAACACATATTGCCAATGGGACCTTTGCAGTGGGCTCCCCAATCCTAATATGAATCCTGAACATCACCAAGTCATGGTAATAGATTTGAAGAATTGCTTTTATACCATCTTGTTGGCACCACAAGATAGAGAAAAATTTGCATTTACATTGCCAGTATACAATAATGAACGCCCTATCCAAAGTTTTGAATGGCGTGTTTTGCCAATGGGCATGGCCAACTCGCTGATGTTATGCCAACATTTTGTGAACATAGCCTTGGAAGCTTTCAGACAACGCCACCCAGAGGTTCAGGTCTATCATTACACGGATGACATTTTATTACATTGACCACAAATTAAGGAAAAACACTGGCAGGACCTAGCAGAAATCTTGCAATGGGTGGGCTTGGTGATTGCTCCTGAAAAGGTGCAGAGGATGTATCCATTTCAATATCTGGGACATAGGCTTTCAGCTACAGCTTCAACTCCATTGCTGCCAACCATAGCTATTCCAGAGCAGTTCACTCTTGTGCAGTTGCAGCAATTGTTGGGGAACATAAATTGGGCTCGTCCCTTCTTAGCCCTTAGCACTGAGGAATTGTCGCCACTTTTTGCCGCTCTTTCTGGTCATACTTCCCCGGCAGACATCATACCATGCACAGAGGAGATGCGCACATCTCTTCAATGCCTCAATTATAAACTCCATACCATCGCAGTGGATTGTATTCCCCAGGCACCACAGCACTGGCATGCGTGCTCCTCCCCACACCAAAGTTGCCCACCGCTGTTCTATTTGTGCCTGTCAACTCCCAGAAAGTGGCTATCGTGGAATAGCTGCATTTGGCACACACTCCTCCAAAGAGTTGTTACCGCCTGCCGGACACACTTGCTGACCTTTTTCTTAAGTGCCGTAATCGAGCTAAGCATTTGACTGGCTATGACATTGACTTTGTTTGTTTTCCCCTCTCACAGGAGCAGTTAACAGCTTTATTACAGCATTCCGAAGCCTGTCAAGTTAATGCATGGAATAAACTCAACTGGACAGACTATTGTTGAAAGGACCCACCTGACATTTAAGAACTTATTACATAAGCAAGTGGGAGATAGAGGGGTCCCTGTGGCTGAAATCCCTACAACTGTTGCTAAAGTGCTGTATACTCTTAATTTTCTTCTTGCTCCCCATAATAGGTCATACTCTCCAGTTGAATTGCATTTCAAAACAGAGAAATGTCTTCCTAGACCTTTGGTCATTTATCGGCAACAACCGGATCCTGTCCTTCCTCAGGCAGCTTTTCTTTTTCGGGGTCATTGCTATTATATGCCTTATACTTCTATGCTGTTGCATTCAATGTATTCCTAATCTTATTTCTGTTTGCAATACCTGTCTACTGAATAGAAAGGAAGCCTCTGGGTCTACGAAAAGGCAATTATACTCTATAAAGTATCATCCTCTTGATCAGCATGCCAGGAGCAATGAGGGGTACGATGCCCGGGAGGATAGTGATGGGGACTATGAGGGAGTAGTTATGAATTATGCTGATATGCAGGTATATAATTGGCGGTCCCTCACTCAAAAATTAAAATAAAGAAGGAGGACATGTGGGAGGCTACCTGGACTGGAATTGTTCAATATGCTTGTATTCTCCTTTACTTGCAAGCAAGACCCACCCCCAAGGCTGATGAGGATGGATATATATTACTGCACATGTGCAGACAGAGGTAAAAGTGCCTACTCACGCTTCCATATAAGGTTATGCTTGCTATGCTCTGATAGGCTGATGAGGCGCCTGATAGGTTAATGAGGTGTATGAAGTATGTAATCTTGTATTCAATAAAAGTACTGTGCTGGGTGCGGCCAGGAGACATCTTTCTTTGTTTGTTTAAGTGCACCAGATAAAAAACTGCAGTCTCCCTTTCTTTCTGATCGTGCCATTTTGTTCCGGAGCTGGACTCCCACAGTCCTGAGGAGCAGGAAAAATTCCCCTCATAGATAGTCCCCTAGTTGTACTACTAGGACTCTGTGCATGTAGATTTGTGGAGATGAATGTCTACAATCTTGTATGAATATTGAGTGTTTTACTTTAGAATGCTATGATTTCTCTTTCTTTACCCTACACTGTCTTTGATTTCTCTTTTCTTGTTTGAGTTATCTACAGTTCATAACAGATATCACCTGTTTCTTTTCCTCTTCTATTCTCTGAGCTGCTGCTGGACAAATTATTGTGACAAAATTAACAAATTGACTTGGTACTCCAGTGATAGCTGGAATGATGTTGATCATGATATCAGGAAGCAGATTTCCCATGGCCATAACTATTATTGAAGAGAGCCAGGCAAACGGAATATCAGGCATACAAATTCTCTTACCTGTAATTTTAGCAATGGATGAGAATTATATTTGATTCATTTTCTAAGAGGAATGTTCCAGAATTTGTAAAACTGTTTTTTACCCTGGGTGGGGGAGAGGTTTCTCATATGGGCAGGCCCACCATCACCATCCTTCTTCCTTTCTGTTAACAATCAGTGAGACAGGCAGACACCTTGATGATGCCACCACAACACAATATGGGGAGTGACACTTTGCTTCACATCTCTGACAGCAGAAGGAGTCAGCTGCTGTTACAGCTCTGGGTTTCAATTCTTATCCATTTAACTGCATTAGTGGTAAATTCTAGGTCTGGCCAAGTTATCCTGCTATAGTAAGAGTAGATCATACTGCCAGTGACTCAATGCCAAGTGTCAGGTGGCAGTTAACTAACCTGACAACCCTGAGGACTAACAGCCTTGGGTGCCGAAGTCCACAGGGTGATGGTCCCCAAGTGGATTAAATCCCACTTGAATCCATCTTGATGGAGGGCAGCAGCTTCATCAATACTGACCTGGGACTGAGCAGGGCTCAAGACCAGAAAGTGACTTGCCAAACTGGATCAGTGGTATAGGGGTCATGCTGTGATGCGGAAGGCAGATGAAAGGCCACTGCATTATTTTCTCAGGACAGTTCGTATCTGAGTGCCATGAGGATATTCAGATTCAGACACAGTGGTACCTCGGATAAAGTCAGATTTAGATAAAGTCTGATTTGGATAAAGTCGCAGTTTTCATGCACATGTGATGCATCACATAAAGTCCAAAACCACAAAAAAAATGGACATTATTCGAGGTATTTGGTATAGGAACCTCGGATAAAGTCCATTTTTGGACGTTATCCAATGCATCGCCCATTTGATTCAGATAAAGTCCAAAATCGGATAAAGTCCAAACTTGTGGAAAGGAGTTTGGACTTTATCTAAGGTTCTACTGTATGGAAGAAGAAGAAGAAGAAGAAGAAGAAGAAGAAGAAGAAGAAGAAGAAGAAGAAGAAGAAGAAGAAGAAGAAGAAGAAGAAGAAGAAGAAGAAGAAGAAGAAGAAGAAGAAGAAGAAGAAGAAGAAGAAGAAGAAGAAGAAGAAGAAGAAGAAGAAGAAGAAGAAGAAGAAGAAGAAGAAGAAGAAGAAGAAGAAGAAGAAGAAGAAGAAGAAGAAGAAGAAGAAGAAGAAGAAGAAGAAGAAGAAGAAGAAGAAGAAGAAGAAGAAGAAGAAGAAGAAGAAGAAGAAGAAGAAGAAGAAGAAATAATAATGGTAAATTAGGATTGCTAACTACTGTACTTCATTTGATACCTATGTGGCAGGAAAGGCACAATACAATTCTGTCATGATCCTACTAAAAATAGTATACCTAATGTAATGTGTTTAGCTAGCATAGATTGCTGAGAATTTTGTTCTGTTTATTTTTGATATCTTACAACAATCCAGAGACGGCTTCATGAATTTTGTGGAACAGACATGTAGATTTTAAAAATGTGATTTGATGGCGCGAACGTGACAGATTTGTTGCTCCCTAGTTATATTAAAAAGAACTTTAAAAAATAGCCTCCACCGTTTTATATTCTGGCACACAGTGTCTGGAGAAAGCTCCTTGTTTTTCTTTTGTGGCTTGCCTCTGATAATGATTTCTACCTCATTTCTCCTAGACATGACAAAAGGTCGAAGCTGTCCTACCTGAGCACTGGAAGGCTAATTTGTTTTGGAGTTTCGTACATAAACTTCCTCTATTCTTGGAATTCACAAGAAGTATGTGCAGACTGGAGGCACTACTTAGTTATTTCATTTCATTTGTCTGTGGCTGTAACACCTGTTCCCAACCTGATGCTCTTCAGATAGTTAGTTTTCATTCAACCCTAGGGATTGCTCACAGTAAAAGGGAGCTCTAGAGTCTAGACCAGGGGTGGCCAATCTTTTTTTGCCATTGGCCTGACAATGCCCCAGAACAGCTGAGCTGTCTGGACCACACCCCCGGAAGTGGAAGCAAGCACATTTATGGCTTCCACGTTTACATCAGCCGTTGGTGTGTTTGCACATGCACATTTTATGACTGATGTAAATGCACCCACTTCTACTTCTGAGTGTGAGGGAGGTAGTGATGGGCCGGTTGGAATGGTGTTGTGGGCCTGGGCTGGCCCATGGTTTGAGAACCCCTGGTCATCTCCATTTTCAGCGAAAAATCCAGCACTGTTTGTGTCTGCAGACATTTTCGCGGACATGTGGCAGGTGTGACTAGACACTGAAGCACATGGAACACTGTTACCTTTCCCACAAAAGTGATACCTATTTATCTACTTGCAAATTTTTGCTTTTGAACAGCTAGGTTGGTAGGAACTGGGACAGACAAGAGGCGCTCACTCCGTTGCACTGCACTTAGGTTTCAAACTACGGACCTGTCAACCTTCTGGTTGTTAAGCTCAGTGTCTTAACCACTAAGCCACCACAGCCACAAGGGGAAAAATACCTCCCAACAAATGGGGAAAAAACAATTGTCCAATTTTTTGAAATGGGGAGTGTTATATATGGAATACTATGCCTTTAAGATGGAATATAATAATGTAATCCAATGTATTGCAACAGTTACAACGAACTACCGCTGCCTCTAGATGGTATCGAGAGGCAGCTGATAGTGACATACACACATGATACAAGTTAACCAATTACAGCCAGCCACGGGAAATATTCCCGCCACAAGTAAACCTGATGAAGAATGCCGTGCATCACAATGACGTCACGGAGACAGTAACCAATGAGCAACCATGTAACCAGTTTCAAATGTACCGTGCTGTATAAAAGGAGCTGCACCTCCGCCATTACCTCATGTTCAGATTGACTACTCTACAATAAAGATGTGTTTGGCCTTATGAATGCTGCCTACCGCGTATCAATCTGCAAACATCAAATTGGCGACGAAGGTGGGATATGGCTCCCCAAAGTTATAAGATATCCAAGCTTGATGGATCATGGGAGCTGTACGAGTGCCAGTTCAGGCATGCCATGGATGCTGAGGGCATTGAGGACAAGGAGAAGATGCGGTCTTGCCTCCTCGCACAGATAGGTCTACCGGCACTAAGACTCCTCATCAATCTACTCACACCAAGGAAGGTTGATTCGGTCCCGCTCCCGCAGATCCTCACGACTCTACAGGAACATTTCCAGTTGGCCATGTCCATCTTCCCGGCCAGGGTCACTTTCCACAGGAGAGACCAGCAGCCGGGCAAATCGGTGGCTGATTACGTGGCAGCCCTTAGGGCAGCGGCCACTCCTTGCCGCTGGGAGAACCTGGAAATATCCCTGAGGGACTGGCTGCTGTGCGGTCTGAGGGATGAAGAAGTCCAGTGAAGGCTGATGATCCACAAACTCCCCTGTCCTATGGGAGGCTCAGGCGGCTGAAGTGGCGAGGTCCGGTGTCAAAACCTTCCGAACAAAAAATGCTGTGGCAGAAGAGCCACGGGTGGCCGTTCAGGCCACATGGCACTCGCCCTGACCTCCTGCGAACCCCCCCCCCATCATCTTCAGAGGCCTCTGCTTCAGCTGCTTCCTGCTCCAGTGAGGACGACGATGTCCAAAAGGTCCAGAAGAAGACAACCGAGGAAAGCACCAGCACAAGGAGGGCTGCCGATGCGACGGCTGTGGAGCATCCCATGACCGAAAGAAGTGTCCATTCCGGAAAGCCGAGTGCCACAATTGCGGACACCAAGGCCACATCGCCAAAGCAGGCAGGCGGCAGTGGAGAGGACACTGAGAGTCGTGGACCAGCCACGATGGAGGGCCTATGGCATCGGAAAGGTTTCCGACGATGACGCAATGGTGAACCACATGTCTCTGGCACACCAATGTTTTTTTGTTGAGGTACTGTTGCAAGGGGTCCCGGTTAGGATGGAGGTGGACTCGGGCTTGTCCTACTCCATTATCTCCCAAAAGGAATTTTTGCACATTCCCCCAATGCGCGCCCAAAACTTAAGGCACTCAAGTCAAATTTATGGGACGTGCAAGGCTACGGAATTCCGGTATTGGGGGTGGGGGATTTTATGGTCAAATTCAAGGGGTTCACAGAGAAACTGCCCCTAGTGGTCCTCAAACAAGGGTCCTGTTGCTTCCTGGGGACTCAATGGTTCACCCCCCTGGGAATTGAACTGTCCGGCATTAACGCCGTCGAGACTGACCCTGTGCGAGACGTGTGCGACGCACACCCAGCCGTTTTCGAGAAGGGCCTCAGGACATACAGGGGGACCCCAGTCTCGTTCAACCTGGACCCAGAAATCTGACCCATCAGGCTCAAGCCACGGAGGGTGCCATTTGCCCTCAAGGACAAGATCGGGGCGGAACTGGACAAACTGGTGGGCCAGGGGATTTTGGTTCTGGTGGACTCTGTGGAGTGGGAAACTCCTATTGTTACGGCAATAAAAGCAAATGGGGAAGTTTGAATTTGCGCCGACTATAAGTGCACAATTAACAAGATGATTTGCCCTAATGCATACCCGGTGCTGGTAGTGAGCCACTTGTTAGCAACGTTGCATGGGGGTAAATGTTTTGCAAAGCTTGACCTAGCACAAGCCTATCAGCAGCTCACGGTTACGCCTACTGCTGCAGCTGCGCAAACCATTGTAACGCACAAATGTGCCTTCAAGGTAACATGCGGTTTGGCAGTGGGGAGACAGCCAGGAGACGGCATTCAAAGAGTTGAAGCAGCTCCTCTCCTCTGAGGTGATTTTAACCCATTTCGACCCCAAGAAGCCAGTGGTATTAGTGTGTGATGCTTCACCAGTGGGGGTGGGAGTGGTGCTGTGGCACGTGTTGGAAAATGGACGGGAAGCCCCGGTAGCCTTTTATTCAAGGTCACTCTCCAAGGCGGAGCACAATTACACACAAACAGATAGGGAGGCTCTCACTATAGTTGCTGGAACAAAGAAATTCCATGACTTCCTCTACAGTTGGAGGTTCACTGTTGTCACCGACCACAAGCCTCTACTGGGGATTTTCACCACAAACAAGCCCACACCCCAGATTCTGTCCCCGAGAATGCTGCGGTGGGCAATTTTTTAAAATGCTTACCAGTACACACTGGTTCACCACCCGGGCAAAGAGATCAGCCATGCTGATGTGCTCTCCCGGTCCCCCCTCCCAGGGCTAGGGAAAGCAGACTGCGAGGTGGAGGGAGATCACCAAGTGTTGCTGATCGAATCTCTTGACTCCCCGCCCATATAGCCTGCAGACCTCGCCAAGACCACGGTGAAGGACAAAGTTCTGTCCCAAGTAATCATATGGGTAATGAAAGGCTGGCCCATGACTCTGCCAGCCGAGAGTTCCGGGCATTTTTCCGGAAAAGGGTTGAGCTGTCATTAGAGAGGGGTTGCCTCCTCTGGGGCCAGCGGGTGGTTATTCCTGAGGTGCTACGTGCAAGAGTGCTCAAGTTGCTGCATACCAGCCACCCGGGAATCGTGCGCTCAAAGGCTTTGGCCAGGAGCTACTTCTGGGGGCCCCAGATAGATGCGGATATTGAACAATTGGTGGGCACATGCGAGAATTGCCAGAGTTCTTGACCTGAGGGGTCCCGACTTCCTCACAGAGAATGGGACACAGCCCGCGGACCATGGTCTCGATTACATATTGACTTTGCTGGTCCGTTTCGAGGCTCTATGTTCCTCTTCGTGGTCGACTCCTTCTCCAAGTGGTTAGAGGTTATCCCTATGTCCAACACCTCCTCAGCCGCAATGATCAAACAGTTGCACAAGGTGTTCAGTTGTTTCAGACTGCCCGATGTGCTTGTCTCCGACAACGCCAGTACCTTCACATCCGCTGAATTCCAGGCATTCCTAGAGAGAAATGCCATTCGGCACATCACATCAGCCCCTTTCCATCCTGCTACTAATGGGCAGGTTGAATGCCAAGGCGTACCACCAAAGAAGCGCTTCGGCATATGGGTCCCGTGGATTTGAACCTGCAACTGTGCCAGTTCCTCATCTGTTACTGGGCTACTCCCCTGGCATCCTGTCTATCACCTGCGGAGATCCTAAAGCTCAGGAGACCGGTAACACTTTTTGATCGGTTAGATCCGACCAGGGTGGAGGAGAAAGGGAGGAATATTGAGATGGGAAGCACAAAAGTATTCGCAGTAGGGGACCCGGTGCATTGCAGAAACTATGCGGCCAACAGCCCAGCATGGGTCTCAGGGGTTGTGATCGAACAGACCGGGCCAGTATCATACAAAGTAGAAACCAGAGCTGGTTCCTCAAGGAGACTCCCACAGAGACATGGAGTACCTTTCGCCCCACAGCAGGGGTGCATGTACAAATCCATGTCCTTTGCACCCACCAGGGAGGGAAGAGCCCAATGATTTAGTGTTTGATTTTCAGGACCAGGGGGAGTTTGCGGAGTGATCCCCCACCTGTCCGAGTGAGAAGCGGGGTTTTAAGTTAGTCCTGATTACCCCCGGTCCTACGGCCTTTGAGTCCACCCTTTCCCAAACAGCGACACGAGCACCCATGGAACTGCCCACTGCACGGAGTGGCAGGCAGGACTCAGCATTGAGGTATTCCTCCTCGCTACTGAGTTTCGAGCTAGGAATGTCCCCGGCCGCTGCGGGAACAAAGCAAGGTTTCAAGTCACAGCTGTTTGTTCCCTTCTCACCCTCAAGTTCATGAATAGAGCAGTGTTCCCAACAGGCAGTTAATGAGTCTCATTTTCCCATTGCAGGACGAGAGTCTGCGGAACACAGAGCCCCTGGTTCACCTGAGCTCAGCCAAGCCGCCGTACGGCCCAAGCGAACATGCAGGAAACCACAATGGTTAAGGGATTTCGTCCCATCCTAGGGGGGAGGAGTGTTATGTATGGAATACTATGCCTTTAAGATGGAATGTAATAATGTAATCCAATGTATTGCAACAGTTACAATGAACTACCGCTGCCTCTGGATGGTATCGAGAGGCAGCTGATAGCGATATACACACATGATACAAGTTAACCAATTACAGCCAGCCATGGGAAATATTCCCGCCACAGGTAAACCTGATGAAGAATGCCGTGCATCACAATGACATCATGGAGACAGTAACCAATGAGCAACCGTGTAACCAGTTTCAAATGTACTGTGCTGTATAAAAGCAGCTGCGCCTCCTCCATTACCTCATGTTCAGATTGCCTACTCTACAATAAAGATGTGTTTGGCCTTATGAATGCTGCCTACCACGTATCAATCTGCAAACATCAAAGGGAGGAACGTTCTAATTCACAGCATGAGAGATGTAATCTAAAATCTGTACTTCTGAGCTGTAGCTCCAGCCCCCATTTTGATACTTGCTTTAAGCAGAGAAGCCTGGTTTGTGCATGTAGTCATAACTTATAAAAGAGGTGTTCCAGCTTTATCCGCACCAGGGAAATGTGACACCCAGCCTGCTGAAGATCTGTATGGAATCAAATGGTAGCTTCTGTTTAGAACTTTTTAGGAGTCTAAAAAATGTATCAGCCAACTGGTGAATTTGGATGAGGGTGCTAGCCAGAAGTGATTCTGATAGTTATTGACAGTAATCTTTAAAAGAGTTGGACAAAACTGAGACTGCAACAGGATTGATATTATAAATTGGGAGGGGGGACCAGGTCTTTTCCCTTTCTACCCATGAGACTCTTTCTTGTCATTATATCCCACTTTACAGTTCATTATTTCAAGGAGGATGGGAGGAGGGGTGGAGAGACACAAGGCTTGCATTCAGAACAAAGAGATGGTGCACGCGGGGGAGAAAGAGGAAGAGAGCAAAATATATTCTATTCCAACTGTTACCACGGTGACATTTCATAATCACAGCCCTTGGGAAACATGTTTCAGCACAGAAACAGCAGGAAGAGGGATGGTTTTTACAGCTTAATCATTAGAGGGGTGAGGACCAGCACCAAAGGGGTGACCCGTTCAGTGGAATAAAAAGTTGGCACAATGACTTCAAAGGGGACACTTAGAATGGAGTAATAATGGATGTGGGTTTACAAATCCTAGCACTCACTGATATTTTGGTCTTTTTCACCCAGTGGGCCAATATTCCTATGAAATATTAGTAATAATTACCCCTTTCTCCTTTCAGTGAGTATAAAGGCGGGGAGGGTGAGAAGGAGAAAGCAGGCAAGCAGGCTTCTGTTAACTGATGAGAAATATGCATTTACTACTACATTTTAGCCGCTGCACTTTCTTTCTGCAGCCCAGAATGAATGAGGTGACTTCCCAGCAGATGGGACAGACTACCTGGTTTTTCAGCCACAAGCAGGTGTCCTGGGGCCATGTTTATGAAGACAAAAGGCCAAGATAGCTGTATATTCAGCACACAAAACTGAATTTTAGAGCTAGTTCAAAGCTTGTTTCATTTAAAGCCCTCCATAGGCTTGAATTGTCATATTACCAGAACTAAACTCTCCCTATCATGGGCCACTTGCTCTCTGGGATCTGTAAAACATCTTTCTTCCAATGGCCTTTCAATTTGGGAGCAAAGTAAAGATTAGGGCATTATTTCACCATGGTTTCTACAGCTATAGCTTGCCTGTTTCCTGTTTCACCGCAGTTGGAATCACGCAGTGGTCTGCTTTTTTAAGGCTTAAAGGTTTTGGCTGACCCCTTATTTTTTTTCTTTTGATTCTCTTGCATCTGTTTAATTAAAGTTGCTGGCAGACATGGGTAGGTAAGGAGTACTGATATATTAGGGGAGAGGTTAGTTTTATTTTATTTATTTTTAAAATCTGGGGGGTGAAAATGCTCCAGTGTCAATTTCTCATGTAAGCACCATCCACACAGAGACAAGGGAAAATTACAATGAGCATGCTCAGATTTAACCTGATCTTGGCAGAAGGCTTCATGTCCTCAGACCCCATCCTCTCCCCCCCAAAAACAACAACAACAACAACCCTATATGAATAAAATTCTGAACGGTAGAAGAAGTTAGAAGGAAAACCCAGTAAGAATTTACTGTCCATTAGAATTTGGACTTTGGGATTAACCCAAATTGGGAGGGGGGCAAGAAAGCAGTTGTTGTCAGAGACTTTTGTGGCTTTACAACAGGAAGCATCTGAAGTATGAATGATTCAGGATTCTGAATGAAAGTTCAATAAAATTGCAGCTTTCTCCATATATTGGATTACCCTGTATTCGTTATTTATTTTTATTGGTCTTTGGAGGAATTTCCTGCTATGTCCTTTATCATTGGCAAGAGTGCCTAACTGCCTGTCCTTTATCTGTCTTCACTTCTGGATTGAAGCCATGGAGGAAGAACCATCAGGCATTCATGAGGTTAATTTTTTTAAAAAAAATGAATAAAGAAAAAGAATTTGAAAAGACACTCCAAACACAGACAATGAAGAAGGATTCAGAATAAAGTCAGTGCAATCTATGCATTTTCTTGCACTCATTTTGCCAACATTTTCAAGAGGTATTTGAGTGTGTGAAATAAAAGAGGTGTTCCATTTTTGCTAACTAAAGTTCCCTCCTTTCTTCTCGATTGAAGTTACTTTACTAAGAGTTTCACTGCTAGGATTGAATGTGTGACTGACTATGGATGGATGCCCACATTCCTAGGTGAGAATTAGTATACTCAAGTATCGCTTTCTTATTTATTTATTTATTTATTTATTTTATTTCAATTTTTATGCCACCCACTCAGGTAAAAACCCGACTCAGGGCAGCATACAACAGTTAAAAACATATAAAAACATGTTAAAGCACCATCATCCTCCCATCCATCCACCCTCATTACTCCCACCCCATTTAAAACTAAACTAAAAGCTAAGAAGGATGGGGGAAATGCAAAGACACAGAGGAGGGCACAACTGGACTAGTTGGGGATGAGCCAGCACGCCAGAGCAGTATTCCCATTAGGGCCCCACACCTGCCCTGCCAGCCAGGTCTTCAAACCTTTCCTGAAAGGCAGCAATTCTGTCTGTAGCCTCAATTCTGTTGGCAGGAGGTTCCATAGGGCTGGAGCGGACATGGAGAAGGCCCTCCTCCATGTGCCAGAGAGGCGAGCCCCTCTAGCTGAAGGCACAACTACAGAGCCTCTACGGTCCCCTCTGGTTGGACAGGCAGACACTCTTGGGATAATGCAGTCTCTCAGGTAACCTGGCCCACTGCCATATAGGGCTTTAAAGGTCAAAACCAGCACCTTGAATTGCACCCGGAGGCAAACTGGAAACCAGTGCAGCTCCCGGAGTAGTGGGGAGGCATGGGCATAACGTCCACACCCCATCACCACCCGGACAGCCACATTCTACACCAGTTTCAGCCTCAGAATGGTCGTCAAGGGCAGCCCTATGTAGAGTGCATTGCAGTAATCTAATCTGGAGGTGACCAGAGCATGAGTGACCATGAGCAAGGTGTCACGGTCCAGAAGCAGGCGCAACTGGCAAATTACTCTAAGTTGAGCAAAATCCCTCCTGGCCACGGGCACCACCTGCTCTTCCAGCAGCAGCCGTGAGTCCAGGAGGGCCCCCAAGTTGTGCACTGGGTCAGAAGAATCTGAAAATATGGATGCAAGACTACCCTCTAAGGAAAAACCGAGGGGAGATCTGACTCTGTTGGAATTAAAAGTCTTTATAACTACAAAATCTAATGAAGATAACAAAAGAAATTAAACAGTTTGTTAAAGATGTGGTCAGAGAGGAAGTGCAATCTGGATTAAATGTGAGAACCAATACTTTGGAGTCAGAGGTTAAGGACTTGGTGGAGATTGCAGTAAGACATGAAAATACTATGGACAAAAGATTTAAGCAATTGGTGAAGCTACAGGATCAATTGAAAAAGAAAAACATCAGGATTAAGTTTTTCCTTGACATGGATAAAGACAATTTAAAAATTGAAGTGGTTAAATGGTTAAAAAACTTTGCTTTGGACTCTGGCCCAATTAAAGAAGAAGAGATTGAAGCAATTTTTAAGGTCAGTTTCAAGAGAGGTCAACACCCCAGAGATATGATAATTACTTTTGTATCAGGTTATAAAAAAGATCAAGTAATGGACTATTTAAGGAAGCATGGTGACTCTGCATTAAAGATAGGAGAAGTAAAAGTACAAGTATATCATTATTTAAGTAATGAGACTATTCAATGGAGAAGACAGATGAAGTCAATAACTGAAATTTTGTTCAATTGCAATATAATATACCAATGGAGTTTCCCTATCTTCTTAAAGATATTTCATGATGGGAAGGTGGTTAGAGCAGAGGACCCAAAGGGAGCAATGAGACAACTTGAATTACTAAAAATTATAGGGATGAGAGACCCAAGCTGGGAAAAACTGGGAAAAAATCTTTATGGAGAAGGTTCAGAAGGATCAAAGGGGAAAGAGGAGTATCAAGCAAAGGTGAGAGACCATTCAAGGGAGAAACAAAGGGAGAAACCTTTGGGTTATGGAAGTGGAGGGGAAATAAGAGAAGAAAAGGATGCAGAATTGTCTGGTGCAAAGATAAAGCCAAAAGCCAAAAAGTAAAAATAATATATAAATATAAATAGGCACAGGCAAGAAAGTGTTAACAATTTAGGAATATGAATATGAATAGAATAGGGACCAAAAGAATTAGAATAGAGGAAAAATAAGAGAAGGAGACTGGGAATAGTGAAAGAAGGAATTTAGAATAGAAGGAATAGACTCTCCCTCCCCCCCCACTCCCTAAATGAGAGTGGCCAGGCAATAATTAACCTGGCGGGGGGAGGGAGAGATTTTTGAGTGTTGCGTGTTGGTGGGTGGAGGGTTATATGTTACATGTTGCATGTTATATGTTATTAAAAATAATGTGGTAAAAAAAAAACAAAAAAAAACACAGTTTATGCAAAAAGGCTGTCCAAGGTTTGTGCCAAAGACCTTGGCTAGGCAATAAATTCATTTTGATGGAAAAGCTGGAAGGTCAGAGCATTTCTAAAAGATGGATCTTAGTTTTGCCTGCATACAGAAACTGGATTTGAAATTGTGGGGACATACTGTATTTCAAATAGATTATTTTACAATAGTAAGAAAACTGGCACAGGATTAGCTAGAAATGCAGAAGCAGTTTCTTCCTCATTAACAGGGACAGCAGAATTAGCATTTCTTTTGGGGATTTGGTTACTTCTCTCCAGAGATTGCCACCATTTGGGTAATAGTTTTGTTGACATGCTTGTCAAATTTTAACTTGAGAATACATTTGTTCAGAATTCAAGGGAGGCAAATTGCATTACCAGGGTGAAATCATATGCTTATTCTCATGTATAACCTTCATAAAACAATCATCATAGAAATAATATTAATTAGATTTTGTACATGCATATGTTGAGATAAAAAAGCAAAACAGAAAAACGCTGTGTGAGAATTATTTGGCCAGAGCATGACTTTCTTGGTTTGAAGTCTGACTGTTCTTTAATGATCATTCCATCAACAGATTCGTAAATTCTGTTAATAATTCATTCTCCCCAGTTCTTTGAAAAGATGTCAAAGGAGTGATAGAGGTCAAAAGTTGTTAGGATCAGTCAGTTCTTTTCCTGGCTTGGGTAGGACCACAGATTTTGCTTTTCACCACGTCTTTGGGATCATCATACTACCCAACCAAGTATTTATCAATTTTAAAGGTAAAGGTTTCCCTTTCTCAAAAGCCAGTCGTAAGGTGCATGCTAATCTCTGTTTCTAAGACCAAGAGCCAGCGCTGTCTGCTTCTGCAGATGTTTCCATGGTCATGTGGCAGGCATGACTAGATACTGGAGCGCACAGAACACTGTTACCTTCCCACCAAAGTGGTCCCTATTTATCTACTTGCAATTTCTTTCTTTCAAACTGAGGTTGGCAGGACCTGGGACAGAGACAGGAGCTCACTCCATCATGCATTACTTGGGAATTTAACTCCGACCTTCCAGTCAGCAAGTTCAGCGTCTTAACCACTTGAGCCACTACAGTCCCCTCATCAATTTTAGGATCCCATTAATAGTTATGGGGCCCAAATGTTTTAGTGTTCTGACCTTATGTCATCTGAGCCTGCAGCCTTATTGTTCCCCATCTGTTGGAGAGAAGTTCTCAGTTCTTCATATGTGAAAGGTGTAGCAAAATTGTCTTTCTCTTCTTTATACCTTTGGAATTTTGTTTCTCTGGGTCTTCTTGTAATTTTCCAATTTAATAACAGTTGATGTGCAATTTGGTCAGGAGTGATTTTACTCAATTCTATGAGAGGGCTGTTGGATCATTCTGGAGGTTCTTTAATAATTTTGTAGCTTGTTGACCTTTCCATTCAATGGCCAAATTTCCTAAGAGGAAATCTTAAGTGACTCCAACAGGCACCTCTTTGTTATTGAGATTGACGTGGCTTGGAGAATCCCTTCACCCATTTGTATGGTCCCTTCACAGAAGGGATCAACTTCAAAAAGTTATTCTTACTTCGAGCCTTCAAGTGCTTATCTAATCTATTGCTTTGGAATATAGCTATAAGATATGATCTTCACCAGTTCACCAAAATCTCCATTTTTTTCTGGGTGAGGGTCGACCTTTGCCCCTTCTTTATCCAGAGCTTGAGCAAAATTGTACCATTGGGCTCTCTAAAAGTTGAATCTTCTATTAAATGTAACTATCTCTGGCTTGACTGCTGTTTCTATAGTACATATATAGCTCAATGTATTCTTGGGAATGTTTCCACAACATTCTTCTTGGCTTGGCAAGCAATATGATCACTGACAAAAACATTTGTCTGCGTTATATCTTCACCTCCACTGGCCACTATTAAAGGACAGAGGAAGCTTTGGATCATATATTAATTTTAAGCCTTGTTTGGTGGCTTATAAAGAGATGTGATTGTGCAAGATTGAACTTTTGATTGTCAAAATTTCAATATCATCTGCATTGGTCATATCTGCAGACAGATATGATTTACTAAA
The DNA here is from genome assembly GCA_035047305.1 of Bradypodion pumilum. Lineage (NCBI taxonomy): Eukaryota > Metazoa > Chordata > Lepidosauria > Squamata > Chamaeleonidae > Bradypodion > Bradypodion pumilum. The sequence goes on from JAWDJD010000002.1 coordinate 353,990,577, forward strand.
AATTGCACTCCCATATTAGTCATTTGGTTTTTTCTAAAACAAATTTCTTTCCGTTTACCTTTGTTCATCCATTTTTGGTCCTCCGTGGGTTTCCTGACCAAGCAGTATATTACAATTATGTTGCATGCAAATGTCAGATAATAGTGCTTCCTTTTCTGCAGAGATACCTTCAATACTGACAAAGTGGGCTTGATCCATGAAAACTAGCATTAAAATACAGCAGTTAGTCTTTAAAGTGCCACAACATTTTTTATTTTTTATTTGTTTTCTTTTGTTTATTCTTATATGCCAAATATATGTGTGCTGTGTAGTGCTTCAATGGTGGACGATTCAGCCATTCAAGATTCGCTCAACATTGTCCAGGGTATGCACGACTGTTAATCACAGGCTTTGGGGAGGCATCTTCCATGTACTCCACAGTGAGCTAAGCCCCCAAGTGGAAATGCAGGAATGTAGGTGCAAAAGACCGCTATAACAATTACATAAGAGATATGAATACCCAAGCCAAAGGTGTCATCTAACATGATAAACCTCCATCAAAATTAGATGACTTTCTTTTGTTTTCATGCTAAAAATATTGTCTGGAGCTCTTGGAAAGTAAGCAACCTGGAATGGGCTACAGTCTTCCTCTTTAGTCACACACCGGTCTATGTCCATTCTCCCTTGATTAGCCAGGTGGGAAGATAATAATCGCAGCTGATCAAGTCACGACTAAAAAGAGGCTAGATCACTTTATGGTCACCCTAGAAAAAAACATATTTAAAAAAAGACATTCAATAGCCATATTAGAGGTTTTAGGGAATGTTTGGGGTGGGGGAAGAGAGAGATGCTGGGTGAATCACTCTGCTATGTCTCTGCTGCAGCAAATCCCTGCCTGCTGGAGTCAACAATATTTCCCAGATTTAAGAGAGTCTGACAAGACTAAGGAGAAGTAATCTCTATTATCCCTAATCTATCTTCTGGGAGTATTTTCTCCACACATTGGCAGCTCCTTAGTCTACCCTCTCTTTCCTTTGTGTATGTGTATTTTATGGAAAGATCCTTCATTTCCTTCCTCCTAAAATCCTTGTAGCACCTCTGCAAATAGTCTACTAAGGCACTGAAAACTTTGCATAGCAGCCTGAACCTAAGACCTTTCTCAGCCATACCGGTTGCTTTTTGAATATATTTCCCCACATTAGTTACATGTTGTACTGTGAATCTTTGCTATATTTTAAATCTCTTGTAATCCATAAAATTTCCCTTTTGAATAGCTCTGTGTGAGTGTGGTGTATGCAACCCAATCTAAGATACACTATTACCATAGTTCAGGTCTTACTCTTATGTCTGATGAAGTGGACATAATCCACAAAAGCTCACAATAAAAATACAGGAATAAGTCTTTAAGGTCCCAAAACTTTGTCTTTTTGTCATTTTGTTTACTCTCTGATACACTTGCACAGACTAACATGGTTACCACTTCAAAAAATTCTATAATATATATGTATTTCTAAGACACATTACCAAAGCTGGCCACTAGATGTCATTGTCTGCATTGAAAAACATAGGATTTGTTGTTATCCACAGTTTCAGGTATCCACAGAAAGTCTGATGATGTATCCCCCACAGATACAAGGGACAATCAGTAGCACTTCGACATCTATGGCACAAATCCTCTTACTTAAGAAAAGTAATTTTACTTATGGGGCAGATAACTACTCATTAATGAATTCCCCCTTGGATTCTTCATTGCACATTAGTTAGGTAACTTGGCATACAGCCAGAAATTTAACTAGGGACTCTTTAATTAGAGACATTTTTCTCTTCCACAATTAATTAACCCAGTATTTCCCACATGCACCCCATGTCCCACAGGAGGTCTTCAATTCCCATAAGCCTAAATCAGAACATTGGCTGATCAGTGCTTTAAGGAACTGACTTAGACTTCCAGAAATTGAAGTCCTTTTAACTTCAGATCAACTTAGTGGCAAAAGAGAGGCTGAAGACTGGTGACTGACTTGTGGTGGGACAGGATTTTGAACACATGTTTTATCAACCTGTTACTCTAGATATTACCCCAGATTTGCTTCGAACACTGTATTATGTCCTGGGGGTGGGGGTGGGGACTGCATTCATTTCAGTTTCCTTATCCAGTTCTTTTTAATACTTAAAATGTGGTTGAGTCAAAGGCATCTGATTTTCATTTTTTGGCAGTGGTGAAAACTGTTTCCCTTTTAATGACTTTTTCAACTCTTCCTACAAAACGAGAGGAAAATATTCACCTTTATGAGGAAGTATTGCCTTGACTCACCTCAATAATTCTGCAGAGCGGTGCCCACTTTCCCAGTGCTAATTATGGCTTTCCTTGTCCGAGATAGTTCAATGGCAATGTACTCAATCACATCATTATGTTGTCAGTGGGATCCCTAATCACTGATGGAGCTAGTTCAGAACTTATTTATGACAACACATACCCTTTGCTCTGTGGTGGCACACATCCATATATAATACTTTAAGAAGGATGCCAAGAAACTGGAGCAGATTCAGAGGAGGGCAACAAGGATAATCAGGGGACTGAAAACCAAACCCTGTGATGAAAGGCTGAAAGAACTAGGCATGTTTAGCCTTAAGAAAAGGAGAGTGAAGGGATGTGCGGCGGCGTGCATGCGCTGCCGCACGCTTTGCTAGCCCTGCCCCATCAGAGGTAGCATGGAGCCGGAAGAGGGGCAGGGGCCGGGCCTTCCCTTGAAAGGGAGAGGCCCAGACCACTCACCAGCAGTGATGGACTGGGCCAGGCAGCATTTGCCCACCATCCCCGCCCTAGGTGACAGTGTGACGTTCTTGGTTGCTTCGGGGCTGGATGGGAATTTTTGCTTGAACCTCAATTGGCTTCTTGGTTCTTGTTTTCGCCCATCCCACACTGCCACTGGTAGTCGAGTTTTGGGGTATCTTTTTTTCCCCTCTTCCTGTTTTTGGTCACTCGGTGGCTAGCACTGGTAAGGAGGTACTGGATGACCCTCATGAGTCTGGCAGGTACACACTTGGTTAGCCACAGGTAGGATGAGATAGAGGGAAACTCGGATGGTCAACCGGGTGCGGACCAGGAAAAAGGTGATGCCACGCTAGACACAGCGTGCAAAACCTTACAGTTCACCAGACATAAGTCAGAAGCAGAGGTTAGGTCATTTGCGCTTCTGTGGGGTCAGTTATAATTGGTTATGACTGTTGCTCCTTACCAGTGCTATTGCGGCCCGCTTGCATTATTGAATTATCATTTAATAAAGTGGCCCAGTTAACCTCCGGCGCAGTGTCCGTCTTGTTATTGGGGAGTGGGTCCGGCAAAGGGGATATGATAGCACTTTTCAAACACTTAATAGATCATCATAAAGAGGAGTGGCAAGATCTATTCTTGATCATCCCAGAGTGCAAGAGACACAATAACAAACTCAAGTGTTAAGAAGCCAGATATAGGCTGATTATCAGGGGGAAAACTAACTGTTAGAACAATAGGACAATAGAACCAATTACCTTGGTAGGTGGTGAACATTCCAATGCTGGAGGCATTCAAGAGAAAATTGGACAATTATCTGTCACATCAATGGCCACATAGGCTGTTTCCAACTCAGTGATGATACAATTCTATTATTTGATCTATGCCATAATATTTCCAAGCCTGCATGTTCAGTAAGAAATTACAATTCACATTGAATCATTGTGGGGTGTAGAAAGAACCCTCAGCCAAGGGGGGGGGGGGGGGGAGAAGATAATGAGAAACAACTTCACAAACGGTTAGCACACATATCCAGGATTCAGGTGGTTTGAGTGAACAGCATCATCATTCCAAAATAATTGATTCATTAATAATCAAAATAGGGATATATCAATGCATTCATTCTTCACAAAAATGTGTCCAAAAGCTTATTACTTTGCAGTAAATGTCCATTCACTCTTTGCTGACACTGAAACAAGTGTGCAGTCTGCAGAAGCAGTATATTTCTGAACATCATAAGGGAGAAACCTTGCCACACCTATACACATAAATAAAAGCTCTCAACATACTCTCTTGGTGACTCATAGTTTAGCTTTTAATTTTCTCAGCCTATTGGTTAATTGCTATATTTGTGCTACCAGCTTGAGAACATCATGGCAGCTCTGGTGCCTACTTGACTGACACATTCATCTCCCATCAATCTCTTTACTTAATTAATCCTGTAAAGGGAAGAAAATATTTCATACATTTATGGTGGTAAATGGATCATAATGATGACCATAATGTGCCCATGAAACTCCTGCCATGAGAAATATTTCTTCCTGGTCCTTCATGAACTTGGAAGGGTTACAGTTTGTAAGAAATATATTGTCCAACAGTCCTATTCAAAAATGTGTATGTTGCAAGGCAAATGGCATGGGGGGGGGGAGTCAAGACCCCAAATACTTCAAAGTCACCTATCTGACATTTTGAGGGGGGAAACTGGTGTCCCTGTTAGCAGCTAACTTGCTGGATCCCTTCTTTCCTTTCATAAGCTACACAACTGCAGCACTTTGCTCACTCATCAGTGATAGTAGGGACCACTATTAGTACCTACCAAGTAAGGCTTAGTGGGCTGAGTCATAGCCAGCCATGGTCCAAGCAGGATGGATGGCTCACCTCAAAATTAAATGGAGAAAAAATCCCTCCATCTCTAATTATTATTCTTATTTTGTGAGATGTTCCATTATCTTTGAATTTTCAAGATGGGAGTCATATTCAAGCTGAGCTCCTTAACACTCTAACTTGAATTACTGCTTTGGGCCCCAGCTTGGAATGTTGTTTGTTGACCTAAAACTGCATTTGTTGCTTCCTTGAGCAAGCATATTTGTTTAAATGGGGCATTATCCACCTCAGGCTACAGGTAGCTAGAGACTGAACAAAGTTCTGCATTTTGTGATTTCAAACAGGATTCTGGTCTGCCTGTTTACTCATCAATCAATCAAGCATTTTATTACAGTCTACAACCAGCGCAGTAAAACAAAAAGGTAAAAAAATTAAATTTAAATTCTTAGAATGTAGTTAAAATATATTATGTTTACAGAACAAAGACAATGAGTGTGGCTGGCACCTTCACAACATGGCAAGCTGTGCGTCAAGTCATAAAATGTCAGTCTTTGGGCACATGTACAATTAGAACATAGATAAAGTCAACAAATGCACTTATTTTACAAGGGAAAAACCACAACAATTGTTCTTCTGCCCAACTGAAGACAATTTTAAAGAAGTTCTACTTTTTCATGAATTTAAGGACATGGTACCAAAATAATCTGACTTCAGAATACCAATATTGCCTATATACTGAAAATAATCACACATCCTAGAGGAACTAGAATGTATCTTCACAATTGTTCAAGCAGAGAGCCAGAAATACCAGAAACAAAAACTACAAACATTTCAGCTAAACCTATACTCTATGAGTGTAAACCGAACCCTACAGAATAAAAAATAATGCACAGCATTATATAAAGAACAAAGCCATTAAGACACAGACAAAACACACGTACATACACAAAGGGTGGCTTACCACAAAAGAATACACAAATACATAACCCACAAGCACATAGCTCACACAACATATCCTACCAACACATAACTCAAAAAAATGAAGTGCAAAAAAGCAGAAACCAGAAATAAATAAGAAATTTGCAAATATTCAATACATCCCAAACAAAACCCACAACCATAAAATCCAGAAGCAGCACCCCTGCCTCCCAATTACTGTTGCACTAGGTTGTGCAGAGTAGTGATTGCCACTACTTTGAATGATACATAAATGTTACAAACAAACCAGTAGACAGGGAAGCAGGCAGGCAAATAAATTATATAAACAAACAAGCAGATTTTGAAAACAATTCATTAAAAGGACAACAGTACTCCTTGTTGGTGTCATGGTCTGGCATGTGGACATCTGGCAGGTGACGCAAATGCCAGGAAAAACCAGGTAACAGGCTAAACAGTAACCATATCTCTGTCCAAAGTCTAAGTCCAAGTGAAGTTAGAGATGCAGGATTAGTCCATACAACAAAAACATAGTCCAGACAAGTCAGAAGTCAGGTGACCAAGAGAACTGACTTGGCTGGGTACCTTCAGGGGCTGGAGCAAGGTGAGGCTGGATAATTCCAGGATCAAGGGATGCAGCATGGCAAAACAACAGTCCAAAGAAACAGGGCAGGGAGTCTTCAGGATCATGAACAAGGCAGGAGATTTTCTGGAGCAGGAATCAGGAGCAACACAGATGTCTTCAACAGCAGAAACCAGGAAGAGGTCAAGCAACCCCAGAGCCTACCAACTACAAATCTGCTGACCTCTGTTGCTGAGACAGCTTCTGGAAGGAAGGGCTGGTTCTTACATAGCTAAGCCACCCAGGTCTCCCAGGTGGAGCCTATGAAAGTCCAGAACCTGTCAGATGTAATATCAAACTGTCTCAAACTACATGTACCAGAATGCATTGCTCCTATGACGTATCCTATGTAAATATATAGATGCTTTTCCTGCTTTACCTCTTCCTACCCTTTAAACTCCTTCCGAGACCTCTCGGGACCAAGCATGGAAACTCTTTCCCCAAATAAAGACTTTAAATGAATTTTGATCATGAGTTATTTGCACCAACCATCGGAGTTCTCTACAAAGTGGTAGCAGAGGATGGTTGCGAAGTTAATTCAAGAATAAAATCTAAAATCTAGAGAAGATGCCTAGAACAAAAAAGCCCCACGCAGGAGCACCAAAGGTAAAACCACAAATCACCCCCATTGGAACCGCCAGCAACCCGGTCGAAAACCAACAGGAGAAGCAACCAAAAGCGGACACCGGAGCCATCCCCAAAAGGACAGATAACAAAGGTACCGGTGATGAGAGCATCCCAAGGTCCGCCTTGCTTAAGGTCATCAACCAGTCAAATGGGAGAATGGTCTCCATCTCCGAACTATTGGCAATGATGGGAGAAGAAGAAAACCTTCAGCCCTCCAAAATGGTAAGCCCTCATGCAAACGCCCTGTACCCAGAAACGGCGGGAAACGAGACCCTGGCACTGTTTTCAAATGAGGCCAATATGGCCAACCAACAACAAATAGCGGCCGAGGGTTCGAATCCGAGGGCGGGAAAATGGGAAAACCAAGATGCCAGCCCCCAAGTCACAGAAACAAAGGACCAGGGGGCTCCCACACCAAAACCGCATGAAAAGCAATGGGGAGGGTGCAAGGGTGAAATCCAACAACCCCCATCCAAGGAAGAGTTCCACAGGGTGATTGAAACGGTTACTTCTGCCCTCAGTGAGGTGGACATCTCCCCCAAGCTGAACTCCCCCCCCCCCATGAGAGCAAAGACCGGGGGACCTACCGGGACCAGACGCCGATGCAGACCATTGCAGTGGAAGACCACCGCCGGAGACTGACCCGAGGACACCGGCAACTTTCTGGGGCAACTCCAAGATGATCGACCTTCCTCCGGCATACCAGTGGTGATGGCCATCCTTCGGAGCACCCCCGGGCACTGCCAGGGAAGAAGACGCCAACCCCTCACCAAACGTCAAGACTCCACTGGCGAGACAAGTGGCCAGAGATCCTTCCCTGATGGAGACCAGCACAGAATGAGCCTCACGCATGCACAGCCATATCAAAACTCCCTCTACAGGCAAGTTGAAGATGAGCACACCTTCAGGCAAGAGAGCTCCCCCTTCAGCCTCAGAGAAGAAAGGCAAGCTAACCCTTTGAACCTGACATACTGCATCCCTGAACCCTACTGTCAGTTCAACCACATCCCTGGGCACCAGCTACAGAAGCTGACCAGCACTGGCTCCAATCAACAAAACAACCTACCAAACAACTTTCCAATACTACACACATCTGGAGGAAACCTAATGGACTGGGTTCAACACTTTCAGGTAATTCTTTTGAAAGAGAGTGCCCTTTTCCTGATTAAGAACCCGCCTGAAAAACCATGGACCCTAGAAATAGATCGCATCCACCGTAAAGCTTTTGTTTTGTTGTTATGTTCCATTGATCCTGCAATCTATAGTAGCATACCCAATGGCATGACTATATCCGAGGTTTGGGATAAACTGTGTAAACTGTTTTATTGCAAAAGTAGGACTGGTACCAGCTTGTTAGCTCGAGAGTTTTACTCAGCAAAATTAAGAACAGATGTGCTCATGAATGACCATTTACTGAGATTGACAAACATGAGGTCAGATTTAATGCGCAGGGGTGAAACCATCATGGATAAGTGCTTGATTAATATCATATTCAACTCTCTAGACTCAAGCTCACCTCCTGAGCCATTTTGATAATATGGGAATTGACAAACTTTCTCTTGAATACATCTCCAGGAAACTCATATCTGAGGACAGCCTCAGGAGGGACAGAGCCCTGCATCGCAGGGAAGGCAGGAGCACTAGAAGGGTCGAATTTGCAGAGCAGGAAAATCAGCCAACCGGGTGCCACCTGTGTGGGTCAAAACATCACTTTCAGAGAGAGTTCCTAGGACCAACAAGGGCAGGGAATTCCCCGAACATGCATACACACATACGCGCCCTGACCACTATGATGATGCAACCAGCCCAGGACGGAGGTCCCAAGGCAGAGTGTCACCTAGACCAAGAGGGGATACTGACCCAAGGAGATGGAGGTCACCCAGCCCCAGGGGGCACCCCAGGAACCGAAAAGAGATGGGAAGAGATAGGATCAACTCAATGAACGGAGTCAGACACAGAGAAGCAAGTACCCACATCACCCCGGATGACCAACGGTGGCTAATTGACTCCAGAGCCTCCACTCACACATCCTGTAACAAAAGGTTGTTCAGCTCTTTCATAGAAATGTCATCACAAATAAAAGTCGCAAACCAAGGACACGCAATAGTGGCTGGTCAGGGCAATGTGCACATACCTGGGATAGGGAAAATTGAAGGGGTAATTTATGTCGCCGAAGTCCCTTACAATGTTTTAAGCAGCCATTAGATTCTGCAAAGACACAGGGTCAGAAATAACCTTCCTGGGAAAGTAAGCCTCAATCAGAAGAAATGGGAAGAAGATTGGGAATGTGGAAGAGAGCGAAAATGTCAGCATCAGCTTCATCAACTGAGAAGAGGACATCAACACAGAAGGGGATGCCCCGGACGCCACAGACATGGTCGACAATGAGGAAATTGAAGGGGAGACCCCCATGACAGACCCACAGAGAGGGTCACCGGCACAGCTCACGGAACACCTTGCCTATCGATAGGCAAACCCATACATGATGATTGTGCACATCTACTGCATCAAAAACTGGAATATATAGGCTTCCCCATTATAAAGAAAATGCTAGAGTGCTCAGAGGGCCTCAAAGCAAAGCACTGTGACAGCTACCTAGAGTGCTCTGTGTGCAAGTGTGCCATATCAAAGACCTCCCCAAGGCTGAAAACATCTAATAGAAAGGCCAACCACCCTTTTGAGTTAATACACATGGACCTAGTCGGTCCCCTCAAAAGTTCCCTAGGCCAAAAGAGGTTCTTCTTGACAATCATTGATGATTTCAGCAGGTACGGTTTCGTGTACACGCTCAAGACCAAAGGAGAGACACTCTCCAAGCTCAAAGAATTCTACAGAAGAACAGAAACACAGTACAACATCAAAATAAAACGGATAATGACGGATAGGGGATCAGAATTCCTCTCAAAGGAGTTTGAGGACTGGATCAACGACAAAGGAATGATACACTACAAGACCGCCCCATTCTCGGCATTCCAAAATGGGATCGCTGAGCGGAGAAACGAAGTGCTCCAGACCATGGTCAGATGTGTACTAGAAGATGCCGGACTGAGCTTCTCATACTGGGGAGAAGCACTACTATATTCCAACTATACCCTGAACAGACTGTGGTCCAGTGTCATAGGAAAAACGCCGTATGAGCTCATGTATGGCTGAAAACCCAGATTGTCCCACCTTCATGTTTTTGGAGTTTTTGCAGATGTGCATATCCCGAAACAGTTGAGAAGAAAAGGAGACAAAGTATCAAGGAGGTTAAGGTTCCTAGGGTACGAACCAGGCTCAAAGGCCTAGCGTTTCCTGGACTCCAACCTCAGACTTGTAGTATCCAGATTGGCAAGCTTCCATAAGAACACCAACTGGAGTAGGATACACTCAAATGAAACAATGACTGCAGAGAGGGCAACCAGCAGCAGCCAATAGGGACCTCAGGGCATGACCTTGATGAGTCAGGGCACGAACCAAATCCTCACAATGAGGAGGAATGTGCTGACATAAGCACAGGCCCCACTGAGTGCGAGGACAAAGCCGGAGTTTCCGACACTCAATGCCAGAGGCCAGTAAGGTCAACTAGAAATCAACCACCCAAGGGGCTAGGGGATTTTGTGATGACCATCGACCACAACTTAACTGCACCCAAAAATATGAAGACATGCCACAGAAGGAAAGAGAGAAGTGGGAGGCCGCCATGCAAAAGGAAATGAGGAGCCTCAGAAACCTGAACATGTACACAACCACAAAGGTACCAGAACACCAGAAGACAATTGGAACGAAGTGGGTGTTTAAGGTCAAGCCACTAGAAAACAACCAAACCCTGTACAAAGCCAGACTTGTGGCACAGGGGTTTGCCCAAAGGTACCCAGATGACTACACCGACACGTATTCACCAACAATGAGACCAGAGAGTGTCAAGGCCACGTTGGTGATGGCATCTGTGCTGAAAGAACACATGTACCAATTTGATGTGCAGACCGCATACCTACATCTCAATTGGACAAGGAAATCTATGTAAGAGCACCCCCTGGCTTCGGGAAAAATGAAGGGGAAACTTGGCTCCTCCATAAAAGCCTATACGGACTCAAACAATCCATGAAGATGTGGTATGAGTGCTTATCCAAGGTTCTGGAACAAATAGGTTTCATCGCCACCACATCAGATAAGTGTGTTTTCATAAGGAAGTCTCAGGATGAGATAGAGAAACTGTTAGTATATGTGCAAATCCAAATGTGATGGGTTCACCAGAAGTCTCCAGGAACACTTCTCACTAAAGATCTTAGGGAAAATAGATAAGTACCTAAGCGTGCAGATATCCAAAATCCAAAATGGCTTCGCGATGTCCCAGAAAGAAAAAATAGTGGAGCTGCTAGAGAGCTGTAACATGGCAGACACCAATCCTTGTGGAACACCCATGCAGACAGACTTCCAGAAAAACACATACAATGACGGAGAAGCATTTGAGGAAAACACGCTGTACAGATCGACCATTGGGTCATTACTGCACATTGCTAGTTGGACCAGGCCTGACATTACTTTGGCCATGAACCTGCTTTCACGGCACCAGAGCAAACCAAAAGTCCATCACTGGAACGCAGTCAAGAGATTGTTAAGCACACAATGGACGCAAGCCTGCTGTTGACCCCAGAGGTAACTGGCAGGCCCGAGCTATTACGCCAAAGCAGATTGGGCTGGGGACATAGAAACGAGAGCAAGCACCTCAGGTTACATAATTCTCCTGAACTACAGCCCAATATATTGGTACACTGGCAAACAGAAAATAGTAGCTACATCCACTGCAGAGGTGGAATATGTATGTCTATCTATGGCTGCCAACAACCTTGTCTGGTTCAACGACCTAATCTCTCAAATCTGGAAGAAGCCATCTCTTCCCATTCCCATGCATGAAGATAGCAATGTGGCTAATCGAGATCTCAAAAGCCGAGGCCGTGGGTCACACATAGACATCAAACATAAACATGTTAGGCAGATGTCTAGGGAAGGTTTCATCAATGTAATACACTGTGATACAAAGGACCAAACAGCAGACATACTGACCAAGCCACTTCCCTTAGCCCAACAAACACACTTATTCAGAAAGTTATGTTTAACGCTATAGACGGATGTTGTTTTTGTACTTATGACTTTTTCGCCAGTGTGATATTAGAAGGGGTTTTGTCAGATGTAATATCAAACTGTCTCAAACTACATGTACCAGAATGCATTGCTCCTATGACGCATCCTATATATATATATATATATATATATATGCTTTTCCTGCTTTACCTCTTCCTACCCTTTAACCTTCCTCCGAGACTTCTCAGGACCAAGCATGGAAACTCTTTCCCCAAATAAAGACTTTAAATGAACTTTGATCATGAGTTATTCCCACCAACCATTGGAGTTCTCTACAGAACCTTCCTCAGGGCTTTTTAGTGGAGGCTTAGCAACTGCAGCAGATTGAAGGTCCAGTCCTGTAGGACTTAAAGGAGCAGCTGCAAATCCTGACAGTTGGCCTCTTCCTGGAATATGAAAGAAAACTATAGCTCATTGAGTTATAGCCAACTCTGTTGTTCCAATGAGACAGAGCTTTACCCACTTTGGAAATTCTGCTTTCATCTTTTCTAAAATGCCAAAACAAATCCATTATCTCTGCTTCTACCAGCTTTTGTGCAAGAATTCCACGAGCCATTTCACACACCACTGAACTGTCACACAACTTGTTGCAGAAAATTCTGTAAATAACTGAATCAGCCACTATGATTTTCTTAGGCTATGTCAGCAGTAAGCAAGTTGTGCCACCTCTTAGGCCTTTTTTATTGGCTTATATAATGTTGCATACAACTCATTGCTTACATTTCTAACATGCCTAGAAAAGGTGTTTAAATTTAAAATCTGATACCTTTCACAAATCAGAAGCATCTTTGCCATGTTTATCAACAAAACATACCAATTCAGCTTTGTGCCAGCCATTCAGTCTGTTTGAGGAAACAGAGCCTGCTAGTTTTGGGGCTGAGGTTAAATGTTAAAACAGGTTAAGTCTTATCACACAAGTACTGTGAAATGAATAATTAAAACAGAGAGAAGCCCCACATGGATAAATCTATTAGACCAACCATCCTTGCTATGCTATGTGGTCTTTTGTGGAACTGTGTACTAAACCCACATCCATCAGGCCTCAGCACTTCAAGCCTTCTGCAGGCTTCTATAAACCAAGTTTTCAAAGGATGTGTTTTATTTTTCCTCTGTGGACAGGATTTTGTTTGGTCATCATCTATGGGTACGTTTTATATAATATTGCTTCTAAATTTTATTGGCACATAGCATACCTTCTTCTATCACAGGGGTACGCAACCTTTTAAAGCTGCGTGTCAGACCATGCCCCTTCAGACTGTAGGTGGGCTGGATCCCCTGCAGGTGGCAGCAGTGGTGGTAGCGGGGGAGTGGTGGGGCTCAGGGTGGTGCGGTAACGGCAGTGGCAACAGGACCACCCCAAGCCCCCACCACTCCCACTCCCTCCCCCATGCTGCTTTCCTTCTTACCAGCCTGGAGGAGCTGCATGGAGGAATCTAGGCTGTCCTTCTGACCTGCACTCAGCCAGAGCAGCCCCCCAGGAAAGACACGGGCAGCCGTGTGTATCCGCCACTTCCGCTTTTGCTGCCTCAATTCTCGTCTTCTCCATTTGGCTTGGTGTGACCCTAACAGTGATCCATAGCAGGGCGGATGTTGTAAGGCTTACAACATCCGCCCTGCTATGGATCGCCATTAGGGACATGCCAAGCCAAGTGGAGGAGACAAGGATTGAGGAGGAGGAGGCAGCAATTGTGGTGGTGACTGGAGTGAGGGCATGGGCCACATAAATGGTACCACAGGCTGGTTCTGGCCCATGGGCCATAGATTGAGAATCCATGCTCTATCACAGCTGTCTTTGGACAGAGTTTTATACTACAGTTTAGAAAGACGTGAACAAGCTTGATCTCCCACTTGATTTTTCTGAGCCATGGCACTTGCAGACTTTACACACTCATTCTCAACATGCACTTGGGAGAAGAGATGGAAGAGGAGGCTGTGAGCAATAGTTTTTTTAAAGGAAAATATTGGCCCTCACAGTATTTTGGCCAATGGTTATCTCCTTCCAATGGGACTATGGTGGCTCAGTGGTTAAGACGCTGAACTTGATAGTGAGATCCCGTCTCTGTCCCAGTTCCTGCCAACCTAACAGTTCAAAAGCAAGAAATTGTAAGTACAGTAGACCCTCACATAACGACGTTGCTTAGTTCCCCAAGTAGCTTCGCTATAGGGGAAATGTTGTTGTGTGGTTTTCAATGGCAGCTGCACCATCTAGTGGCAAAAATTGTCATTATCCACACAACAACATTTTAAAAACGTCATTAATCCGCACTATGACGGTTTTTCATCAATGTGTAGATAGTCACGTGGTGAGTGATGATGCGTCGGTAAGTGGAAATGATGCTACTGGAACACGTTGTTAATCGAGGGTCCACTGTAGATAAATAGGGACCACTTTAGTAGGAAAATAAGCAGCATTCCATGCACTCCTGTGTCTAGTCATGCCTGCCACATGTCCATGGATACATCTGCAGATGCAGATAGTGCTGGCTGTTTGGCTATAAACCGAGATGAGCACCGAATCCTAGAGTTGGATACGACTGGCTTTCGAGCAAGAACAACCTTTACCCTTACCTGTCACCTTCCATCACCATTGAGAGATCAGTTGGGAATTGAAGGCCAATGGTTCTCCATCTCTGGTTTAGAGCAATTTTCACCTTTGACATCTCTATAGAACAATTCCTGTAGCTTCTTCAGTGTATAGACATAATGCTTGGGTGAAATAACTGTAATGGAAATGAAGATTGTACAACTACTGTTTGAGAAGGAGAACGGCTTTGTTGATGTTAAATAGGTCAAGGATTTATGGAATAGAAAGAAATGATAGCAAGACAGGAAGTCTGCCTTGAATTCTGTACCTCTGAATAAGTGTTCATTTTAGTGTCCTAGTAATAACCTGGGATAACAAGTACCCTCATATGCAAATGAAATTGTGTGATAGAGATAAGTACTGTATGTACCTTTCTGCCACAGTAGGCAAACTGTACCTTTCTGAAGTCAGTAGGCAAACTGGGTTCTTTAGGTGGACTTGCCTGCCTTCTAGATTTAAAATCAAGTCATGAAACCAGATCTTAGATAATACTGTTCACATGTCACTGTCACTGATTTTTAAAATAAAAATATTCTGGTAGTAAACCAATATTTTGCCAGGAAATAAAACACACTAGTAGTTAGTGACTAGCTCAATGCTGAAGATGGGAGTTGTTAATTCCTCTTCTTGGCTGCACAAAAGGGGAGTGAAACCTATTTTCCTGAGATTATGAGAACAGGTTTAAAAATTCTTGCAGCTGCTGCTTGAGTGGAAGAATAATAAGCTTCACATTTTCAATGGAGACATATATCATCTCTTGAAACAACCTTGCAGGCGCACCCCCCCCCCCCAAATAAAGACACAGACACCGGTATAGGATTTAAAGCATTGGGCCACTTTTATTGAATAATGCCCTAGTCCGAATTATAACTTTCAATTGGTGTTTCATCCAATTGTGAATATTTAAGGCAAGCAGGCCGCAGTAGCATTGGTAAGGTCCCACCCAAAATTGCCAATGGCAATTGGCTATCATGTATCAATTTGTATCAATTTGTTTGTTGTCAAAACAAATTATTGACTGAAGTCAATATGATATCTATTGACCCCACCCTCTGACGTATATCCGTTAAAATATCAAGGTGATGCAGGCTGTCAAGCTCCTAGCATGGTTCGCCCTTGACTGGCCAAGGCTGTTTCCCCTGTACCTATCTTCATGTTGGCCAATCAATTGCGAACCTGCCGGATACCGATGGGTCATCAATTTTACCTTACCAGTGCTACCCGCCACACGGGGAGGCATCCATGATGACTCACCGCCCCCCCCCCCGACCGACAATTTGGTCACCAGGTACGCTTGCACATCATCCAAAAAGAGGTCCAAACCTCTTGCTGACAGGTGAACCCCATCTCCAGAATACAGGCTGTAGTCCTGTAACTCTGTCCCCGGATGACGAATGGCTGTTCCCAAACCATTCTCAGTAAGAAACCGGGCAACAGCCCTGTTCATTGACCGCCGGACACGGTCCAAACCACGAGGATCAAGTCCTCCCCTATAGTGGTGTCTCGGTATGATGTCCAACCATAGCAAACGCGTTTATGGCCATAAGTGATGGAGAACCGCCAGGTCACTACGCACCGATGTCTTTAAGGCAAGGCCGGTGATCTGTGCAAGATCGTTGCCTCCGAGCTGTATAATTAAAACATATGGAGGTCCAGCATCCCTAATGGACATCAGGAATGGTAACAGTTCCCGCCACCTCATGCCACGCACACCATACCACTGCATACGTGCGGTTGCACATAGCCCGAGATGGGGTCCAAATTCCAATGAAGCCATATACTGTGCCGCCCAGTGCACGTAACTGTGGCCCACCAGCCAGACTGCCACCGGTGTGCATAAACACAGAGGGTCTGCAAGAAAATAAAAGAAAGTGAGGGCATGGAAGGCACTCATGCAGTGAGAGGACGAACATACAGAGAGAAACGTGCAGATCCCCACCTGCCCATCTGACGTATGTCAGCCTCTGAGTACCCAAATGCAGCCGCCGTTGATGCGGCGCCTATCCGAAATGAGTGGGTACCGTAACGAGCCCCAGGGACCCCCAAACTGCGGTGCCATCCCAGTAACCCTCCAGAATTGGAATTTGGTAAGTGGAGACCCATCCTGGTGGCAAAACAACAGCCCAGGGCGTGAACCACACGCTGCCACAAATGCATGTAGGGCACCAACCGGACAGATGTCAGCAAACGTGCATCATAGAAGCATCACGCCCCAAAGAAAGCCATGGTGGTAGCTGCATGGAAAAGAGACTCCTCGTACCAATCATAGCAAAGGCTATGCCAACCTCTGTGGCCAGGCTTGCCAGCAGAAAAGGAGAAACAGGCTGACGTGTGTCCGGGCGGCGACCGCGTTCATGTGTCCACCCCTCCAATACATGGCGTATTCAGAAGTCGGCCATGTGATCAGCATAACCCCGTGCCTTAGCCATAAATGCCAAGGTGGAAAGCCTGGTGGCAATGGTGCTTGGGGCTAGACCTTGATCATGAAGGTGCACCATGTACTGCAAAACATGGTCAACCGGGGTCGGCCACGTCAGGCAGTTGCACCTCCCTACTGAAAGCTCTAAATTGGAGGAACATGTTCAGATACGCCTTACGCGTGCACGGGGCCAAAGACATGCCAATCGCCCGGTTCACTTCTCCTCGCCAAAGGTCCACATCTCACTTGGAAGTGGAGAGGGAAGTTCTTCTGCGTCTGGTGTCAAGGCACGGAACCGGGAGATCTGCAGGTGGGATAAAGCGTCAGCAATATCGTTGTTAATGCCTGGCACATGTCTAGCCTTGAAGAGCACATTAAGGCGCAGGGACCTGAGGACAAACTGTCTAACCAAGGCCATGACTCTGGGGGACCTGGATGTTTGGGCATTGATAATATGCACTACGGCAGCATTGTCACACCAAAAGTGAACTACAGAATTAGCCCACATGTCCCCCCAGAGCATGAGCGCACCCAGAATCGGAAAAAACTCAAGGAACATGAGATCGCGTAGGCACTCAGTACCTTGCCATTCATGGGGCCACCTCCCATAGGCCCATTTGCCATTAAAATAAATTCCATATCCTAGGGAACCCGAGGCATCCAACTGTACTTGAAAATGGGGGTGGCAATATGCTCTGCCCTCCAAAAGGAAATTCCATTGAAGCCCTGAAGGAACGTGGGCCAGACCGATAGGTCGGCCCGCAAACCCCTCGTAAGTCGGATCCGGTGATGCTTCTTTGAAAGATCCGCCATAGCATCACAAAGACACCTGGCAAAGGCCCTACCTGGAGTTACCACCCTGCAGGCAAAGTTGAGGTGGCCGTGGAGCACCTGCAACTCGCGGAGGCACACCTTGAGTTTGGCTAGCATAGCCAAAATCGCGTCTGAGATCCGAGTCACCTTCTCAGTTGGCAACCTGGATGTTTGTGCGACGGTGTCAATGTCTATGCCTAGAAAGGTGAGGGTGGTGGCTTGGCCTTCAGTCTTTTCAGGGGCCAGGGGAACACCAAGTTCCGCCATAAGCCCCTGAAATGCGGCAAGCAGCTGTCCACATGTGCCCGAGTCGTGTTCACCCCCGAACAAAAAATCGTTGAGGTAGTGTGTCACAGCCCGATATCCCGACCTTTGAACGAAAGCCCAGTGGAGAAACGTGCTAAAGCGTTCAAAAGCCGAGCACGAAATGGAGCAGCCAAAGGGCATGGCCTTGTCCACATAAAACTTGCCTTGAAAATAAAAACCTAAAAGCTCAAAGTCATCAGGATGCACCGGCAACAATCGGAATGCCGATTTAATATCGCATTTCGCCAGTAGTGCCCGGAGACCGCATGAGCGGACCATCTGCAAGGCTTGGTCAAAGGATGTATACCAGACCGAGCAAAGGTCATCCGGTATAGCGTCGTTGACTGAGGAGCCCACAGGATAAGAAAGATGGTGAATCAAGCAAAATTCACCTGAGGGGAGACTTTTAAATTTTAGTATGGGGGCATATCAAACAGGCCAGCAACTCTATCCTCCCTCACTTCTTTGGCTATCTTTTCCGCAGCAATGCCCTCCTTAGCCCTGAGGGACTGTAAATTCGGGGCATCCTGGGGTGTGCGAACACCCTTGAATGGGATGCGGAAGCCATAAGTAAAACCCTCTAACAGATAGACTGCGTCATCCTTCCTAGGATAGACGCGCAACCACCTCTCTAGCATACTGAGATTAATTGGGGAGGGGGCCTTTGGGATGTGTAGCGGTGTCGGACGCAGCTCTAGCCGACCCCCGGTATCCCTTCCCCCTGCCCCGTGACCCACCGGTCCGTGGGAACGCGGAAGCAGCATGCAGTCCGGCACAGGAAGGGCACTCATGTTTAAACTTGCATTGCCGCCTGGTGCATACTCCATTAGAGGAGTAACTCCAACACAGCAGGTAGGCTGGAACCCCCTGCCCTGCCAGCTGGCGGGGAGCCTGTGTAGTGGCGGGCCACTGGACTGCATGGCCGCAGTGGTACCAGTCACCCGGTGCTGGCCGTGTAGGGGTCATATAAAGGAACCACAATTGCTGGCAGGGTTCGTCCCACTTCATCTCAGGGTGAAGGGCAGCTCTCATTCTAAATTCCTCGTCATAGGCTAACCATGACGGGCCAGGGAAATCCATGACAGCACGGTAAATGTTGTCCAGATACTGCACCATCGGAATAGCCAAATCAGGACAAGCCCTGAGATAAACAGCTATGTAGATCAAGTAGGCTGGTAGCCAGTTAGCCCACGTACGGGGGTGTGTGTTGCGATGACGGGACAATTCCTTGTCCCTGTCATCCTGCCCCTCCTTTTCCTCCTTGGTTGGTTCCCGGTTAAGGAGGGTGAAGATATCGACATACTCCCCCCGCCATATCTTCTCCCTGGTGGCTTGAGACAAATGGTCACCCAGAGGAAGAGAGTAGCCGGCTGTCAGCATGGCCGGAGTCGGCACGGAGCGAAGTGAGGGAGTAGAGAACGGGCCATATGGCCCAATAGGAAATGGAGCTGGTACAGATGGGGCGGTCATCCCTGTCAAACCCTGTGAATAGGGAGGGCCCCAAGTGGCAAGAGGGGTCTGGGTAGTATGCTGCAATGGTGAATTGACTTGTTGAGGCCAGGGCCACTGTACCCCCATGTTAGTAAGTGGCAGTGTGAATGGTGTGCTAACTTGACCACAATACTCACTTGTTGCACCCCCTTGGGCCACCCCCACCGGGGGTTCCAGCCTATGGTGGGCATTGGAGCTCGCGACGGAAGTCGAGCTCTGAGCCATCGGAGGTCCAGGCCAGATTGCACTGGGCATCGGCGGGATGCCCCGCCGGGGAAGTTGCACAGGGAGCTGCGGAGCATCACCAAGCATGGTCCTGATGGCCTCAAGCAGCTCTACCCGGCTGAGGGCCCGCTGTTGATTCTCAAGAGGCAAACGGGCAGCAGCCGGATGCGGCCCAACCCCAGGGTCCTGAGTTGGTGGAGCAATCCCCATCGAGGCTTCTAGGGCCGCTATGCGGGCCAGAAGCGATTCAACAGTGTCCAGCCCACCAAAATAATGTGGGCCGGAGAGGCCAGGTGGCCTGCCGGGCAGTCCCTGTCCGACGGTGGGCAGAGGGCCGTGGCCCTGTCCAAGGCCAACCGCGGGCACTGGGGTGAGGCCACGTGCCAGCCCCCGGGCGCAGTAGGGCCAGGCCAGATAATCTGACCCATGGGGTACAGGGCCGGGGTGGGGCACAATCCCGCGCTGGGCCACATTAGGCCACCTTGCCCCATACTGGGCCCCAGCGATGTTTCTGGGCCTAAGCTAAGGGCCCCAAAGTCCATGGGGGCTGGAGCCCCAGGAGTGCAGGTCCGCGCAGCCCCTGCCCGAGTCCTCCGACTTGGCGGGGGTAGGCAGGAGCCTGTTCGCCCTCATTGGTGGCAGTGGGGAAAAAAACCTCTTGGTGCTCCCACACGAGCCCTCCGGCCCAGTGGTACACCATGAGGGACAGGGTGGGGGGGTCGAGTGAGCCCATCCCCGTGCATGTGGCTGCGCGGCCACTGCACCCTTCTTCTTGGGGGCTATGGCCACCCAAAGGTGGTGTCCCTAAGAGGGACACAAAGAACAGACCGATGGAGCAAATTCCCCCGCTCCAACGGTCCAGAATAAAGCAACGGCAAAGCAAGGAAGCAGCGAAGGCAAAGGCAAGGCAAAAGGCAAAAGGAGCGGTGGAGCAAACTTCTCCACTCCGTCGCTCTTCTAAAAATGGCGGCGAGCCGTCTTGTGGCCACCCCTTTTATGTTGGTGTGGCCACACCCCTAACTACCCGGATGTCTGCATCCGGGGGTGGGGGAGCCTGCAAAGAGCATGGCGGCCATATTGGCACCACGCTTGCCTATTCACTATTGATTGTGAAGAGCAGTTAGCATAAATAAGACTAGGATGGCAAGGTTGCTTCAAGTGTTAGGGACCCCCACCAAAGTGCTTCCTATGAATTCTTTGGAACAACTGGAGTTGCCCTAATGGCTACAGTGGCTCAGTGGTTAAGAAGCTTGCCTTGTTAGCTGGAAGGCTGGCAAGTCAGCAGTTCAAGACCTCGATACTGCATGACAGTTTGAGCTTCCGTCTCTGTCCCAGCTCCTGCCAACCTAGCAGTTAGAAAACAAGAAATTGCAAGTAGACAAATAGGGACCACTTTGGTGGAGAAAAAGATCTTGGGGACATGAAAGGAGCCTCATTCGGGCATCCCCTAAGCAGACTTTCTCCAGCAAAAATCCTTTCAATTCATAATGATTTCTGACACAAAATTATTATACTGGCATCAGCAATGGGCAGTAGCACTGAAAGATGTGAAGTGCCAATACCCAGAATTACCTAACACAGGGCTACTGGAAATGGCTAGCTTTGCCTCCCCATAAACCCAGGACCTGGAAGAAGTTTCCTGCAGATGTTAGCAAGAAGAGACACTGTTTGGGTGTGAAGGGTTTGTTTTTCTCTCTCCGTTCTGATTTTGTTGTGTCTCTCCTAATCTCACCTGGATTTCCTTTTTGTTTTCATTCCTCACTGGAACTCATAACTTTTTGTGTGTGTTTTATATGTGCATTTATTTGCACTTTTTATTTAATTTACCCAACTGTACGTTCATACAAACATATCCTCTATACATATTTTAGCTATTCACATTTTAAAATATGTATAAGGTTTGGGTAGTGTTTTGTTTTTCCAAAACACCTGGTGCATTTTATAAGTGTGACAATTTTTGAAGGCACATTACATTTTCCTTCTCAATTGAGAGGACTATGTGAAATCCAGTGATTCTTTCCCACCCCACCCCCCACCCCCACTAGGTGATATCCATTCTTAGATTCTGACTCAAGGCATATAAAGTCGGAGAATGCAATGTGGATTATTGTTATAATGAGGGGAATGTGCTTCTAATCCACTTTCCTCATGTGAATATGGGGCTGGAAGAGGGTCATTGCATCTACAACAGATGATGGACTTTGAACACTCATGGAATTTATTACCTAAACTTGTTCATGAATAATCCAATTATTGTCATATCTGAGTAGATTCTAGAAGTTGGAATTTTATACTGTATTACTTTCCCCCAATTTTTCTAAGCATAGGACACCTAGAAAATGGTTGTTTTGGGGGATTACATCTCATGTGGAATTTTAACTTTTGAGTAAAATACATAGGTTTGAAAAAATATTCTTCCTATGCTTCTGATAATTGTAATTCTAAAAGGTTACTTTTCCAAGTGCTACCATCTATATAATTAAAAGCCTACAATATTCTTTACATTTTGTTCTTCACAAGTGTAGGTTGTTCAGTTCTGGGGGGAAACCAATGGGTATATATCTGAGCAAAATCCTCTTTGACAACAAAGGCTGGATTCAGACATGACATGAATCAGTAGTTTTCTTGACTGAGAACCCAATTTTTTTGTGGATCAAGGGTTGCACTTGCTCCTGTAGAAGCTTTTCAGGAGCACACAAATAGGCTGATGAATAGAAGAGCACTGACTGGGATGAGAACACAGCTATTCTCATGTCCCCTAACAACCAGCAAATCAGATGCAGCTTTCCTCAGTGTACCATGCTAAGCAGAAAAAAGACAGTAGGTTGCATTAGATACTGCCAGTGCTATGAATGCTACCCGAAATAATGGTCAGAATCCTATTACTTGCACCTACCAACCAAAGTCCATTGGTGTAATTCTCAGCTGTGAATTGCCACAAGTAAAAGAGCTCAGCATAATCATTTGCATGATCTACAATTATTTCTTGAATTGTAGCAATTCAACTGCAGTGAAGTGCGGAAGGTCAGCAGTTCGATTCCCGAGTACTGCAGGACGGAAATGAGCTCCCGTCTTCATCCCAGCTCCTGCCAACCTAGCAGTTCGAAAGCAAGAAATTGCAAGTAGATAAATAGGGACCACTTTGGTGGGAAGGTAACAGCGTTCCGTGCGCTCCGGTGTCTAGTCATGCCTGCCACATGACCACGGAAACGTCTGCAGAAGCAGACAGCGCTGGCTCTTCGGCTTAGAAACAGAGATGAGCACTGCATCCTAGAGTCGGATACGACTGGCTTTCAAGCAAGGGAAACCTTTACCTTTACCTTTAGCAATTCACAACTGAAAATTACTACAATGACCCAAAATAATTGGTCAGTTGAATTTTGGGTGATAATATTGAGGATATTGGGGACCATTCAACAATTACATGATCCTCAAAGGGGGGAGGGGGTCTGCCATCCAAATTACAGAAAATTACGTGGGGTCAGGTCAAAATTACATAATCAATTTGGAACTGTTTCTAACCAAAAGTGGGAAACCAAACCTGCGCATAAAAAGAAAGGGTTTTATTTACCTTTGTGCCTTGCTCCCTTTTGGTGAAAATGGAGGGAGAAAGCCATACTTCCTGGTTGCAGGGAGAGCAAGAGGCTAGGCTAGAGCATCACTTCCTGCTTCAGTGCAATTAGCCTGCCTGCCCATTTCCCCTGCAGCGCCACCACTTGTTGGTGGTACAAAATACAGTACTATTTGGTTCAGATCACATAATTTTAAAGGGAGAGGGGGTCAAAGTGAAAATTATGGTTGGGTTACATATGGGGGAGCAGGTCAATTTTTCAAAGAAAAAGGATCATGTAATTGTTGAATGGCCCCTTGGTTAAAAAAGAGAGTTTTCTCTTAGAATTTAGTTATCCCTTTAATTTGCAGCATATAAGGCAGAGAAAAACAACATAGAAATGTGGAGAGGTCAGACCTGTTTCATACAGCAGCATCCTCCCTTTTGCACACACATTTACACTTCATATGGTGAAAATCATTCTACAAACATTTAAAGTAGAAAATGTGTCTAAACTGTGAGTTATCATCTGTAGATACAGTCAGAGGAACAAAAGGGGAGAAATGGAGTCTCCACATGCCGTGGCCCTACAAACCTATTACTTGGAGAATGGTTTGAGGAAAAAGAGGGCTATTGACAAAACAGTGGAAGCAAAAAGACAAATAGGAAAGGGGAATGGGACTTGCCTCAAATGTTAGATGTGGGGAAAGAACTTTATCAATCAGGTTAGTGACAAAGGACAGCCACATTTGGTTATAAAGTCTCTTTCCACTGATACCCAGTGTTAGTGCATTCAAGATTTCTATCATCCCAACAAATAGTCAGCAGTAATAGCAGTAGCAGCAGTAATAATATTTGTAAAGAATCAAGTGGTGAGAATATACCTTCCTCCCAAAAGGCCCAGTAAAATGAGGGAGCTACATTAGTGAGCACTGAAACAAAGTGTTGAGTAGTGGTAGAAAATATTTAAAAGGTCATTGTGATTCACTAAATCATCTAGTTACCAGAGACGACATAAGAATATAGATTATACTAATTCAAGTGATGAATCTAGGTCAAGCTTCTGGTTGTGTCAAGAATACAGATTTTCTCACAACCCAAATAAAAGAAATAGTTTATATTTAAGATGCAGGTGAGGAATAGGACAATAACATCCTGTCCTAGGAATTTTTTTCTCCATTTGAGTCCTTCTACTTATTAAGACATCATGTGAGATAGTTTTTTGGATGCTAAACCCTGCCTCCTATTCAAAGATCAAGGTTTTCCTTAGTACTGTACTTCATTATTGTGGAATCTTTTTTCAAGCAAGGCTGGCTATTCCCCATCATTTCTCTTTTAGAGGCAATCTTACGGAGCCCTAACTAACAATCTTGGCACCTGGCAATTCGCTATGCTATTGATTAACCTTGGTTTGTATGAGATTGGTATACATAGGGAGAGGAGAAAGCAATGGGAAGGACACGGAGGTCTGAGGGTACCCCGTTGGAATATTGGTTCCATCCTGAGCCCACTGTTTTGTGTCGCTTTCCAGTGGAGAAGTGGCAGGAAGCACCATAGGCTAGAGCTATAAACTATGCAGAGGAATTATACTGCCAAGCTGCACAAATGCATCTGACAAATTTCATGCAAAGTGTGCATGTGTGAAAGGATTGTAACAGTGAAAGGCATTGAAACAATCCTGGAGTCATAATACTGCTGTAAATTTCGATACCTAAAGCAATGTTTTCACAATCATTCTGTTAGACAAACACAAAAATGGTTTGGTTTTGCCCGAGCTGTGAATTGAACAATGAAGTTATAAGGTGGGGGAAAACTGAACCTTGATACTAAAAGAAACTACCCATTGTGGATTCCCAATGTCTACAAGGGAGGCATTTTACTTTCCCTATAAACATAAATGGCAATTATTTACTTGTAGGGAAAAACCTCAGAGATACTGTTTCCTACTTTCTTCCCTTCTGACTCTGCCTGCTACAATTGCCCCTATGTGAACCACCCCGGCTTCATATCCATTGCTCTACACACAGTCTTGTCAGAATATTAGAAAGTGGGGCATCTATTTTGATCCATATGGTCTTTTAAGTGATAGAATACACTAGTTGTACAAAGATGAATGGAACATAGTGATACTAAAATCGTAACTGAAAGATTGATTGATACACTTGTGAAGAAGCCAGTTTAGCATGTCCTAGGCAACTTCAGGATTGGGCAGACAGAAGGTTTGTACTTTTGGTTAGGGAGGTTCAATTGCTCCTGTAGTGTGCAAACAGCAGATAACTGTAACTGAACTGTAGAGATTCACTTACAAAATAAACATTGGTGTCCTGAATGTTTCTAAATCTCAGAGAGATGGGGAGAGTGGGAAGAAAATTGGTTAGCTGCAGCACAGTTCAAACCTTTGAAACTCGTTTAAAGAGCAATCCCATAGAATAGAATCCTTTATTGGCCAGGTGTGCTAACACACCAGTAATTTGTCTTTGGTACATATGCTCTCTATATACATGAAAAATTAAATTACATTTACTAGATCATCTACTACACTTAATAATAGGTGCTAATCATAATACCAACAACAATCTCACATATCCCTAAAGAAATAACAATAGAATAAAATCACACAATTTAGTTATTCATCAGATTGATGGCATTTGGAAAGAAACTATCCTTGTATCTGGTTGTTTTAGTATATAATACTCTAAAGCGTTGTTTCGACGGTAGAAGCTGGAACAAGTTATTGCCAAGATGTGTGGGGTCTTTGTATATTTTCTCCGCTCTCTTTTTAGCTCGTGTAGTATATAGATCTTCAATGGAAGGTAGATTAACAGCAATAATTTTTTCTGCAGTCCTAATTACTCGTTGGAGTCTATGTTTATCTTGCTGAGATGCAGAACCAAACCAGACAAATATAGAGGTGCAGATGATGGATTCTATGAACCCTCTGTAGAACTGGATCTACAACTCTTTAGGCAACTTGAGCTTTCTGAGTTGGCGCAGAAAGAACAGTCTCTGTTGTGCTTTCTTAATGTTCCTAGTGTTAGATGACTACTTTAAATCTTGAGATATGACAATACCTAAGAACTTGAAGGACTCCACTATTAATACTGGATTATTTAGTATTGTAAGCGATGAATATGGGGATCGAATGCATAATGCTCTTTAAGCGAGGTACCTCTGTATTTTAAAATTGGCTTTCTAGTCAGAAAATATAGGGCAACCCCAACCCTTGAGAGGAAGTCCCACACTTCCACTTTGCACCTGTGCTGTTTCATGACTCCCACTTCACAATCTTGATGTGGCCCCCACCAAGTTAGCAGCAGTCCTGGACTCCTCGTAGACCTTGCCCGTGGGGCCTGTTTCTTGATCTGCCCCTAAGGAGATGGATGAGTAGGAGTGAAGCCCTTAGGGATTTGACCCCTCACAGCTTCCCCAGGATCCATGGGCATACACATGAGAGAGAGAGAGAGAGAGAGAGAGAGAGAGAGAGAGAGAGAGAGAGAGAGAGAGAGAGAGAGAGAGAGAGAGAGAGAGAGAGAGAGAGAGAGAGAGAGAGAGAGAGAGAGAGAGAGAGAGAGAGAGAGAGAGAGAGAGAGAGAGAGAGAGAGAGAGAGAGAGAGAGAGAGAGAGAGAGAGAGAGAGAGAGAGAGAGAGAGAGAGAGAGAGAGAGAGAGAGAGAGAGAGAGAGAGAGCATATGCCTTGTGGTGTGAGTGGATGGCCGGGAGGTGATCATGAATTGTGTATGGGAGAGGCTGAGGGCAGGTGCCGAAAGAGGGGACCCTCAGGAACGCGGGAGGTCGGACCCCCTGCATCTCATCTCGGCTGGTGAAGTGGAACAATAATAAGAGGGAAATGTGCTCGAGGGAAGAAAGTGTGTGAGGGAGGGAGGGAGGGAGGGAGGCGCATGCACACATACATCCAGTATGCCACTCTGTGTGTATGTGTGTGTATGCAAGTGCACGAGTGAGGGAGGGGGAAGGAGGAGGGCTGTTTCCCCCTTCTCTCTCGGTCTCTTTCTCCTTCTCTCTCTCTCAGAGCTCAGTTAATCCTGCTGTCAGTTGGTGTTAAGGCAGCGATCTAAGCGCCGGATTCGGAGGGGAAAGAGAGAAGGAGCGCCCATCCTGCATGCAAGGAAGAAGGGACCCAAAACAACAGCGGGAAGAAGAGCCAGCCAGCCAGAGACAACGAGAGAGGAAGCAGAAGCGGGGGGGAGAAAAAATAAATAAATAAAAATAAAAAGGAAAGAAGAAGGAACAAAGGAAGGAAGCCAAGAAAGGAGGGAGGGAGGGAGGGGGAAAGACGACCAAATCTATGCTTGGACCTGGGCTTCTCTCTCGCCAATGCAAAAGGGAATATGCAGCACATTTTCGCCTTCTTCTGCACCAGTTTCCTAGGGGCAGCGTTGGGGGTCAATTTCCCCAGCAACATTCAGATAGGTGAGTCCGGGGGCCGGGGGGGGGGGTTAAGCCCGCCTGCAAGGGGGGGAGGAGGAAAATGGCTTTCCCTTGTGGGGCGCCGCCAGGGGGACGCGTGGTGGGACCTTTTCCCCTCCCCGTCGCCTCCGCGGTGGCGGCGGCAAAGAGGACCGGCAGGTGGTCCGAGGGCGGGAAGTGCCTTGTTGGTCCGGAGGGAGTCCCGGGCGAGAGAGGAAGGGAGGGAGGGACACCTGCCTGCGCCTCCCACGCCCGGGAAAGAGCTCCACTGCGTCCACAGCCGGGACTCCGCATTTCACTTGGGGGGGGGGGGGGGACGACGACGTGTGTATGTGGCTGGCAATTGCCTCGTCGTCTCCCCTTCATGGCGGGGGGTGGGTGTTGCCGTGTTTTCCTCTCGTCTGGAGGCGAGGCTAGAGCCTGTTGCCTGAGGGAGCCAGCCTTCGCCTTTGTTGTTGTTGTTGCTGCTCGTGAGGAGACGCAGAAGAGCCGCCTCAGGAAGCTGTGTGCCAACCAGCAGCCCTTCTCCTCTCCTCCTCCTCCGCTCCCTCCCTGTTCCCACCCTCCCTGTTTCGTCTCGCCGCTCCCGGTTCCCTAAAATGCAGATACAAACTCTCCCCCCCCCCCCCAAAAAAAAAAGCCTTCCATCCCGGCTCGAACGGACGTCGGAGCCCCGTCTTTTCACCCGGCGCCTCTCGCCCCCTGCTCTTATTGCACACCACGCCGGGTCCTTCCCGCCTTGCTTCGCCTTCCTCGGGGTGGGGGTGGGGCGAAGACGGAGGGGGAGAGAAACGAAAACCAACTCTTGGGCGCTCGCCCCACACGCGGGAACGGCGGTGCTTTTATGGCAGTTGGACAGCCTTGTGTGTCTCTCCCCTCCCTCTCTTCCCGCCCTAGATTCCTTTAGGGGTCTGTCGCCCTGGATCAAAAATATATATCAAAGAGAGGGGGGGAGCGCGATCCTGAGGAAACGAGCCGGCTTCGGTTCGTCTCGCCTCCCGTGGCAACGCTCGCGAAGCGCGATTCGGATGCGCGCTACGCGTCGCCTTGCTTATTTATCCATTTTTTAGGATGGCACCCAAGCTTCTGACCCACACCCCACACCCCCACCCCGCTGCGGGTGGAGGTGGTTAAGCCTTCGCAATCGGGTGCACGGAAGGATTTCGAGTTCTCTGGGCGCTGAACCAGAGCGTTTGCACCAGGCGATTAACATAAATGGCAACAGCATAATAATAACAACAACAACAACAACAACAACAACAACAGCAGCAGCAGCAGCAGCAGCAGCAGCAGCAGCAGCAGCAGCAGCAGCAGCAGCAGCAGCAGCAGTAACTGAACTACATATGCCTCTCTGTTACTGGGTAAGGGGAGATGTCTACTCCAAATAGTTACTGAACACACTATGCAGTCCTGTTAAACTCTCAAAGGTACACCACAAGTGCATAAGGAACAGGATCCCAAGGGCTATGTGTTCACAACCCAGTGAACAGTTGTCAGAAGCATTTGTGTTTTGGGATGAAGAAAGCACTGCTTGATTCATTTAGCCTCTCCTTTCTCACACTGTACTGATCCCTATACAGTAGTAGCCACATTTCTCCACAGTCTCCTTGTTCCCTGTTCTAAACCTTGGCACCCCTGACATTCCCTACTGGAGAAAAAGAGCAAGGTTCCTGATACCTATTGTTTTTTGTAACATTAAATTGCCCATGGCTACATCCAGCCTGATCCCCCATTGTCCAAGGGTAGGTGTTCTTAGTTCTTATTTAGTTCGGGAGCAACTTGTTGCGTCAACATTTGCTGTGCAGACAAATATAGCTAGTCCACATCTTCTAAAGCAGGGGTGCCCAAACTTTTTGGGCCGTGGGCCAGTCATGTGGTTCACTATGGCCTGTGGGATGAATCCGGCCCCGACACCAATCCATTTGGCCTGCAAAGCCCTCGTCACTCCCGGAGTCGGAAGTAAAATGCACCCATATGGAATCATGGGCTGGATCTGGCCCACGGGTTATAGTTTGGGCACCCCTGTTCTAAAGGAAGAGAAAAAATGAATCTCCCTTGAACTGGGGTGTTTGTGTTTATTGTTTTCTTTGACCATGTTTATTAGTATTTGAAGTGTTGCCCAGAAACCCAATTATATTAAACCCCTTCCCAGTGCTTCAGACTCTAATCAATATACCATTTATGAGTATATGAAGTAGTACTAGGGGTTTTGATGTGTTATTTGTTGATAACTTGTATGTTATACTGGATAGAGCATAGGATCTTAGACTGAGGAAACTTGAATGTTTAAATCCCCATTTGGATGTGAAACTTTATGGAGGATGGTAACATAACTAAAAGGTGTTAACCCTTTTTGTCATAAGGGTTACCATAATTCAGAAGTGACTTGATAACACACCTCAACACAATCAGATGGTCATATTACATTTGTTGGCTTTCAGGATGCATCAAGAATCTTTGTTCTTTTTGTTCTATGAGTGTGACCTAGCTATCCTTCCAGAAAATTGTTCAGAGATATTTTGGTCATTAAACTATTAAGAGAGACACACACATGAAAAGTATATATTGAAATGGAGCTACAGTATTTGATACCATTCCCATGTAATGTTCAACTTTCAATTTGTTTTCCATCTCTTTCTTACATATCCTAGGGGGATTATTTCCTACTCAACAATCCCAGGAACATGCAGCATTTATGTTTGCATTATCACAGTTCACAGAGCCCCCCAAGCTGGCTCCCCAGATTGATATTGTGAATATTAGTGACAGCTTTGAAATGACCTACACCTGTAAGTAGCAAATATCCATTGATCAACCTTTGTGTTTCTTGGTTGTTTCTTCTACCTCTTTTGTGTCCGTCACATCTAGTTTTAAAACTAATGTCCAGATCTGTGGGACGAGACTTTTATAAGAGACCCCTACTTTATTTTTCTTTTTATGCTTGTTTTCTTTGGCTATTTAGGTAAAAAGTGTATTATTTTTAATTGTAAGGTCTCCCTTCTTGATCTCTTTCTATGTGTGTATCCCGCCCGCACCAGTTTGGGATTAAGGATCTACCATGGCACAAATGCATGGTACCTACAACACAGGAAAATGGGATGCATTAATTATTCTGTTCATTTTTGAGAGCTAGACTTTAGCCATGCAGCATTATATATATTAAGTAATCAACAATATTCATAAGTTAGGCAGAAGTGAATAAAAGGTCAGAGCTAAATCTAGCAATACAGTACAACTAATAATGAAAGCAAGGTGAGAGTTCTGGTCTCAAACAGTTATTCTTAGCCTTTTATACCCTGAGCAGTAAAAGTATTTCCTGGAATAAAAATACATAAGGTAAGGCTTTCATAGAAAGCTCTGTAAAACATCACCTCAGAAATCAGTGTGGTTGATAGGGTCATATGGTGCCAGCAAAGTAGGAGACAAAATAACATTTTACTAGTCCAATGGAAAGATAAATTAGAGGAATGAAGAAAGCAAAGCCTCTACCATTAAAATGGAAATACTATCAGACTGTAGTCTTTGTACACACAAGGTGTCATTCTCAGAGGGAAGAGCCTGATTTGGTATGGCAGGAATTCTTTTGCTTATTTCTCCGCTGTGTTAGACATTCAGGGAACTCTTTGTCGGTGGTGGTGTTACTGCTGTTTCAAAACAAGAGAGGACCCTGGGGAATGTTGTGTTTATTTGTGCCATACCTGTTGATCTCAAGAATGACCTAGAAGTGGCATTTCTGTAGTTCTTTCTGCAGTCTCCTTCCAGGCATCCAAATGAATAATTCTCAAGTACCCGTACATCAGCCAGAGGAGAAACTTTATAACATATTTAATGTTCTTTCTTTGAGCAAGTTGTAAACATGGTGTTAGGAGAAGAAAATACAGAAAAAGCAGAAATGCTTCAATTGATGGCTTCTGGTGGATTATTTTCGCTACCATAATTTCCAAATGCTGAATTTAATTTGTAGTAGTCACACATGGTAAAGTACAATGAACGAAAAGACATATATTGTCAAGATGAATCAGAAATGTAGGTCCTGGACCAATAAAATTCTGGTGAAGAGATAGGGTTGCATTTTTTTTAAAATAGGAATTGTGAAAAATTTAACTTGTTGCATGCAAACAAATGCAACCAAAGGAATTACATCAAAGCTAGACAAACTCCAGAGAGATACAATGCCCTAAAATAAAGATTAAGAAAATTAATTACAGTCACAAACAAAAATGTTTTTCTCTGATAACATAATTACATTCTGTCTTAGAATGAAACATTCTGCCCTTCCAACTTTCATCAAAACAAGTCTTGAGTTTCTGGGTTTAACTAAGCTTGCTGGCATTTGATTTTACAGTCTCCCCAATGAGATCATATAAAATCATTGTGCAGTGGTTAGTTTGATTTGGTGGCCGCAGCTTTCTGAGCTTGTATTTCTTTTTTTATCCCTAATTGAGCTTAGATTAGCAACACATACATGATTACATAGTAAATTATATTGTAGATGGACAAATTATAAACAAGTTCTACCTCATACACTCTCCAGTTCTAAGGGAACAACAATTTTGACTGATTCTAGCTAGTCCATTCTATTCAAATGAATTCATCTTAAGTTTTGTATTTTTAAATTAAAAGCTCCCATCATATTATTCTCTAGTAATTGTAAGCAATCTTTGATTTTAACAACAAAACAGATCATGGAGGTTTGCTTCTGTACCTCATAAATTCAACTTAGATGTGAATTTAGGCCATTTATAAATCTTCTTCTATAAATACTGGGAGCAATGCAGACATTCACCATGATGTCCTAGATGACCTCTCAGGTCCATTCTAACTCTACAGCTCTATGATTCTGTAATTCCCTTTCTCTGGTAGAACTTATAACTACATTGGTGAGTTTTTCTTCCCATAATGTGACATTTAAATATTATTCTATGGTGTAGCAAATAAGCAGTTTGTTTTTGTAGCAAGTTTGAATACTGTCTTGATAATGGTTGAGCTTTACTGTTGTTCTATTACTGTTTGTTGCATGAATTACCTTTATCTCTGCATGCTTCAATGATATTTTAATTTGTAAAGCAAGTGTAAAAGCAAATCATTCTTGTGAATATAATGATTTTGTATTGCCTCCGAATGGACTTTTCATATATTACAATAAAACACTGATGCAGAGAGTTGCATGGCATGTCTAAACATCTGTGTTCCTTTTATAAGATTATTTTGAAGATTGTCTTCAAAGCAGAAAAGTGTCAGTAGGACTGGGGACATTTAATTCCCCCAATCTGTTTCTACCAATCTGTTCTTGTCTTATTTCTCAACCCCCTAGATTCAGATAGCAAAAGAAAGCTGGTGTGTGTTGAAGATGGAACAACAGTCTTACAGGGCTTTTAGAGAAAAGAATTTGCTAGAATAGGAGGGGAATTATGTAGCCTTCTCTCTTGGCCTTTCATCTTCCATAGCATTGTTTCTCTAGGCTTGAAGAAGTGATTCAGTTCACATATTTGCTGCAGTAAAATTCCAAGAGCAGAAATATGGGAATTGCCAGAAGTGACCCCTAGAAGTGCATGCAAGGATCTGTCCTTGCTCAAAAGGTTAGCTGCATTATGAGCAGACTCGGTGAACATCACTGTACATGAGAAGTGGGAATGTAAAATCAGTATGACAGAAGCATCTTATTAATTTTTCTCCCTGATGGCTCTTAGGATTAATGAGCATGAAATGGAGCAAAAGGAAGGTTAGGTACAGTATGTAGAGGAATCCAGTGCTTTGTCCACATATGATAACTTTGCAAATGGCAGATGTTGAGAAAGACCATTCCTTGGCCACCAATGGTGAAATTGGCAGCATACAGTGTGAAAAGGCATCCACTGCCATCTAGCAGGTAATGCTGAAATACTACTGGGAGAGATGTATAGTGGAGCTGACAGAGAATAAGCCTGAAGGAGTAATAGATTGTAGCACAGCTGTCATATGATCTTTTGGTAATACGTAGCACTAACAAACAGTCTGTATTTAATATATTTGAACCATGGCTTTTTACACAGCAGTGTTGACTGCTACCTTATAGAAAATGGCAGCAACACATTAACTAAAAAGGTTGCTTGTTTCTCCCATAATATTAAAACAATACAAGAGCATTTACAGTTAAAGCTGGGAAAGGCAATCAGTGGACTTCCTGATATCGTTGGGCTGTAAGACGATAGTGCTGGATAATGTGAATTGCATCCCACAAGATCTGTAAAACTATGAGTTTAAAGGATAATATATCCCATAGTAAAGGTAAACAAGAACTGCAGTGGCTTTAGTGGTTAAGATGCTGAACTTGATGACTGGAAGGTTGGCAGGCCAGCAGTTTGAGACCTAAGTGCGGCATGATGGAGTGAACTTCTGTCTCTGCCCTAGCTCCTACCAATCTAGCAGTTCGAAAGCAAGAAATTGCAAGTAGATAAATAGGTACCACTTTGGTCAGAAGGTAAACAGTGTTCCATGCACTCTGGTGTTTAGTCATGCCTGCCATGTGGCCATGGAAACATCTACAGATGCAGATGTAAACAGAGATGAGCACTGAACCCTAGAGCTGGATATGACTGGCTTTTGAGCAAGGGCAACCTTTATCTTTACCTAAAGGTAAACACAAATATCAAATTATTTTAGAAGTGTGGACCGCACAGAGGCTTCCCAAAGTGGATGCTAGTAGCTCTGATATCAGGGATTGAGTAAATTTGCTTGTGAATTTAACTTGCACAGTACAGGAGCTATCCTTAGACTGAACTCTAAACTCCAACATAGGACAGCACCTTGGTTAGCTCCTTTGGATAAGTCCCAGATTAGATTCACTGCTCGGTTGAAATCAGATCCATGAGCCTCCACTGTTTGCACATAAAAACGTAGTGCAAAGATTTATTTGCTAAATGTTGCTACTGTTTCAGAAGCTACTGTAAACCAATTTAGAAGCAGTCCTGGCTTCACCTAACAATCCAAAATATTTTCTAGTCTTTTTTTTATACCATATAATTTAAAACTTAATCAGACATATTTCTTTGAAACAAGGCAGCCAAATACCTTTCTGGAGTGGTAACTTTAGTGGTATTGGGAACTTTGTAAATCACACTCCACAGATATAATCAATTAGCTGCCAAGATATGGCAGTCAAAAGAAAAAGAAGGCATTATGGAAAATGGTAAAGCAAAAAGAAATTCAGTATCAAAACATAACTTTTTTATATTTGGCTGGCAACTAGATTATTGCAGTTCTAATCCCCAAAAGTAACATTTTCTCCTTCCAAGAAGATTATGGAAAATGGCATTATGTGGGAATGTAGGAAGCAAAGTTTGAATTAGTTTGCAATATTGAGAGTAGTGCAATAAGGGCAGTTAAAGCTTTTGTCATGTATGCAAAAGCAGAAATGAAATCCATTACTGATGTTCATGATCTGAGTGTTGTTGCTTGGGTATAAAAATGGCACTGCTCATGCAAAGGCAGTATTAATGGGACCAGAGCTTGCAGAAGTGCAACAATTCTTTAGAAGAGGAATCATTCCATGCTGCAATTTTACTTTCCCCAGGCCATAGTTTTCACTACACAGAAGGCTGCATATGGCACTGTTTCATAGGGTGTGATTATCAAAGGGTGTCAGTTTCTTGCAATTGTTTGCAGATCTGTTATCAACAAAATCATGGTTCACACATACAATTTTCTCTGGTGGGTTGTTCTGTGAACACACACAAACATGGAAAGAATGTCGCGTCTGAAATGCTTTTGTGTAGTTACGCCAATAGTGTGACTTTTAGAAGCAAATTGTCATGAGCTAAGAAATCTCTGTAGACATTATCTGTTTTACATGTAGAAGCATGATTCAAAAGAAAACATGGAAAGTGACTTTTAGAAAAGATTTGTATAATATACAAGCCCCCTGGGAAGAACCACCTAATGTAGCAGCAAATCGAACTTGTTGGAAGCAATTGATCACCCAGTACGCACCCTTGCATGCAAGGGCATAGGAAGAGAAAGATGACTCAGAATGCAGCAGATAATGTGTACAGAGATTACAACAGTTTGCTTCCAAAAGTTATGCTGTTTGTATAACAGCAAAACAGGATTCCAGTCATTAACTTTCTTACAAAGTCTTTGTGAATAGAATTTAGACTCTGTAATAATGAACTCCTGACTTGAGGCCTTTATACAAACAGGTTGACAGAGTACTGTGTGAACATCTGTGGCTGTATATTGAGTCCCACCTAATAATAAGAAAGCATTTATCCATTATTTCCTATATGTTCAGTTGATAGATGCAACATTGACTAGACTACAATTGGGATTTCACTCCAGAGCAAGAGAAATCAGAATAGTTATAGCAGTGAATTGCATCTAATTAACAAGATGCCAGATGTGTGCCTAGTAGTGGGACTAACACAATTTAGTACTGCATTATATGTAATTTCACTTGTTTAGGAATAAAATCTCAGTAGGATTCTGGCCATTATTTATTTAATTTGTTGTTTTTGTTATTACATGCTATCACAGGAGTTCTCAACCTTTTAAAGCTAGGGGCCTGGGTCACACTCCCTCAGACAGTTTTGGGGGCCCGACAGCCATTTTGCTCTTACTCCACTACATGGCACTTCCTGGTGTAGTGGAGGTAGTGGTGGGCCCACATGAAATGGTGCCGTTGGCTGCAGGTTGAGAATTCATGTGCTATCAGGTTGCTTTCAGCTTTTGACAACCCTATGAATGAGTAATCTCTAAAATGTCCTGTTGTCAACAGCCATGCTCAGCTTTTGTAAATTTAAAGTTGTTGTGTCTTTTGTGGTCAATCCATTTCATATTTGGTCTTCCTTTTTTCCTGCCCTCAGTTTTTCTAGCATTACTGTCTTTTCCAGTTACTCCTATCTTCCCAATTTGATTAGCTCTTGAGATACATTCTGCTTCTCCCCCCCACATTAAGTTAAGGTATCTGATAACTGAATAAGTTCTTTCTTTTTCTATTCTTTTTCTTAAAGGTAAAATACTTACACAGAGAAATAAAAGAATTAATGCTAGTTGAAAAACAAACAAGTTGTATGGCCAGGAGAAGATTTAATATTTCATATTCATAAAATATTTAGTATTCGCCTTGTGTATATTTTAGGAAAGATAAGGCATTAACCTGGCTCAGTAGGCCTGATTATGAATTAACATTAACACAAGATGCACATTGAAGCCACAGAGGAAGAGAGGCTGAGCAATGGATCAATCTATCTGTGTTTAAAACCTTTCTAAGAAGAGTTGGTCAGCCAAGATGTGTTGATACCTTTCTCCCATGATTCTTTCTTCAGGTGTAGAGTGTTTGGGAACTATTTGGTCACTGCCCACCAGAGGCACCATAAATGTATGTTCCAAGCAATTCACATTCTCATCCACCAAACCATGTTGTGCTTGTTGTTCAGGTTATAGTGGCAGCACTGCATTATGAGCCTCACCTTTGCTCTAACATTTACCCCATTCATATCAGCCTTTATCATCTGTACAAGAATGGCAGTATCCTGCCAGCAATCAAGTTTGAATTTGTGATGGTATGAAGAAAAGTGAACCTAGTTCAGAGTATGAGCACCTCTTTGTTACCTTTTACTGCCCTAGTGATGTACTTGTACGGCTAAATCTAATTGTGTGATATAACATTGGTGTTGCTAAGAAGAACTGGTTCAGTTTTAAGACCAAAAAATGGCATTGAAGCAACAGATGATAGGAACTGTAATATGAACACTAGCAAACAAATGAGTAAATTTAATATTTTAGGGTCTTTAATAACACTTTTGATTCAATAAAAATGATTACAACTGTTTGTAAATTGGAAAGCCCACCCACTAAGAACATCACCAGGGGTAATATATTGATTGATTGATTGTTTGATAGATTGATTGATACATGCCCTGCCCATCTGAAAACACTACCCTGTGGACACTTGACAACAGAATTTAAAATCACCATATATGTTCCAAGTATCAAAGTAAATATAAAATAATAAACAAAACATATAGATGAAAAACATCTTCAGTATTATTTAGCCAGTTAAAATAAATACACAATCCATCTCCTCTTGTTAAATCACATGACCAATCATCTGGATGCAATCCAACGTAACAGTCCCCAATTTGCAAATTAAAGGGGGAAGTCGTCATGGAACAGAAATATTTTCAGCAACTTACAAAATGCCAGCAAGTTTGGAGTGGATCTGATTTCTGCTGGCAGTTTATTCCATAGTGTAAAATGTCCATGATCTAGTCACCATCTTTCCTACCACTTTAGGGGTGACCACCCAAGGTTTAAGCATTTGGGTAGGATGGGTGTAAATTCTAAGGGAAATAATTACAATCATAATTATAACTAAAGTGTAAATGACTATTCTGAAGCTTCAGAATCTTTCTCTTTCTCAATCTGCATAACACACCTGGCTTTACCTCTGAAACTGTGTTGTAGTTGCAACAAGCAATAGACACACAGATTAATATTCCCAATTACAGATCTAAATTTATTGCAATTAGCTAATATGATGTATTGATTATTATTATTATTATTATTCAAAAAGCCCCTTTATTTATAAACATTCACTGGTCGCTCTTTCTCAGAATTACACTGCTGAAATTTATCCCACTGGTAATCAATTAAAATGCAGTTTTGTAATTAAACTTCCTAGAGCTGAGTTGTATGATACTATGAAAATTTTGCTTGTTGTGTTTGTTTATCCCAGGAGTGGCATAAAAGTAAATAAAAGTAAATTGCCATATGCTAAAATGGGTCATTGAAACTTAGTAAATTCTATTAGCTTAGCTATGTGCAGGATTCCAGCCTTGAATTATTACACCACAGTATTCTGTAATTAGAGCAACTTGAATTAAACCAATGCCTGTATTTAATAGTGAAGTAAATTCCAGCTAATACTATTAGAATGAGAAATAATGTTCACATAGAATGTTAGTGTTTACATCTTATAAAAATAAAAACCTACCTTAACGCAATATTCTGAACTACAAAAGGACTTCATTCATGCATCACATAAAGTGTCCATAACTTCTCCATCTGCCTTTCACTGTGTAACCCATATACAGTACCTACCAGTAGTTCATATTTAGGATTTATCTTAGGAGTGGAATCTGAATGGTGAATATGATTCTTTTAATCAAAGTGTCCTGTGAAATTACTTCTTTCATATTTCCAGCAGCTTTAGCCACAGCAGCATGTCCTCTTTCCTGGCTCCATTGCTTTGCAAACTGGTTTGTTTCATGCAAGTAGGTCATATTTCAAAGACATGGATACTTAAACATATCAGTCAAGACATAGACAGTTTTTTAAGTAATAAAAGATTGAAGGTAACATAAATTTTGGGCAAATTTAAATGGAAGTTATCAAGGCTGTTTCTATGTGTCATTTTATTTCATACCCCAAACAAATTTCATGATTTTTAAACTCCTATATCTTTCCTCCCCCCTCTCTTTCTCTGCCTTCTTTTCCGTTCTTTAAATGTGCCAATATGCTAAGCCAGATAAACACAATCACTTCTTAAGAAAAAGATTACACCTAAATAAAAATTCATTAATTGCTCCAATTCATTAATATTTTCAAAACTCATAAAAGTCATTATTTGAATTGTAAAGTAACAATGATGCCAATGTTTAAAATATGTGATTTTAGAGAGTAATTTTCCTGGTGGGGATGGCCATTGTTATTAAATATGATTGTCTTTCTTTAAAAATAATAAAACTAACCACTGGAGTTAATACTTCTTTTGTGAGGAGAATACAATGGAACCTCATATAACGAATGCTCCCTATAGCGAAAAAGTCACATAATGAATAGGTTTTTAATAAATTGTGCTATGCATAAAGATTTTTCCTATGGAAAAAAATACAACAAATATTCAATGGGAAAAACTGCTTAGTGAAAAAAAATGTTGTGCAATTTTTTCCCATAGGAAAAATCATTGTACATTTTTTTCTGTAGGAAAAATCGTACAATGAAAAAAATTGCATAGCAAACAGACCCGTAGAACAAATTAAAATCATTATATGGGGTTTTACTGTACAGTTCTTTTAAATTCAGGAAATATTAGGGGCGGGGGGGGGGGATGTAAAGCTTCAGCAAATTTAACTTTATAGACCCAAACTCCTAGATTCTTTCAGCCATCATGGCTACTGGGAGCTGTGATTAACAACCTGATGGTCCAGTCAGCTTGCAGTTATACTGTATCTATCTCTGATTCTTTGGGAAAAGGTAATATAGATTTTTTTTAAAAAAAGACACATGACCTAAAGTTAAAATGCATCATTAGCATTCCAACATCTTCTCCGCCCAAGATATCTCAAAATACGATACCATCCATCACATCCCCAGCAGTCCCTTATCTGATTGCTCAGTGTGCCAGGAATTATTCCTCACATCCAATGCCTTTCTTCAGTCTCCTCCATCCTGTTCTTTAGATGCCATTGCCAATTATTTCTGACAGTAAGATATTTTTCCTTACTAATTTTTGTACTATGTACTATTTTGTACTTTTGTAATTTTTGTACTATCTTGTACTTTTTACCCTGAATGGCTTCATTCTCACTTCATTCTCTGCATTGCTAGGACCAGCAGCTGGAGCAAAGGAATTGATTTCTTTGATTAAGGCAGAACTTGTGTGGGATTTCAGAACTGCTCACAATGGGGGAAATTGAGCAGTGCCACTTTGTATCTGTCTCCTCAGCTCATGAACTCTTCCAGTTGACAAAGGAGGCATGCAGAGAAGATATGTGACCATCTAACCTAGTGTTTCTCAACCTTTGGTTTTGGACTTCAATTCCCAGAAGCCTAAGTCAAGCCCCCAAAGAACTGATCGGCTAATGTACTGACTTAGGCTTCTGGGAATTTAAGTCCTCCTATGGGGCCTAGGCCCCATGTTGGTAACCACTGGTCTAAACTAAATGCA
Source organism: Bradypodion pumilum (assembly GCA_035047305.1). Lineage (NCBI taxonomy): Eukaryota > Metazoa > Chordata > Lepidosauria > Squamata > Chamaeleonidae > Bradypodion > Bradypodion pumilum. The sequence goes on from JAWDJD010000002.1 coordinate 354,031,203, forward strand.
GTTACCGTATTTATTCGTGTATAACGCGCAAAAGTTTATACCAAAAAAAGAAATCAAAGTTGGGGTGCGCGTTATACACGAGGACTGGGTGCGCGTTATAAACGAGCCTCTTTTACTTCCTTTTTAGAATTGGGTCGGCTGTCTATTGCTGCGGCGGGTGAAGGGGAGGCGGGGGGGGTGGCTTTGAAGAAATTGACGGGATCTGATTGGGTGGCGCGGGAGACGAGGCGTGGCCCGGAGGTAGCTCGCAGTTCGAGCGAGGCTCCTGGAGGTCGGAAGTGCTCGTTTCGGATTGCATTTTCTGCAACAGGTGGGTCTGATTATCCCCCCCTCCCTCAATATTTTAAGGTGTGCTCTTTTTCACCGATATAACTGGTTCCCCTTTAGATGGCATCTCAGGGTATCAAGCGTAAACGTTGTGCATATGACGCTTCGTTCAAGCTCAAAGTTGTTGATCATGCTGAAATGCATGGAAACCGAGCAGCTAGCCGAGAAAATTTTATACCGAGGTTTCATGGAAAATTAGGGGTGCGCGTTATACACGAGTGCGTGTTATACTCGAATAAATACGGGTATGTTGTTTTTGGGAGATCCACCCTCTAGCCCTCAATAAACTTACTGGTGACCTTGGGCCTGCTACTTCTATACACCCCAAACTACCTCCAAGGGCTGTTGTTAGCTTTTGAAGGAAGACCTTGCATACCAACTTCATTTGTTCCTTACATTTATATCACTTCTTTCCTTAGATTGTTCAAGGCAGCATACGTTGCTCTCCTCCTGCCTTTTTCCATCACAACAGGAACCTCTGGGAAGGGTGGGGGGGAGAGAATCAAGCTGAGAAAGCATGGCTGAGCCAAGGTAGCAAGTTGGAAACTGAAACAATCTCTCTCAAATCCTAGTCCAGTGATGGTGAACATTGGCACTCCAGATGTTCTTGAACTTCAATTCCCAGAAGGTCTGATCAGCAGGAATGCTAACTTGGGCTTCTGGTAATTGAAGTCCAAGAACACCTAGAATGCCAAGTTTCACCATAACTGTCCTAGTCTGACTCTCCTTAAGTACATGGAGGAAATATGAGATATGAATGTTAATGAAAAACAAGCAAGCGAATAAATAAAACTCTCTGCTTTTAGAAACACTGTCCTCCAAAGCTTTGCATCTGTAACCACTTGAATATAGATCCTGGTCTGATGTTGAAATTCTCATTGCTGCTTCCAAATTTCAAGTACACAAAGCTGTAACAAGAAAGATACGAAGAAGAAAGGCTCGTATAAATTGCTCAGGCTGGATTTTTTGTTTGTTTGCTTGCTTGCTTCCTTATACAGATGCTATACAGTAATGCAAACAAGCCATCAGGAAACATCTTTGGTTATAACAGAATGAGGAAAATGTGTAAAAGATACACGCCTAGTTATAGAGATCCTTAGGTGTGGGAAGAGATTGCTGCCTCTCTGTAAACATCTGTCTGTGAAGTCAAGACAGATACTCATCCATCAAGGAAATTTATCGGTAAAGGGACAATACCCTGAAAAGCCTCCTTGAAGAAGAAAGTTTTAAATTGCTTTTTAGAGGGTGATATTTGCTTACTTAAGAACCTGATGTCCTAGGCAGAATCGGACTTCAAGTTTGCATTCAGCACACTTGATTTAGTATAGGACACATGGATTAGACCAAGTAGCAGACAATTTTTTAAAAAAAATTATTATTTCTGGTCCTGAACCCTTTTGGCACGCAAAGTGCGGGAGGGGGTATTTCCTGCACAGCTAAAACATGCTTTGGTGCGCCCCCTCCTGAAGAAATTGTCCCTCGACCCAGCTGTCCTTAACAACTACAGGCCAGTTTCCAACCTGCCCTTTTTGGGTAAGGTTTTGGAAAAGGCGGTGGCGCGTCAGCTGCAGAGTGTCCTGGAGGAAGCGGATTATCTAGACCCCTTTCAATCAGGGTTCAGGCCCGGATATGGAACGGAGACGGCATTGGTCGCACTGATGGATGATCTCTGGCGGGAGCGGGACGGGGGTTGTCCATCCGTCCTTGCTCTTCTTGACCTCTCAGCGGCTTTTGATACCGTCGACCACGGTATCCTTCTGGAACGGCTCGAAGGACTGGGGATCCAGGGCACTGTGTTGTCCTGGTTTTCCTCATTTCTGAAGGGCCGTACCCAGTCGGTATGGTTAGAGAGTGAGAGGTCCAGCCCTAGGCCCCTCAAATATGGGGTGCCTCAGGGCTCTGTGCTCTCTCCTCTCTTATTTAACATCTACATGAAGCCGCTGGGTGAGATCATTCGTTCCCACGGGGTGCGGTACCATCAGTACGCGGATGATACACAGTTGTACATCTCGGCCCGTGGGGACCCCAGTGATGCTGTTGAAATCCTATCCGGATGCCTAGAGGCCATTGGGGTCTGGATGGGGGCCAATGGGCTTCGGCTGAATCCCAGCAAGACAGAGTGGCTGTGGATAAGGGGCCCCGCGTTATCCAGGGAGTTACCATCTTTGGTACTGGATGGGGCCGTTCTGCCCCAGACAGACCCAGTGCGCAATTTGGGGGTTCTTCTGGACTCGCGGCTGCTGCTGGAAGAACAAGTGGCGGCTGTGGCCAGGAGGGCTTTTGCCCAACTTCGGGTGATTCGCCAATTGCGCACACTCCTGGACCGGGGCTCCTTGCTTATGGTCACCCATGCTCTGGTTACTTCCCGACTAGACTATTGTAATGCGCTCTACATGGGGCTGCCCTTGACGACCATTCGGAGGCTGCAGCTGGTCCAGAATGCGGCGGCCCGGGTGGTGATGGGGTGTGGGCGATATGCCCATGCCTCTCCCCTACTTCGGGAGCTGCACTGGTTACCAGTTTGTCTCCGGGTGCAATTTAAGGTGCTGGTTTTGACCTTTAAAGCCCTACATGGCAGGGGGCCGGGATACCTTAGAGACCGCATCGTCCCAAGAGTGTCTGCCCATCCAACCAGAGCGGACAGGAGGGGTTCTCTAGTGGTGCCACTGGCTAGGGATGCACATTTGTCTAGCACCCGAAGGAGGGCCTTCTCCGTGTCCGCACCAACTCTCTGGAACCTCCTGCCAATAGACCTAAGACTCCAAAGTGAACTGCTGCCCTTCAGGAAAGGAGTGAAGACCTGGCTGGCAGGGCAGGTGTGGGGCCCGAATGGGACTATGGTGCCCGCCTGCTGGCTTGTATAAGAACTTTCTCCTCCTCCTTTGTATAGTGGGTGGGTGGGACATAGGGGTTTTTAAAGGGGGTGGGTTGGGGGGGTTTTTTATACTTATTTTTTATAATTGTATTTATGTCTTTTGTGAATTGTTGTGATGCCGCCCTGAGTCGGGTTCTGCCTGAGCGGGCGGCATATACAAATTTGACTATAAAAAAAAATAAAAAAATAAAGTCCTCCTCAGCCCCAGGTCAGTATTGATAAAGCTGCTACCCTCCATCAAGATGGATTCAAGTGAGATTTAATCCACTTGGGTACCATCACTCTTCCCTGTGGACTTCGGCACCCCAGACCGTTAGTCCTTAAAGTTGTCAGATTAGTTAACCACTGCCTGACACTCGGCGTTGAGTCACTGGCAGTATGGCAGTATCATAGCAGGATAACCTGGCCAGATAAGATTTTCCATTATAAACTTGAATTCTCTTCTTCCTCTTCAAATAATTGTTTACTCTTAATTTTAAGCTTTTTAACTTAACAGTGGATTAGACATGTTTGATGCTAAAAATCTCTACAGACATCTTGAGCTGGTTTGTTTATAACTGAAACTTTAGGGTGCACTGTAGATTTACAGAAATGTCAGAATTTTAGGCAGAGTTAGCACCAAGGTTTGTGGAAAGCAGTAAATGAATTTTGCATGGATTTGTTATGGACTCTTCTATCCATTTTAATTTTTTCCAATTGCAATTTTTCAAAATCTAAAGTAGTTTTAAAAAATACACCACTTTTAAGTTCCTATGAAAAGCAAAATGGCTTACTTTCTTTTTTCTTTATTCATATCAGAGCATTGCAGAATTTAAAATTATGTAAGTACTGTATGTGAAATATAGATAGAATTCAAACAAAGTAACATGTTAAAATGATTTAAATATTTTTGTCCAGATGCGGCCTATGTCAAGAGTGTTATCCCACTCATTGACTAGATCTTCATTTGTACACATGGTGAAGCATGAATTTCATGCATATAAATGCTGCATCGATCAGATACAGTATCTCCACATTCACAGAAAATTCATCTTATATCTAAGTAACTCAATTTTACTTGATTAATCTTTGATCTTACTACTTTACTTCAAAGTGTATTAAGTTCCTTCCAGATGGTCTAGCCCAGTGATTCCCAATGTGGGGCACATGCTCCACGGGGGCCATCAATTTCCAGGAACCTAAGTCAGTACATTGGCTGATCAGTGCTCTGGGGAATTGACTGAGCTATATCTACTTGCTTGGCATATGCTAATTTGTATCAGACAGTGCTACCATGATATAACACAGATACAGAGCTATTGTGCTTATTATTTATGGATGTACACTCCAGTCTGAAACACTCAGTTTCCTAAGCATATTATTTTTGGCAGCAATGTTTGGTTTGGTATTTAGACCAATTTTTGGGTAGCTCAAGGATTGATCCAGACTCATTGCCAAATACTCAGGGCATGGCAACATTCCATAATCTTGTCTTCCCTATTAACTTGGAACGGCGGGGCCATCAAAAGCTACCGCCGACGGAGTCCCCGGGAGCTGCCCCAACACCTTCGGCTCCCTCCCCCACCAGCTGGGCTAGGGGAGGTGGGAGCGCAACTGTGCCTCGTTCTCTGTGGCGGGGCCATCAAAAGCCGCCGCCGCCAGAGCTACTGGGAGCCGCCGCAACACCTTTGGCTTGGGCCCCTGCCCCTGCCTTAGCTGGGGCTCGAAAGGCGGCTAGACTTTGTCGCTGCCCAGGAGCTCCGTAGCCAGAGCGAAGAAGCTTTTAGCACTGAGACTACCCTTTCAGCAACGCCGGAGGGGAGGAATGCAGTGACGGCTGCTGCACTGGCTGGGCAGTGGAGAGTCGCTTCCGCCCTCCTTCTCCGGGCTTCGTTCCTCCGTCCCCCGTTTAGAACTTTAGAAGCTGCCGAGATTGGACTTGCCTGGGGTTGGGGTGAGTGGAGTGGGGTACTGCCAACGTGATATTATGCCGGTTTTTTTATTGCATTTTGTATTATGTTTCTGTAACTATTGTATTTTTGCCTTTTGCCATTGTTTCTTTTAATATTGTATTTTTACTGTTCTTGAGATGTCTGTGTTTTTGCTGCTGCCTGCTGTGTAGGCAGCATGCCTCATTTGTAAACCGCTTCGAGTCGCCTTCGGGCTGAGGTTAAGCGGTATATAAATAAAACTTCATTCATTCATTCATTCATTCAACTTTCTCTCTGCTTCTCTGTTCTTTAAGTAGAAGGTGCAGATCTGTGTTTTAAATGGATCCAGTTCCAGCTAGTTATTTTTATAATATAAGGAAAGATCTTCTAAGGCAGAGGTTAGCTGGTGCTTAATGGACACAAATGATTCTCCCTCAGTTGTCAGGGCAAGATCATCAGCATAGATGAAACTCATGGCATATGAAAACACTGGTTGATCATTTATGTGAATGGTAAAAAGTAATTATGCCAGGACACTACTCTGTGTGACACCATTCCTTTGATTTCTCCAGCAACTGTGCCTCAGCAGAGAATCTACAGGTTTGAAGTTGAATGGTGAGCATTTAATTTAATAATTTAATTTAATATTTCAATTTGGAATAACTTCTATTAATCCAAGATCTTTAGTAAGCAGTTAAAGTTTTTTTTAGTGGCAGTTGATGGTGGACAGTATTATATGTCACTGTAAGGTTTACAAATGCTGCTCCAATTATTTTATGTATGCTGGGTTAGATTGAAAATTATAACTGTGCAGCTCTTGCCAGCTCTAAAGCCTGCCTGTTCTAGAATTAGAAGATATAAAGTTTTAAGGGCTATATGATTTAATATATTTAGAGGAAATAGATATAGTCTCCCTGAAGAGTTGAAGATATTATGAGTATACTTGTATGTCCCTTGGGCAGTGGTGTGCAGCCAAAGAATCCAGAAGTGCTGCAGAAAAAATGACTATCTGGACTAGTCCAAATTCCATAAGACAGTTGTCCTCAGAACAGAATGCATTATTTTGTATCCTCTTGATATGTAGCTGTTAAATGCCAGAGTTCCACAAACACTGTTGAATATACAGTGGAACCTCATACAACAATTGTCCTGTATAGCAATGAAATTGTATAACAATTAGGTTTGGGGGGGGGGGGGAAATGGCATCCTGAAACAGCAATTTTCTATAAGGAAAAAATCATGCAACAATTTTTCAATGGGAAAAACCCTTAGTGAAAAAAATCATTGTACGATGCATCCCATAGGGAAAATCGCTATACGATGCATGCATCATATAGCAATTGTTTCATACAACAATGAGCCCCGTGAAATGGATTAAAATCATTTTATGTGGAGCCACTGTAAATGGATTCTCCCACTTAATTCCCCTCCCCCAATTTTTTCCCCATTTGTGTTTCAAATAAATGTTGATCTGGAAACATCAGAAATTAAATTGGGAAAAATTCTTACTCCGCCTTTGGCTTGAGCACCATTTGGCGGAAAGGTGGGATACAAATTTAGCATACATGGGATAGCATTAGAATACAGCAGTTGACATTAGGAATGTAGTTGGCTTGGTGGTCTGTGATCATGTAAACAAAGAGAAGAAGGCATATTAAAAGGCTGCATGAGTTCGCAGAGCTCATGTATTGAGGACAACACATAACATATGCTCTGTGTGGGTTTTAGTTTTCCTCCTTGATCCTTAAAATGTTCCAACAGGTGTTGAAACTACGCATTTGGACTGTTTCCTGACCAACATGCAAAAAATAGACGAAATCAGAGATATTTTCCCATTCTGTGGCAACTATTGAGTTGAACAAAGAGCCACTGTTCCCACTCGGGGTTACAGCAACAATATAACTGATAGTTCATACCATGTTCAGTGTTTTTTGGACTTAAAATATGGTCAGCAATTTAAACTGCTGGAAATAGAACACACAGAAGCACTAGTTTTGGTTTTTTTTTATTTCCCCTATTGTGACAGTAGCAGGCTTCATTGTACTCTCTTAACTGTGAAAGAAAGGTGATAGTATGTTGGGGTGCTGGGGGCACCCAAATAAGGTTTGGCTGTGTTTAGCAGAGCAAAGTGGCTAGCTGTGTACGTAGTGATAGCTGGGAGAAATTTCCACACAGACAAGCAGGTTATATAAGGAAAAGAAAACAGATTTACTTTTCAGTGAAAAACACAGGAGAAGCCAAAAACATATGCCTGAGAGAAGCAGCTCCCAGTACAGTTGGCAGCAGTCCATACAAGATAGCAAATGCCCAAGAAAACAGTATTTACAGAGATTACCTCTGGGCAGATGCAGAGAGCAGTTTCCTTCTAGTTGCAATAATCAGGCTTAGTTATTCAGTTGCAAACATGAGGCAAACAGAGTTCAGTCCTTAGAAGTCTTTAGCAGTATCATTGTAGTCATTCAGTATCCAGCCTCATAGCTCATAGTTCCAAAGCTTACCATAGCTTCCAGCAGTGTAGCTGTTGGATCTGGGCCGCGAAGCGGGTTGCGCAAGCTGGATCGGAACCGCGAAGTGGCTTTTGGGTCCCGGAGGAGACTGGTCAAGTAACGACACGAGGCAAGATGGAGCGAAGACCAGTGATTTAATGACCAATCATCAGTATTTATCATGTTTTAGGCTGCATGTAAAAGCATTGCGATACTGCAGGTTTCACACATAATGTTTACACAAGTTAATTGGGGAAGTCTACAGGGGAAGTTAATTAACCAACTTAATTAACGGCAGAGGAAATACATTGTTCCTTGTTATCCGGGGTAAACAAGTAGCTAGTATTGGCTCTAGGGTTTAAGGTAATCCGCAGGCGCGAGATTGCCTATTACACACCTAGCGTGTTAGTCATTAGCTCTCTATTGTCCGAGCTGCTTGTCAGATCAGCTATTGATGAATTAAACTCTATCTAATATTCCGCTCCCCCAATTTCTGTCCCCTCAGGAACCCCTGGTAATGATGTGATCACCCATTACCAGGGTTCTGTCAGGGCCAGTTATGCCAATTGTGTGGACGGATCCCGCACTCCCCCTTTATTTGTTTAATTGGACCTGACAGACGGCTCGATGTAGGAGCGGCATCAACTGACGTGGAGTGAGGACATTCCGGGGTTCTCTCCATGGGGGACACCTTGATATCAGTGAGGGAATACAATGCACAATACAACATATAGCTGTTCCCAGTATTATCACCCCCACAAGCACCTTGAGTGTCATTTGTAGCCATTTCCATGGGAACCAGGACCATAACGAATTCCACCACTCCCACGTGGCGTCTTCCTTGATATTTTTAACCAAGGTATGGAGATCTGTGAGTTAACTTTGTACCTTGCGCGAGTTGTCCGTGAGCTTAAAACAACACATGCCATGGACTGTCTTGCAACCCAAATGATGTAACAGTAGGAGGTAATTGATAGCTGCTCGATTATCCAATATGGCATAGCGAAGCTCCATCTGCTCCTGATTAAGCAGCGCTATCGCCGAGGAGGTGTGTTTAATGGCTTTTGCCAAAGTGCAAGCCAATTGACCAATTCTCCGAGCGTTGCCTATGGCTAAGCCTGGCATGCCAAACAAGCTGACTGCTAATGAAACATACTCAGCTTTACTCAGAACTCTGATGTTGCTATTACATGAACTGTCTAACTGGGTGGCACGAGCGTGCCGCATGTGAGAAGGTACATTTATGCTTGGGACAATCATGTCTCTAGTGGGAAGCAACAATGTCAAATGACTGATACAACAAAGGGAATCAGATACATTTGCAGGAATGTAGTTCCAAGTATACTGGTTACATGTAAAAAACCATCCTGAAGGCAAAGTAATGTGAGCTTACATTGAATTAATAGTCTCTGGGTTGTTACAAGTTCAAGTGCTGTTGCCGGGATTGAGGCAATGGCGCTGTGGCCCCTCGACCACGGAACAGCCGGTCATGTGAGCACAAGTTGAGTTCGGGCTGACCGCCACTCAGGGAGTGTCGAGAGTGGCCACATCAGCCGGTAAGACTTTCGTGACTTGGGTTCCCCAGTGCACGTACGTTGAAAAGGCAGTCTTGTAAAACAGACCAAATATCCGCTTCACCAACCAGTCACTGTTCCTGATGCGCGCATCTGGGGAGTGACACGACAGGATGAGACAAGTGCTCAGAATAGAGGCAGAAGCGGTGGTCTGCCTAAGGCAAAAATCGGACTGATTGACGAGGTTCACCAATCTTTCCCAAACGTTGTAATGCATCCGGGCAGAGAGATCTCCGACTGGCATCAGGTTGTTGGCTTCCAGTGAAGCTGCTTGAACCCCTCCCCCCACAAGCAGGGAAAGGATCGAGATGATGGTGGTCATAATGGAATTATCAGTAATCAGGGAAAAGGCTGCAATCAAGATGTTCTTTGGTGTCAGCTCCTTGTCCTCCCGCCGAACGGCATCCGCCGCCTCCTGGCACAGGGACTTGGACATCCCCCAGGTGATCTTCGGTGCTGTCATCTGCTGTCATCGCCTCCTCCGCTTGGCTCTCCCCATCAGGGTTAACTCCTCCATCTCTGGTATTGGGTCCGGGAGCACCTGGGTCCACGCCATTGGTCTTGAAGTGAGGCTTGATACACCGGGCTGGAATCCAGATAACGCCTGTAGGAGACATAATTGCAGCATACCCTCTTTCCCATGTTATGAGTGGCACCGGGCCCTTCCAGGAAGGATCCAGTGGCACTCGGTAATGCACCATTGGCCACAGGAGAGCCTCTGTGCGACAGAAGTGCTTCTCCTGCGGAGTGTAATCCAAAAAAACATTAAGGTGATTGTACGTAAACAATACCTTGTTCAGACAATGCTGTGCCTGACCCTGATTTTTGGGGAGGGCTGGTTCCCCCCTTTACGTTTGTTTGTCAATGTAGGACTTAAGCGTCCGGTTGACCCGTTCCACAATCGCTTGCCCTTGCGGATTGTACGGAACGCCAAAGGTATGCTTAATGTCCCAGGTGGCCATGAAGGTGGCCAGCTGCCTGGAGCTATAAGCCGGACCATTATCGGTCTTCACGTGCCGTGGTTTGCCCATGGCCGCGAAGCAGGAAAGGAGATGCTGCTCCACATGGGAAACCGTTTATCCCTTCTGTGCTGTAGCCCAAATGAACTGTGAGAAAGTGTCAATGCAAATGTGCATGTACTGCCATCTGCCAAACTGCGGAACATGTGTGACATCCATCTGCCACACCTGGTTGGCCTCTGTCCCTCGTGAGTTGACCCCCCACGAGGGCCCCCTACTGCCCCTGCACAATGTGGACAGGAACGGACCATGCCCTGGGCTTGGGAAAGTGGCAGGTTGAACTGTCGTGCGAGTGCTTTGGCATTTTGGTGGAAAAATGCATGACTCTGAATTGGAGTCGTGAAGACTCGCAAGACTGATCGTTGCTGAATTTCTTTTGTGGCCGCATCCACTCTACTATTGCCCGCGGAAATCAGACCAGGCAGATCCTGGTGGCTTCTGATGTGGGTGATATAGAGCACTTCGGTGCGGTTTCGCAAATGAAATTGAGTCGTGAGGAAAAGACTTAACAAGTTTTTGTCTATCGCGGGAGTGATGTACACTCCCGGTAGACTGTGAAGCAAATTCCTAACATACTGACTGTCAGTTATTATGTTCAAGCATTCTTTGGCAAAGGTGCGCAAAGCGAGGTTCACCGCTGCTAATTCCACCCGCTGCGCGGATTTCTGCGGAAGAGATAGAAGCGTGCATCAAGCCTGGCCCTCTTGCCAAGTAAGAGCACCATATGTACGACCCCCATCAGTGAAAACTGTCCTAGCCCCCTGAAGTGGAACCAGGGACATTAATTCACACAAACTGACTGTTTGCGTTTGAAGCAAGACGAGTCTGGGGTCTTTCGGCAAATGGTATGCCAAACATCCAGTGAATCCCTCCAATGCAATTGGAAGTGAGTCACCGAGCTGCATCAGCTGCTGGATTTGATCTTTTGTGAATGGGACCATGATTTTCGCTAAATCGTGCCCTGAGATGTCCCTTGCTCTCAGCCTTCCTCAGTAAATCACTGTGGAGACCAGTTCCTGTGGAGGAACGATGTTTTGGGAAGAGGTGTGTGGTAAATACACCCATTCCACGATACTCGCCCCCCACTCGGAGTCTACCCCTAGGGCTCTGGTGAACATGGATCCGGTCTGGACAATGTACAAGTTTAGAACAGGGGCATATGGCCCCTGACTAATCCTGTCCACCCATCTCTGGCTGAGAACTTGGTTGACCTTTTCGAGAGTCAAGCACACCTCTCGAGGAATGTGTATCCAGTCTGCCGACTGCTTACCTAGCGTTAGCAGCGAGAAGAGCGGTTTTAGAAGGTCCGTATCTAGCCTAAAATACGGTCTGGCCCAATTGATATTCCCCAGAATCTGTTACAATTCTACAAGGGTGACAGAATCCTTTAAGTTGATCTGTGGCAAAACTGGTGCTGCGAAAGAACGGAGAAGCCGATGGCCCAAGTATGAAAATGGCTCGGTTCTCTGAACTTTCTCCAGGGCAATGAGCAACCCTTTTTCTCCCAGAGTGGCCTGGAGGTTTTTAAACATTTCGCTGCTGAGTTGCGGTGCTGCGACCAGGATGGCATCCATGAAATGACACACTAAGACTGTGGGGTGAAGGTTTTGGAACTTTTCCAGTGCGTTGTGAACGTAAATTTGGCACAGGGTGGGCGAGTTGAGCATCCCCTGTGGCAAATATTTCCACACGTAACGTTGTGTGGGCTCTCTGTGGTTCACGACTGGCACTGTAAAAGCGAACCTTTCCCTATCCCTAGCATCTAAGGGAATGGTATAAAAACAGACTTTTAAGTCTACGACCAAGATCTCCCAACCCTCGGGGATCATGTTCGGATTCGGGATGCCGCATTGAAGCGGACCCATTGGCTGGATACATTTATTGATCTCTCTGAGATCGTGAAGGAGTCGCCACTTCCCTGAATTTTTCTTGATAACAAATATGGGTGAATCCCAAGGACTGGTGGACTGTTCTATATGTCCTGCGTCTAGCTGTTCTTTCACCAGCTGTTTCAGGGCGACTAATTTTTCCCCTACTACCGGCCATTGTTCTACCCTGACTGGCATGTTGGTCAGCCATTTAAGCGGTAGAGCCATTACCCAAAGGTAAGAGTGGCACGGTACTGCTGCAGAATGTCTCGCCCCCAAAGGTTGACGTGCACGTCCAAAATGTGCGGCCGGATGACCGCTGTGCCATCAGCTTCGGGGATCGTGACTTTACCCAGTCTTGGCTTCTAAACATTTCCTGAACACCGCCTACCCCCCACACATCAGAGACTGGCTCGAAAGCCCACTCACGTGGCCACTGACTCTGGCTGACCACGCTGACGTCAGCCCATCTAACAGCCCATCAAAAGGTTTTTTATTTAAAAATTCCTTTATGACTGGCCGCCACTTCCACTCTATGTTGGTTTCCACTGCCGCTAAGACCTGGTATCCTTGCACTGCCCCTTCTGCGTTCGAGCGGTCTTCCGACCCGGACTCTGAGCTGTCCCTGAGCCTTTCCTGGCTGCCTGCTGGCAAGTGACAAGGAACCATGATCAGTTGCGCTAGCGTGTCTCCCTTGTGAATGGTTTGGGGTAGGTGTGTCCAGAGTTGAACCTGGAGTACACCCAAAAAATTGGAGTCAATGACTCCCAGAATTACTAGAATTCCTCGCGTTCCTGCACTGCTACGGGGCAAAACTAAACCTACATAGCCTTTAGGCAGGGGTCCCATGTATTGGGAATCGACCAGGTAGACTGTGCCTGGCAAGTCACATGTGACTTCCAACTGGCAAGTCAAATCTAGTCCCGCACTGCCTCTAGGGCTGGCCTGCGCCTCCGGAATGCAGGGAATGTGACCGGAATTTAATCCAGCTCTGGCTCTCCCAGAGCGACTGAGGTCTCTGTTTGGATCAGGGCCAGAGACAAGCCCGCGCTCCGGTTTCCCGAATTCGGGCAGTTCCTGGCCCAGTGGAAGCCTTCATTGCGCCATGGACATGGGGTGGTCGGAGCCTTGGGACGGCCGGTGTTTTGGCCATTGCCCTTGTTGGATCGGCATTCTCTAGCGAAATGACCGATCTTGCCACAATTGTGACATGCTCCTTTGGTCCTGTTTTTGGGCTTCCTACCGCCTTGTACCACCACTGCCGACAGACCCATTTTGTAGGAATCTGTACCAACGTCGGCACAAGCCCTAATCATGTCCGTGAGAGTCAGATCGGGACGATTGCCCAGTGACTGCAAGATCTTACGGCAGTCAAGGTTGGCGTTGTCTTTCGCCAGTTTCATCATGAGCTCCTGTTGGGCTTGCTCGTTGTCAATCTGTCTACCGACTGCTTCCTCCAGTCTATTGATAAAGTCCATGTAGGACTCCTGGGCACCCTGTTTGACTGCTGTGTAACTTTTGGCTGCTTTGCCAGCTGCCGGGACCTTGAGGTAAGCCCTGAAGGCTGTCTCAGCCGCCAAATGAAAGGTGGTGATTGGCAAGGCATCAACGGATTTGAACGGACCTGAACCGTATAGCTGGTTTTTTTCTCTCAGATTTATTACTGCTCCGCCCATCCTGGCAGCCCTTGCCTGTGCTTCGAGACGATACTCGCTATCCCATAGCAAATATTGGCTGGGGTTGAGCATCATTCTCATGACGGCTTTCCAGTCATACGGAATGAGCATCATGGTTTTGCACACTTGCTGAAGCGTGCCCCTGGTGAAGCGACTCTGAAGTCCTGTCTCTGTGATTACCTTCCGTATAGCCATAAGCAGCTTATATGGAACTGGTGAATGGATTGTTTGCTGCTGATCTGTGAGGGCATCTACCTCTATGCGAACTGGGCATATCTGCCTGAACTCAGCTAGTTCTTCTGCTGGCAACTCCCCCTTACTGGTTTCTTCCTCAACCATGCGCTGGATGGAACTCTTGGTAGTCTGGGAACTTTTAACTGTCAGAGAAGCACCAGCGCTTCTCATTCCATGCATTCCTTCAGTGACATCTGCAGCTGTCACTGAGGGAAAGCTCTCTACACTACCCTGCTTGAGCTGAAATGACGGATAGAGAGCCGTTGGGGCTGATGGCTCTGACTGCGTTGGGGGTTCCTGGGCCTCTATTCAGACTGGGTCTACCTCTGCTAAGAGCTTCCTACACTTGCTCCATGTGCTGATTATTCTATCTGGAGCTGTAGGTGCTTGCTGAATGCAGGCTCCTATCCTGTCCCAAAGTTGGAGACTAAGTATGCCCGTTTCTGGATAAAACGGACAATGTTCCCCCAAGTACACCAAAAGATCCGCTAACTGGGCACTGTGAATGCATGTATGGTATACCCTGGCCAGGGCCTTGAACTCCATTAAGTGAGTTCTCTGGTTAGCGGTCGGATGTTGTCGCTGAGGACAAGTCCCCATATTACCTGCCGGTCCTTTGAAGTTTTCCTCCTCGGGACGAAGCGACGTGTCTGAGTTTAGGTAACAGGTCTGGCGTGACGAACCTCTGGGAAGGAACTCGGAACGTGGGCTGCTGCCACAGGCCCTCGGCGGCCTCTGCGACGAAGTCGGGGTTTCACAGCCGACCCTGAGCGGAACGCATTTCCACTGAGCAAGCTGCCTCAGAGCTTTGGAGCGTGCTCTGCCTCTCTGGAATGCCTCGCCGCGTAGCTGTCACTCAGATCAGATGGCTTTCCGACCAGAGCTGCCGCGCTGTCCTCTGGGACGATTTGGACACGGTTCTAGCGTAGAACCGGATCGCGAAGATCGCTTACTCATGAGTAGATCACGTCTCGGGGTCACCATATGTTGGATCTGGGCTGTGAAGCGGGTTGCGCAAGCTGGATCGGAACCGCAAAGCGGCTGTTGGGTCCCGGAGGAGACTGGTCAAGTAATGACACGAGGCAAGATGGAGCGAAGACCAGTGATTTAATGAAGACCAATCATCAGTATTTATCATGTTTTAGGCTGCATGTAAAAGCATTGCGATACTGCAGGTTTCACACGTAATGTTTACACAAGTTAATTGGGTAAGTCTACAGGGGAAGTTAATTAACCAACTTAATTAACGGCAGAGGAAATACATTGTTCCGTGTAAACAAGTGGCTAGTATTGGCTCTAGGCCTTAAGGTAATCCGCAGGCGCGAGATTGCCTATTACGCACCTAGCGCGTTAGTCATTAGCTCTCTATTGTCCGAGCTGCTTGTCAGATCAGCTATTGATGAATTAAGCTCTATCTAATATTCCGCTCCCCCAATTTCTGTCCCCTCAGGAACCCCTGGTAACGATGTGATCACCCATTACCGGGGTTCTGTCAGGGCCAGTTATGCCAATTGTGTGTGTGGATCCCACATGTAGCAGCATAGCAGTATATTCCTTGAAGAGACTGTAGCCCTTGCAGAATATTCCCCTGTATAATATTCCCCAGAGAATGCTCAGAGTGCATTTCCTTTATAGTAGCAAAACTGCTGAGCCACTCTCTGATTCAGTTCAGCTGGGGCAGAGCACAGAGAGGCTCTTAAAGAGACAGACTGTGATCCAGTACAATACACAGTGGGGATTACATAGACCATGTATCCTAACAAAAGGGAAAATAGGGCTTGCTGTGCTGTGGGGGAAAAGATGCAGCAGAGAAGCAGGATGCATGGGTGGAACAAAGAAGGCAGTAAAAGAAATCTGACTACTGTGGCTGCTGTTTTATTTCACAGATGTATTAGAAATCAGAAACATTGTTTTTTTTGCACTTACTTGACTAATCAATTCACAGCCAGTCTTTCTGCATTTACTCATATTTGTGTGCAAGCTTTCCTTCTTGAAAGGAAGAGACCCTAGTTTTATCTATAGACATCTTGTACAAATTATGGAGGTCTTTACTAAAAACACAAATGGATCTCAATATTATGTTGGTAATGAAAATCCTATATTCTTGTCCCATACTTGGTTTGTCTTAGGTTTCAAGACCTTTTTATTCTTTCCTGTATGAAAATTTGCATACCATTTTTGTATATACATTTCATGTTGTACACATTTGTTGTGTGTACATGGGCTAAAGTTTGCTTGATTGTATTTTCAATTGGGTACCTCTTTTGTTGTTCACATTCTATAGAATTTCATCTCTCTTTCATTCTTCCAGTGTACTGAATGCCTTGCAAAATAGCAAATGTACACAACATTTTCAAGAAGCAGGAAATAAATAGGAGCCCAAATTGCAAAGCCTACCTCCAACCACTTCCTTTCTATCCCTAGTTTTGACAAGCAACATGAGCCTCCTCATCCTGAGAATAGCTGTCACTACTGACTCTTCAATACAACAAACTATTGACTTTGTTTCATTCATTTTTTTACAAGCTTAACCACAAGGTTTCTTTATAAATCTGAGAGAAAAAAACTTGAAAATTAAACATTTTGAAGGTGGGAGAGAACAAAACGCACAGCTTAATGCTTTCTAGTTGTGACACTTATGCTATGGAGTCTACTTTGCAAGAAAATTCAGAATACAGTACTTCAGAGTGCAGTTGACCTAAACAAGCCATCAATTAACTAGGACAGAAAGCTGGGCTACCAGTGCAGTAAACTAATTAGTTAAATGTTATGTTGGTGGCACACATAGCTGAGATAGGATAAATAAAGTAACCTGATTCCTTGTGAACCACATGTAGCAGTATTCTCTTGAGCACTGGTATACAAGTATTCTTAGCTGATGATGTGATTGTTGAGAAATGAGCTATACTTTTATTCTGCACAAGAGCCATAATCAAGAGGGCAAGTCAAGGCAGCTCATATTACCTTTCAGTAAGAGGCAGGAGTGGCTCAATGGTTAAAAAGCTCACCTTGTTAGCTGGAAGGATGGCAAGTCTGCAGTTCACAATGGTTTGAGTGCCCGTCGCTGTCCCAGCTCCTGCCAACCTAGCAGTTCAAAAGCAAAAATTGCAAGTAGATAAACAGGTACCACTTTGGTGGGAAAAGATTGTGGGGACATGAAAGGAGCCTCATTCAGGGGTCCACTGAGCAGAGTTTCTCCAGCAAAAATCCTTTCAACCCAGAATAACTTCTGACATGAAATTATTATTACCTTTCAGTAGGCTACAGATGCATGTGTGCATTTCATAGTAGTAGTTTTGTGCAGCAGCAAGCCACAAGCATTTGTGGAATAAGACCTTAGAGTTAGATTGTAGATGACAAAGCAGAGACAGGGACCTTGGGGAAAATTTTGGCACACTTATACAATTTTATATTTGCAAACATGTTAAGAATTCTGTCAATGAAAAAACGACAGCATGATATGATGCTAAATCTCAAACACAGGGCACAGCCCTGCTAAAGTTATATATTATAACAGTTGACTACATGTAACATACATCGCCCCAATACTGTGCAATATGTTACTAAGCACAAGTGTTTTGTCTTCCATGTTGACAGCATTGTTATAAATCAGCAATTTTGTAGATGAATCAAATCTTCTAGCCTATTTCATTATGATGAAATAATCCATATGTTCACAGGAAACTGAAAATTTATGTTTATTCTTGTTTTCAGTTTCAGCATGTTGTCAGAAAAGTTCTCCACAATGAAGAGTGTCTGTCACTGAGATGTCTGTCTGCCTCTGTTTTAAAATTTATTATTTAATCCAAGCAAATCCTTGATAACAGACCTTTCTTGGGCATGCAGTGCCTAAAATTTGGCTAGCCTGTTACTTTCCTATCAAGTTGTGGGTTTTTTCTTTCTTTCTTCAGAAAGAGTGTTTATTTTGGTCTAATTAAGAAAATGAGAAGCAGCTGTGAGATCTTCATATTACAGATCATAATGTGAGCTCACCAGTTCTGTGAACAACTCATTTGTTACCAGGTGGCAGACACTTTGTACTGTGCCATTCCATTCTGCTTTACAAAGGAAGACTGATTTGAAAGACCTGAAAATAAAGTGTCTTAAGGTCTGATGTAGAAGCTGGCAGCCTGTTTGTATTTGGAGGAAGTATTCCTTTAGCACAGGGATTCTCAACCTGTGGCCCACATGTTGGATGTGCCCTGTGGTACCATTTCATGTGGCCCACCACCTCCTCCACCACACCAGGAAGTGCCATGTGGTGGAGGAAGGGCAAAATGGCCGTCCAGTCCCCGAAGCTGTCTGAGGGAGCGTGACTCAGTTCCCTGCTTAAAAAGGTTAAGAACTCCTGCCTTAGCACCTGGTTGCTTTTTGCTAAATCAAACCGAACATGTCTGCACACACCCTGGGGACATGTATGCCATGGCACTGGCAGAACAAGTTCTCAGAAATCACTTCCTGTGATATTCAGGACAAACGTTACATTGGAATGCCGTTATCCCCTGCACCAGCATCCAAAACTCTTTTCCATGTTGAAAATTTGAGTAGGAAAGGGAAAATTTTGTGTGTAGCATGTAGCCTTATAGTATGATTCGTAACATTTGTGGCTAAGAGCCCAGAGAAAGGAGCTGTAGCTGAGTTTACTGAGCACGGGTATTGTCACTTTATCTTACCTATTAAAACATGACTCTTTACCACCTGCATACCTGTCAACCCGCGGCTCCAGAAAAAACCGGACCTGCGCAAAGCGGTTCGCGCAGGTCGCCTTCCACACATGCGTGGAAGGCTTCCACACATGCGTGGAAGGCTACGCCGCTTGCGCAGCCCCCTACGCAAGCGGCGTAGGTGTCCACGCATGCGTGGAAGGGTTCTACATGAGTGTAAAACCCTTCTACGCATGCGTAGAAGGCAACTTGCGCAGAAGGGCTGCGCAGTACTTCCTTTCCCCCGCTGCCAAATTATGGGGTTTTGGCAGCGCGGGTCGGGAAATGACGTCAATCGGCACAAGATTACGGGGTAATCCCGGCCAAATCGGGAAGGTTGACAGGTATACATCTGGCCAAGAACAACCACAGCCTGTGTGGCTGTGGAGAGCTTTAAACAGACTGCATGCCGGGGTAGTAAAATCAAGGGCTAATCTGAGAAAGTGGGGTTTCCCTGTAGGTGGCAGCCTGTGTGAATGTGGAGAACAAACTATCTCCCATAGGATACAATGCACATGATGCTCCTCAACGTGCAGTGAGGAGGACTCTATGTTGACAAGAGGAAGTACAGTTGATGTGGCCTGATATTGGGCGGATGTCATCCAGCCCTTTTAATTCTATTTTGTTTTAGATGTGTTAATTTTAGCTTTGTATGTTATTTATGCTGGTGGTGTGTCTGACACTAATAAAGAAAGAGGACCTGTTAAAAAGCAAAGTAACAGTTCCATTTCTCAGAAATAGGAATGAGTCAGATGCAGACAAATGAGGTGTTTTTGTTTTGTTCATTTCTAAAAGAACTTTCCAAAATTCACATATATCATCTGTAACTCAGGAGTGAGAGAAGCACTAGCTATAAAAAATTATTTTATTTTATTTTATTTATTCATATTTATACCCTGCCCTTTTGGTACAAGCACCACTCAGGTGCAGCCTACAATGTATATATATACATTTTATATACCTTGTATACCTTGGGGTCGTTATTTATCAAGGAGTCCTAGTATGAGTAGATGTCTCCGCAACGGCATTCTACACAACTTCTGTCCATAATGATCTGTCTGTGGCAGCTCTTCTCTATGTTAGTCCAATATTTTTCTTGAGAAAATCTTCCCATCCTCGAGGTGGTCTTCCCCTAGGTCTTTTGTGATCTCTCAGTTACCTAATCATTATTCTGGCGTTCTATCTATTGTCACTTGTGAGTGCAACATGGCCAGCCCACCTTAATTTGTTCGTTAGGTATTCTGTTGCTTCGTCTTTTAGCAGTGATCTTTACCTGATATCCTCATTTTTTATTTTATTGCAAAGTGAGATTCTGAGCATTGATCTCTCTATTGCTCATTGTGTTACCTGAAGCCGTTTTCCTTCTGCAGCTGTTGAAGCCCACGTTTCTCTGCCATATGTCACTGCTTTAAAGACCGTAGAATTGAACAAAATTCTGGTTTAGCTTTTGACTTCAAGATGGCTGACACTTCTCTGAATTTACCCCACGTGACTCTCTGTCTTCTAGTTATTCTTTTAAATCATTGTCCATCCTGACTGCTTGACCCAAATAAATGTAGCTTTCCACTTCTGCTATTTGTTCTTCACCAAGTTTTATTCCATCACAAGACAACTCTTTTGATTTCATAAACTTGGTTTTAATTTTGTTGACCTTGAGACCTTTTTTGTGCATTCTCTGTCCAGCTCTTCTGTTTTATTACTTACTAGCAGATTTTGCCCGGCGGTGCCAGGCTGTTTAAAGTGGTTTTGGAAGGTTTTTGTTTTTTATTTATGGAAATGAGGTTGGTCTGTTATTTGTGTTTGTGAAAATGTTTATTTATACACACGGACTGTTTTAAACTGTGTTGTTGTTTTTGGTTTTTTTATTTTAAAAAGAGGACAGGTTGTTATTTTTTAATTATTGTATTTTTAAAAAAAATAATGTGTTACTTTGTGAATTTTTGTAAATAGTTGTACTTTGGATAATAATTTTAAAAATGTGTAAATATATGTTTTATTAAATTCAAGTTTTTTACTGTGTTTATGTTTTCTTTTTTATTAAAAACGTATTTATTTATTTGTGCATTGTTTTTGATTTTTTGGATTTTTTTGAATGTTTTTGGAATTGATTACCCTATTTTTTGGGATTAATTGAATTTTTGGAAATATTTTGGATGTTTTTTCTCCTTTGGCCACTGGGTGGTGGTGTTGAGCAATTTTTGTGTAGTGCTTCTTCTGGTGAGTCTCTTCCTATATTCATTTCAGTTCCGGTTGTCGTTGAGGCAAGACGTCTAATAGTAAGCTCTCTCCGTTGTTGTTTTTTTTAGGGGGGGTTGTTTTGGGTTTGGTGGGGTGTTCTGTGTGTGTTTAGGGTTTTGGGTGGGGGTTTCTGTGTGTGTGTTTTTGAATGTTTTTGGTTTTTTAAAATGTTTTTGCATTTTTACGTGTCTGTTTTTGACTTGTGTTTTGGGTATTTTCGTGGGCCAGTCTTGATGGCTGGCCTGCGGAAATACCATCTCCGCTTCATGCAGCGTTTGGGGAAGGGTATTGCTGTAACCTGGGCTGGGTTGGGGTTTGTGTGTTTGGGGGGTGGGGGGTTGCTTGGTGGCCTTTGTTTTGTTTTTGGTTGCCACCGCCACGGCAATTTTTGCAGCGGTTGGGGGGGGTGTTTGGATTTTTTTCCAGCGAGTTTGTCTCACTGGGCTCACCGTGTCTTTGGCAGGGCAGCGTGGGGGAGAGGATGTCCCTCTCTTCCCCGTTGCTCCGTGCAAGAAGGCCGGTGGGTTTGCGTGGTTTAGTGTTGTTGGGGTTTGTGTGGTGTCGGGGTTTGCGTGTTTTCGGGGTTTGGGTGTTTTCGTGGCACTGCATCTGCCTGTGGCGGACTTGCACTCATGGTGTGGGTTTGTGTTTTTATTTTTTGCGTGCCGGCTTCTTCAACGTTCTGCACGCTCATGGCGCGCAGGACGCTGGGGATTGTAGTTTGGTGTTTGTGTTTTCGGTTTGTGCGGCGTTTTTTTCCTACGGCTTCATTTTGATTGGCTGCGCCACGTTTTCGTACGTTCCATTTGCTCACGCCGCTCAGCTTGATTGGCTCTGGCGCGGCGCGGCGAAAGGAACGTTGGGAATTGAAGTTCCCTTTTTTTTGTTTGCGACTGGGGGGCTCCTGCCCCCGGGTCGAAAACTTCAACCTGACAGTTAGTTACCTGTGAACCCCATTCGGGCGAGTGAACAGAGGCCCATTACAGGCTAGTGGGGCCTGGTGCAACATCCTTTGTCACATTCCAACGGTTAATGCACCATTTTATAGGTATAGATCAGGACAATGTCATTGGCTAACCTCAAATGGTTGAATTTCATGCCATCTATTGTCATACCCTCAGTCCAGTTTAACTTTCACATCACCATTTTGAGGCAAGCAGAGAACATATATATCTATATATCTATATATAGATATAGATATAGATATAGATATAGATATAGATATAGATATAGATATAGATATAGATATAGATATAGATATAGATATATATTAAAAATCATCCCGCAATAGGCAATAAAAACACAAGAAACAAAGCCAGATAGTATAGAAAAATCTTTAACCCATAACAGTCGTCATCGTTGTTGTTGTCACTGCTCGGATAACCATAACAGTATTCAAAGTAAAACACTACCAGCAGCAGTAAAATGAGGTACTGTAATATCAATTAAAAATAGTCCAGGACCAACATTGCACAGTTCTAATGATCTTATAGTCTTTAAAAGGCTTGCTGACACAGGTAGGTCTTAACTGATTTACTGAATGTTAATAAAGTAGGAGTAATTCCAATCTCCACTGGCAAAAAAATACATATGTGGGGGGTGGGGGGGGGGAGAGAGAACACAGAAATCTCTACCTCTGCTCTTCAGAGATGTTTGGCCAATCCCCCCTTTGCCCTAAGATATTAACACTTCCATTAATATTCTACATTCTTCTAATCACTCCAAAGACATTTTTGGACAACTATAGACATTTCATACTGTAATAAATTCTAATTTAATCACATGGAAAAATAGATTAGGAAATACTAAATCCTCTATAATCTTGTTAAACTATAATTCTCCTTTGTTTCTGGTGAGAACAACTAAATATGTTGGTGTATACTTTAGAAGAAAATTATTAAAGGTTGAAAGAAGAGAACCTTTGCTACCTACAAATATTATTTCTGTTCCTTATTTTGACACATAGTAATAATTGAGTTGGATACAACTGACTTTCAAGCAAGGGCGACATTTACCTTTACCAAATAATTGACTTGATTTGATTTATTGTATTTGTATGCCGCCCAATTGTGCGACTCAGGGTAGCTTACAAAATATAGGGACACCTGAAGGTCGGCGGGTGGGAGCGTTCTCAATGGCCCAAACAGCCACAGCTGGCTTGGTCCTCCTCCAAGCAATGATGGGGCCCAGAGGTCAGCGGGTGGGAGCATTCTCGACCACCTGGGTCCACGGCAGCGCTTTATCCTCCTCCGGGCATGGCAGGACCCAGAGGTCGGTGGGCAGGAGTGTCCTCGACAGCCAAAATGGCCACAGCTGGCTTATTCCTCTGCACGATGATGGGGCCTGGAGGTCTATGGGCAGGAGTGTCCTTGACTGCCCAGGATCATGGTGGTGTTTTATCCTTCTCCGGGCAGGGCCAGACCCAGAGATCTGTGGGCCGAATCATCCTCGACAGCCCAAATGGCCGCAGCTGGCTTGGTCCTCATCCTTCTCTGAGTGATGATGGGGCCTGGAGGTCAGTGGGTGGGAGCATCCTTGACCACCCAGGACTACAGTGGCATTTTATCCTCCTCTGGGCAGGGCAGGGCCCAGAGGTCGGCGGGCAGGAGTGTCCTCAACAGCCCAAATGGACATAGCTGGCTTGGTCTTCCTCTGAACAGTGATGGGGCCTGGAGGTCGGCGGGCAGGAGTGTCAAGGGACTGTGATGGCTTAGTGGTTAAGATGCTGAACTTAATGACCGGAAGGTCAGCAGTTCAAGACCCAAGTGTTACACGACTGAGGAAGCTCCCATTTGTTCCAGCTCCTGCCAACCTAGCAGTGTGAAAGAAAGAAATTACAAGTAGATGAATAGTCACTGCTTTGGTGGGAAAGGTAACAGCGTTCTGTGTGCTCTGGTGTCTAGTCATGGCTGCCACGTGCACTGCTCTTTAGCTGTAAACGGATATGAGCACCATACCCTAGAGTCAGATATGACTGGCTTTCGAGCCAGGGTGACATTTACTTCCACCCTAATAATTGTCAAGTAAATTCTGACTTGTCCATTTTCAGAGATTTCTAGGGAAAAGGTACTCAGAAGTGGTTTCCCCTTCCCTTCTTCTGGTGGCACCTTTGGACTGTGCAACTTGCCCAGGGCCATATAGGCTGACTCTTCTGGGCTGCACAATGAGGAACTGAACTCTTAATTTCCGGCTTCACACTGGGTTATCCAGCCAGTTTCTTTTTGGTAAATACCTGTCTCTATTCTTAATAGGTATACATAGAAAAGTTTAGGTTGTCTAGAGGTCATGCTGAACTTATTTTATTTATTATTTTATTTACATTATTTATATAAATAATGTCTAGGTTTTATCTCCCTCCCCATGATGTCTGACATTGTGAGTCCTAAATATTATGTTCTATACTTACCTGTGAAAGTTTTTAAAATTACAGCTGTGTTGCTATAAGCAGAAATTCAAGTATATAGATATTGTTCAGATGTTTTGGCAGCATGCAAACCAATATTAGTCCATTTGTTTGTTTTGCAACAACAACACTGTGGTGTTTTTTAATTGAGAAAAGAGAGACAGCAGAATTATCATTGCCAGTGAATTTATATACTATATGCATATATTTTACCATTCAAAAGATGATGATGATTATGATGGTGGTGGTAGTGGTGTGTGTGTGTGTGTGTGCGTGTGTGCACACATGCGTGTGTGTGCGTGCGCGCACGTGTGTGTGTTGCTTGTTTTATTGGTCTAAATTTCAAATTATCTCTAGTTAGGCATTAGAAAAGAATTTTTGGGGCTGTTGGCCAGAATAGCAGGTGGAAAGCAATAATGCTATGCTAATAATCATATTTTGAATGATATTTTCTGGCTATACTGTCATGCTCATGGGGAGCAATGCCAACCATAGTTTCATCGAGTAATGACAGCTTCTTTGACTTTGTGTAAGGGAACAAGGACCTCTGACTGTTGCCTGTCACATACTGTGTTCATACACATTTGATTCAGGTTTCCCCCTGTGTCATTCTGAAAGGACAAGGTGAATGAACAACATAAACCCAAATCTAAGAGAGGCACAAAAATAAATCTCACAATAGCTATCTTAAAACATTTATGACAAAATAATACCTAGTCAACACATTTTTAAAAAAAAAATTGAGAAAGGGAACAAAAGAAGAGGCATCAAAAATGCTTCCCATCCCCAACCACCAAATTTCCTAGAATATTTGGTAATTTTGATGGCATTTTTAACTCCAAGGATAAATTCAGGTACAGAGGTAAAAGAGAAGTAAAATTCCTACAGAAATCTGGAGTAATATTTGTCTTGCACCAAATCTGACCACTGGTCTGAAGCATGACAAAATCTGCCATTCAGAATATCAGACAGGACAGACTTTTCCCATCCTTCTGGAGATCTTGGAGGGCTGAGCCTGCCACCTTTGCCATGCAACCTCATGAACTACAGCATGCAAGCTCTTCTGTCATCTGCCATCTTCTAGAGTCTGCCCAGATTCACAACCACCATGTCAACGATGCTGTCTAACCATCTCATCCTCTCCTGCACCTTCTCCTTCTGATCTTTCCTAGCACCAGGGCCTTCTCCAGTGAGTCATCTGTTCTCATATGATGGCCAAAGTATTTTAGCATCTTCTTTCCCATCCCCAGCAGTTTCTTGTAACCCTACAATTCTGTATTTAATTTCTTTTAAATAATAGTAATAAATAACAATTACTTAGTTTAAATTATTTTGGCAGCAGCTCATTTTGATCATCCTATGCAAATTTTGTTGATTTACAAACAGGCAAACAACAAGTGGCATAGTATCATGATACTAATGAGTAATTGAATTAATTACTTATATAAATCATGATACCAGTAACAATGCATTTTCCTCCTTTTTCCTTTTGCAAATTAATGATCACACATTAGTTTTCAGAGGTTTTCAAGCTCACAAATTAGGATGGAATAATGCAGAGGAAGACTTTCTGCTCAGGCTTATAGTGGAATTCACTAAGAAAACACTGCATTTGCAGCTTTTAACTTTTAACTGTTATGTCATGAAAAGGTGATAGCCATTTGTGAATAATAAAATGCATGCAGAAGAAGAAAGTATATAGAAGGACCTGACCTGGAATTAATTGGATAAATTCATTGCTGAATAGCCTCTTCTGTAAGAAACAGATAAAATTACTTTTTAAAAGGTAAAAGATGGTCTAGTTTCTTAAAGTGGAAGCTACACATACTGGAGCAGTGTGCATCCATTTTGGACAACGGTGATAGCTGCCATTTGCCATCTGCTCCTGCAAATCCATTACAACCATAGAAGAAATACCACTTACAATTAACACAGAAATTAATTCCTTTCTATTCTATGGAAGAGACAAGGGAGTGATTTACATTCTGGTTTCAATCTTCATCTTTATCCAATAACATGACCCTTGAGATCTGGCCATATGCCTGAGGCAAGTTGATTTAGATGCTTGCTAAGTGCATCACCTGTGAGAATTACTTGGAATTTAACAGTGGGGAAATCCTGACTAAGGCGTTTACTTTTCTCAGAGGTAGATGTGCTCCACACACTGAATGGGTGAAAGGCATCTTTGGTTGGTAGTTTCATTTTTAATTAGAAAACTACAAATCCTGATTATTATTTTCATAATGTCAATGGGGAAGATGAAATGGGGTGGGAAGATATGAGAGGAAGTAAATCAGAAAAAAGTGAAAAACCCTACCAGAAAGTATCTTAAAATATCAGTAAAAATAAGTTCTGAATTCAGGGGATTGTTTGTTTGTTCATTTCTCCAGCACATTTATTTACAGTGCATTTATAGCCCTTCCTTGGGAAAGCCTTACTTGAATCAACCAAACATTGTATCAATTGAAGAATAAGATTGTCCTTGCCAAGGTTTCTTACACAAAAGGTATACCCTGGCATATTGCACAACTGACATTAAAAAAGCAGTTTTTAAATCAGGTCATATTATACTAGGCCAGACTGGTAATGCGTTAAGAGAGAAAGTGTCAGCATAAATATGGAAATCACATTTCTGGAAGTGAAAAATCAATACCTTCCAAGCAGATCGCCTTCTGTGCCTCTGCAAATTATTGCTTTATAATAGCACTTTTCTTTTGGATTATAAACCATGCTAACAAGATTGCTGTGGGTTGGGGGAGCTGGAAGCAGAGAGCAGGTTGATGGGTGGCAAATTTCTTGTGCATCTTAAGTGAAGAGATCTATGTAAAGGTAAGGGTCACCCTTGCTTGAAAGCCAGTCATATCTGACTCTAGGGATCAGTGCTCATCTCTGTTTCATAGCCGAATAGCCAGCGCTGTCTGCTTCTGCAGACATTTCCATGGTCATGTGGCAGGCATGACTAGACACTGGAGCACACGAACCCAGTTTGATAGCCGAATACTGCAGGACGGAATGATCTCCCGTCTTTGTCCCAGCTCCTAGCAGTTTGAAAGCAAGAATTTGCATGTAGATAAATAGGGACCACTTCGATGGGAAGGTAAACAGAAGGGGGGTAGGAGGTGCTATTTTTCTGTCTTTCAGAATCATCAGGCAATTTGATAGTACTAAATCACTATTTATAGAGTGATTTGGACAAACCAAAACAGAACTTGTTACTGTGCTAATCCCAAAGAGCTGCATTTAGTCCAACGTGTCCCAGGGAGGTTGGCAAGGTCTTTAAAAAAAACACTGTTTCTTTCTTGAGCAGAGCAGAAGATTTCCCAAGAATTTTAAGAATTAGAACAAATAGCAAATCAGGGAACATGGCATAAACTTTGGTGACATAGGATAAAGTGAATTACAGTCCATGATCACTTATGGCATAGTATTTTACAATTTTTATGTTGCAGTAGGCAGCCATCTTAGGGAAGGCTATCAATGGCCATTAGCCATAAGGTCTATGCCCATCTCTGGCATCAAAGACAATGCAGTATGTCCCTGTGCATCAGTTGCCAGGGAATTCAAGTGGGAGGATGTCTTTGACTTCCTGAATGATTTGAAAGCTTCCCAAAGGCATCTTGTTTGGCCACCCTGTGAACAGATTGCTCAAGCAGACTAGCCTGTGGTCTGACATGACTGCCTTAAGTTTTTTTCATTTTAAATCCTCAGAGAGCTAGTAGCATAAAAACCCCAAAGCCTCATCAGGTCCTACTATTGAAGCAAATTTGACCTTGGGGCTTATAAACTAAAGATGCCATCCATTCAGTAAAAGCACAAAACATTTGAGTGAATTTTTAAAATGGCCCCAATAAATTAGGTATGTGAGTTTGAAACAGTAATTGAATGAATAATGCATTTGGTTAGAATAGTTTGCTTGTTTGGTCAATATTAGATCCACACTCCATTGCTGGGAGTGTGGACAAGTGATCAATTTCTCTTTTGTTAACAATCAAGTATGGCTTAACAATCAAGTATGGAAGAGGAAAAGTGATTGCCTGTGATCTAAAAAATAAGCCCCCTTTGCAACTCATTAATAATACAGTGGTACCTCGAGTTACTAATGGTTCAAGTTACAAAATTTTCACAATATGAATGAAAATCAATTGAAAATAATGGCTTGAGTTATGATTTTTTCTGGAACAGATGAATTGGTTTTCAATGCATTCCTATGGGAAACCATATTTCAAGTTAAGAATTTTGGTTTTCAATGCATTCCTATGGGAAATGCGAGTTACAAATTTTTCATAACATGAAAATTGCTTTGGAACGCATTAAATTTGTAACTCAAGGTACCACTGTAACCTGAGATTCAGTTCATATTATCTATGCACCTTCCCCTTCCCTTTCCACAAAGCAATTTTAGAATAGGTTAATTTTTGCGAACATCAGTTAGCTCTGAGTTCATCTCTGGCACATGCAGCCACCTGGAAATGCAGAAGATTTAGGAAAATTGCCATACCAGCTCAACAGATTACCTGGAGTATGTTAGAAAATGAATTTGGAAAATTACCATGACAGCCTCGCTACAGCTGCTCTCTTTTTGACAAGTGATGTATGCATAAGTAAAATGGTGGTGAATTACCATTAATTAATGAGATAACATTCCTAGGTGAGTGACTATCCTGCCTAACAGGATCATGACTAGGATTATAGCCAGCTTGTCATTAATGGCAATATATTGCTGCAATTTATTTGATTTAGCACACATATGTCTACAATACCAGAAGTATTCTGGCCTATGGTACATATGTCTTTGTGTGACTTTATAGTGAAATATTCTGTATGCAGTTAAATTAAAATTTCCTTCTGAGAAAGTAAAATGCTAAAGTTATTGTGATTAAGTATTGCTGACAAAGTTATGTGTTTCTGTGGATATGTGCCAGCTTCAGGGGAAAGTATCCAAATTGGGTGCAGAAGAGGCACCTATGTATTTCCAGATCAAATACAGAGTGGTTCTAGGAAACCCCCAAGAGCTCTTGGGAGTTGATTTGTGCACCCTACAAATTCCCAAATCTTGCTCTAGTGGCAGCCTAGAAGTTAGAAATAGTGGTATTTGAATAAAATAAAATAAACACACTTTGTACCAGTTGATGAAGAAGGAAATGACAAAACAGAAAAGAGTTTATGTCTGAAATCCCAGTGGAAGCCAAATCCTGCCCTGGAAACTCTTGAGTACTGAGTCCTTGAGAGAAGGCTGAGATTGACTTCACTTGACTATCGGTTTCTATCCATACAACAGAGCAGACATTTCATATCTACCATTACAAAGGGAGGATGCTAAATCTTTTACTAGACTGCCTGTGTTCTAGAATTTTCTTCTTTTCATGTAACTATATGGAGTCTTCACACTACCTAGGATTGAGTGGGTGCATGGGAGATGTATTATTCACTGTTTTGTGCAGGCTTTAATTGGATATGTTACAGTTGTGCTGGATATTTTTTCCTCTCCTGTTGTTCTTTATTATCTTTATATTATTAAAAACCCGTTTATATCATTTCCCCCCTGATGTGGTTGGAAATGTTCACTGATTTGGATTAGCAGTGAGCATAGTAAGGCAAGATTGACTGTTGATTGGGAATGTAAGGGAACATTGTTTCCACTCTCAATGCCTGCTTGTGCCCTCTTCCTCCTTACTTGCCATTTACTATTTTGTGCACTGCATGAAGTCCACCAAAGAAATTTCTTTCTGAATTTACAGGTGAAGTGCCTGCTTGCCTTTTCTCCAAGTCAGAGCACAGTGGCCTTTCCTGTGTGACTATCACTCCCCTATCATCAGCTTTCTTTTCAGAGGATCCAGGGAAAATATCAGCTGGGCAACAGTGTCCAGCTGATGCAAGCAGATTCAAAGAAGAATGGGTACAGTGATCATGGGGGAAAGAAGGTCAGAAGATGAAAAGAGCTTTGCCTACACACTTGAATGTCTTATGCAGCCCCACCCACTGCATAGCACAGATCTCCTCACAAAGTCATAGCCCTTTGTTTTCCCAGTTTATGGTTCCCTCCCTCCATTTATCAATCTGGATCTGAAAACATACAAATACAGTGGTACCTCATACAATGATTTTAATCTGTTCCACGGGGCTCGTTGTTGTACAAAACAATTGCTATATGATACATGCATTGTATAGCGATCCTCCCTATGGGATGCATTGTACAACTATTTTTTTGCCAAGTGGTTTTTTCATTGAAAAATTATTGCACAATTTTTTCCATAGGGAAAATTGTTATGTGGGACACCATCCCCCCCTCCAACCTAATTGTTATGCAATTTCATTGCTATACGGGGCAATTGCTGTATGAGGTTTCACTGTACCTACATAAACCTAAGGAAAAAAATGGTTGCCTCCAAAGCACCTTAGAGCACATTAGTCCCCATTTGTATAGCAACTATCTGGATACAAATGGGATCAGATGGTACACACACATGCTATATATCGCTAACAGTTTTGCTGTCTTTGTAGAATTAAAATTGTGCCAAAACGCAGCTCTGGGCCTCTAACAGAAGAGTGTGGTGTAAACAATATCTTTGATAGCTCCAAATGGAGAAACAATTATATCTTCAAGAAATGTCACAACACAATTTGCTGGACTAAACATTAAATGAAGGAGAGGGTGGATAATCCACATGTGGCTAAGGAAGCCAATTCCAGACTGCACTTAGAAGCTTACAGTTTCCAGTTGGGACTCAAGAATGTGTTGCAGTTGTCAAGAGATGAGCTGTCATGCCTCCAGGTCTTTTCTGTTCTCCCATATAAATCAATCTAGGATTGAATGAAAAAATGAACTCAGGAAGATAGAATTTCTGTGAAAGGAGATGCTCAGGGTTCCCTTCCCCCTCCTCTAACCTTACAGGCTGAGCTATGAATCTTTTACAAGACAGAATTCTATTATTTTTGGTGCCACTCAGGAAGCATATAGGGACTTTAAAAAAAGGACAGTCATCATAACATAGACAGAAAAATTATCCATGAACACTTGGAGGAGAAAAGAAAATGACATTTGGTAAGAGCAAGAGAAAACTGGAAAAAATGTTTGCACCATATTATTATTTATTCTGTGAATTATAAGCAGTAACACACTGTCATTATATATGAAAATAAATATCCAGGACTTGAGGGTCTTGTTAATAAGGTGTATTCACTATAGAAATATGAGAAATAAATAAATTTACATTAGGCACAAAAATCTTCCAAAACATGTTTATATGTTTATATAGATAATAAATCTTATTGTTTACTATAATATGGTGGATTGCAATTATATATGTGTATGGTTTATTTCAGTTTTAGCTTGTATATTTATCAATTTAAAATGGCAGCTGGAGAATGATCAGGTCACTGAAAGGATCATCATTGCAAAATTTTAAACATTTTGGTGAACCTCATAAGGTTCAATCTAACAGTGTTCATCTTTGAGAGAGAGAAAGTCATCAACTATCACCTGCAATATCTAAAATTTCCAAACTTTAATTATCTTAAAAACAGCATTTGCATAACATCTAGCTGGACTCTTCAAACACTTCACATCATTAAATAAATAAAAATGTAATATGTTAGTCACTGAATGAGTATGAATACATAGACACAAAGCCAGAAAAAGCCCTATTTGCTTATTAATATTTGGAAATACTCATCACATAAGTAAGGAAAAATGCTCTAGTGCCACCTCCCTCTATTAATATTTTTACTCTGAATGTACAAGTCTGAAAATGAGATCTTATATCTCTTGTGGCTATCCATGTGGATTGGAACCCTGAGAAAGCAGGCTTTCCTTTCATGTAAATGGCCGCCACAAATATTGGCTATTCTCCAGAGTTGGCAACTTCTGTGCATTCAGAATGATGGAAGTGGCATGGATTACAGCACTTCCCTCTACAAGTACAGATTGTCCTCGACCCTGTATCTGTGGGTTCTGCTTCCATGATTTCAGTTATCTTTTGGTCTAAAAAATATTCAGTGGGAAATCCCTGAAATACTGCCTACTGCATTTAAGAGGAGGAGAGCTTTTCGCTTTGAACCCAATAGCTCCAGGGAGGTTGAGTGCTTTGAACCCACCCCATCCCTATCTCCCTGCTACACACCCCTTTGGATGTGTGCTGGATATTGATACCAGGGGCACTTTGGAGGAATAGAGAATGGCAAAGCGGAGGACGGCAAGTGCCTATGACTGTGATGGCGAACCTTGGCACTCCAGATGTTCTTGTACTTGAATTCCCAGACATCCAGACACAAATGGGTTTACTGTGATTCATCCGGCCCACACTGCCCTCGTCACTCCCGGAACTGGAAGTAAAACACGCCTGTACAGCCCGTATGGCTCACACAGTTGAGCATCAGTGGCAGGAACTGGCCCCTGGTGGAAAAACATTGGGAACCCCTGATCTAGTCAGATAGGTGTCATAAAATATAATATAATATAAAATAAAATTATTTCTATGATACATTACCAGAGCTAATCACTAGAGGCCATTGGCTACAATGTAATGTTTAGAAGGAACAGATTGTGTTTGTTACAACAGCCATTTTGTTAGAAGCCATGTAGAAAGATGGAGACATTTTCACACACTCCCTACACACACACTTCTATGATTGAGTTATATTGAGAATAATGCTGTTCAGTGTTTCCCCCAGTTTCAATTAACCTCAGAAAGTCATGGAACATATCCTTCATGGCTTTGCGGGACAACTTGTAATTGAAATTAACAAATATTAATGATTGATTACCATTTTTAAAATATTCTCCTTTTCTTATCAACTGAATCTGTAACTGTGAAAAGTTATATATTGAGTCATACAAGCTCTTTTGTGAAGCCATTACTAAAACCATGGTGTCATTTGGTATTACACTAATTTGTTCTGACTGATGCAAAAACTTCATACAAATATATTGGCTAGAATCCTACTGATGTTTGTATAAAGTAACTTCCTGTGGCTAACTATGGCTACATTATGAAGTCCTGGAGCATGTATTAGTTGCACAATCAGGCATGCAACCAGGTAGATGACCAAGATGTATCCTAGTAAATTGATGCCATGAGATTTTACTCTTATGTCTGATGAAGTGGACTTGGTCCACAAAAGCTCACATTTAAATGCAGGAATTAGTCTTTAAGGTGCCACAAAATTTTTGTCTTTTTTGTGGTTTTATTTTGTTTTCTCTCTGAAGTACCTCATCAGTTAGTCACAATTAGCTTTGACAAGTTATGCTAATCTTACACAAACATTAAATGGATCCCAGCCATTGTGTGGTATGTAAAATCACTGTTTACAACAGATTCCTGGGAAAATAATCAAACATTGTTTCACATTGTAGATAAATAGACCGATATGTACTCATTATGTAGTGCCATATTAACCAAAAATTTATATTAGACAAATAGAAGTCAGGACCACAAGTCACTAGATTTTATTCAGATTCAGGATCATTTGTTTCCATGCTTGTTTCCAGGAGAATTATCCAAGCAGTTTTTTTTCTTTAGCCTAATCTTTTATCAGAACTTTACAATATGATTTGATATCTGGCATGATGAAACAAATGGCCTGTTGGTTAATAAGGAACCAGCTGTATTTCAATTCACTCTATAGAAGACAGAACAAGGTCTTTGGAATATAAGACTGTACAACCTAAGAAAGAGCTTATACAAATGCCAGCTATGCAGTTTCATCTGGCCAGGTTTTCTAAGGCTTGGTTTGGGTGCCTTGAGTAAAAGGGACATATACAGGGATATATAATAAAATAACCTGAAGCCAAGGAGAGCACAGGTAGTATAGGGAAATCACCCAGTCAATTAGGTGCTGATTGTCACATAAAAACAAATACAGCTTACTTTTATAGAGCATCCATCAAAAAGAGCATTGTGAGATGCTTTCTGCTCCCCCCCCCCAAGTCAAACAGGGAACTAACACTTTAAAGAGTTCAGTGCTGAGTCTCTCCTGCAGGCAGGTGATGTGCAGGGATGGGAATAATTGAAATAGAAACAAGATGAAATTTAGACAGCAGCAAGAATGCTAATACTGTACATGAGCAAGTCCCAGCAGAGATTTATAATGAGGGTGGAGTGATAGGTGGGAAGTGTCAGCTGGGATTTTATTTCATGCTAATAAGATTTGATACATGGTAACTCAGCTTCAGGCCAATGTAAGATATAGCTATCCACTTCAAAACGAACTTACAGTATCTCTTGGCCAATGCTTTGGCTGCACAGTATACCTCACCAATTGCAGGACATTTTAAAAATGTATAATCAGCGGCTGTAAAGTCAGGGAGATAAATATGTGGGTTTGAAGCAGAAAATATTTTGCTGAGTTATTTGAATTGTTCCAGGACCTGGTAATTGTATAAAAAAACACCTCCTTTCCCTTCATTAAAACAGAATCAAATCAGGATTCAGGCCATCACTTTAGTACAGCCATAATTTAAAAGCCATTAAAAATGGTAAAAAGTGCAACACCTATAAAAATCATACAAGAAACAAAACTAAACTAAAACAAGAAGCAAAAATATTGTGGCACCTTGATGACTAATTTTAGTCATTTTTAAATTAGTTTTTGTGGATGAAATCTACTTTCTTAGACATATGAGTGAGACTGTATGGCAGTCATATTTATATATGGCCCCATTACCATGTGGGGATATAGATAATGGACAAAGTGACAATGATTCTTTAGTAAAGGAGACAGGCTAATAAGCTGTGAACAGTATGGTTGGCACAAACTGCAAACCATGTGAATCAATGTGGCATTTCATACTTGCTAATGTCTTGAGAGCCCTTAATTGATGCTCAGCCTTTTAAGTGGGTTTTGAGAACATTGTACAGTACAGGTATTTATCTCAATTGTTTCACTTTGAAGGCTTGTTTTTTTTTTACATTACAATATTTTAAAGTAAATAAATTGTTTATCAGGCTGTAAATAACAATGGCATTAAATAAATGCAGTTGGGAATTTCATTCCGACCATACTATTTTCCTCAACAGTCAACTAATGACCCTTTTGATACTCACCAGTCTTCTATGTTCTCCCACTCCTTAAACCGGAGCTATAACTGCCCATTTTGAAACAGTTATAGGAAAGGAAAAAATTCAGGTTAAAGAAATCAGTCCTTAAAATCCCAGTGATGGGAAATGCAGAAACAGTGGGAAATATACAGACTCCCTGCCATTTTGAGAACAGAAACCAGGCATTCTTAGTCAGTTCCACTGACATCTGGTTGATCCTGTGCTGCCAAAAAGAAGTCATGTCCTTACACTGGTGCCTTCTTTAAGTAGCTGAAATGCTGAAAGCAAGCTAGCTGTCCTCTCAAATTCTACCCCAGAATGTTGATAATATACACTGAACATGGAGTGGCTATTGCAAATGATGATGTCGGAAGCAAAATGAAATACAGCAACTGCTGACAGCAACTATTTTCTTACTAGCACAACCTGTTTGCAAAGCTGCTGTGGTATCAGACTAAAACCTACTAATGAACCATAATTCAACCATAATTCAGCAATGTTTTTCTCTCTCCTCTCTCTCTCCTCTCACCTGCCCAAATAGTTGCTGAACAGGGTAAACCATGAGGCACTGGCAACTGGGCCCCAGTAACAGCAGGAGGTTAAAGGGCAGGGTCACTGTAGGTATGGCCAACTATGTCTGCTTTGCCACCTGTCTTATAAATACAGTATTTGGCATGGAAATTAAGTAAAGAAGAGGCTCTTACCTTGACCCAGAAAAGCTGCACAGGCTCATATTCAATTCTGTGTTGTACTCTAAGAAACGTGTGGCCTTCCCTCACAGCTGGGTCCTATCTACGTTCCTATTCACCAGCTTAAAAAACTGCCTTGGGAGAAACAAAACGGGCCTCTAAACTGTAAGAAATTTCAAAGTTTTAAGTGAAATGGGGCATAAAAAATATCCTCAGGAAGCAGAAGTAACAGCACATTGAGTAAAAAAAAGTCCTTAAAAATTAATAACAAAGTAACTGAAGAGAATGATTTCTGGGGAGGGGGTAGGAATCACATAAAACAAGAATTTTGCAGTTGAATTCAACCACTTAAAGTAGATTCAGGATATAGGAGCAAAAACATATCAGTGAAAGTGGTCTAGATTGTAAAGGGTCTAATAGCAAAGTATATTGTAGAGAGGATTTGGGGCAGAATGTTCGTCAAAAATCAGAAGTTTGCAATCCAAATGAACTTCATGGTAAAGCAACATTACTCTTGACTAGATGTTAACAGTTGGATGTTACATATCCTGTATTGGCAGGGAATGGACTGGATTAGTTCAAGTTCCTTTTCAACTCTAGCCTTGTGTGCTGTTCACTAGCTAAAGTGAAGTGTTTGTGTGAGAGCGAGGAAACCAAAACTGAACCAAAATGATGGTGTCACATACTTTTTTCTGATGACCTCCTGTTTTGTCAAAAACAGGTACAGAAATTTAATTTCTCTCCTCTCATTTTGTTCCTTTAAATCACACACTAAGATTTGTTTTTCAGTATCAGAAGCTAGTTTATGAGACCTCCTTCTGATGATATTGCTTCCCTCCCTCCCTCCCTCCCAGTTATGGGGGTAAGAGGGGGACATCAAATGCTGAAATTTAGCCAGCTAGCAATGGGCTGAACTTCGCATGGGAGATTTAAATAACACCTGGCAAGTGCATTGGCCACATGAGACAAATGTGCATTGGTCCTGAGACAAAAGTCCCACTCGCCCTCAGTCACAGTCTGAAGTTCACTGGGGGTGTCAAACATTCTCTGAATATAAAATTGAGTTGAGAGCAGCACCTATGGTTGCTTCTGTTGGCTTCAAAATTATTTGAAAATGTGTGTGATATACATATAGCTAAAGGTAAAGGTCACCCTTGCTCAAAAGCCAGTTGTATCCAAATCTAGGGTTCAGTGGTCATCTTGGTTTCTAGCCAAAGAGCCAGTGCTGTCTGTGTCTGCAGACATTTTTGTGGACATATGACAGGCATGCCTAGAGTGCATGGAACGCTGTTTACCTTCCCACCAAAGTGGTCCTTATTTATCTACTTTCAATTTCTTGCTTTCGAACTGCTAGGTTAGCAGGAGCTGGGACAGAGATGGGAGCTCACTCTGTTGTGCAGTACTTGGGTATCGAACTCCGACCTTCCAGTCTTCAAGTTCAGCGTCTTAACCACTTGACCCACTGCAGTCACCACATACCCAGAAGCTAAAAAGTCTTATTATTGCACATAGTTTTTGAAGTATTAACTAGTCCTCTTGTCATAGGAAGTGGACTTGATACATGAAACCTCACATAAAAATATAGCAGTTTGTCTTTAAAGTGCCACGATATTTTTGTATCTTTACTTTTTATTTTTTGTTTTGTTTTACTCCTGTCTATTACATATAATTTATTATTATGTGTAATACATTTCCCTCATGGCGCAGTGGCTAAACTACTGTACTGCAGTGAAAATTGCTGGTTGTGAGTTCAATCCTGACTGAACACTAGGTTGATTCAGCCTTCCATCCTCCTGAGATCGGCATAATGAGTAAACAGCATGTTGGGGGCAAAATGCTAATTACTTTGTGAACCACTCAGAGAATGCACTAAGTACTATGGAGCGATATATAAGTGTAATTGCTGTTGCTGTTGCTAACTCCCTGGATTAGAATATGATGATGGCAGAATCCAGTTTAGTATTATTCATTCCAATTTGGGAAAAGATTTGTTGCAGAAGTTATGCTTGCAATTAACACTTCAGCAGTAGAGTCAGTGATAGCTCTATTCCCAGCAGAAGCACACTCGGCTCAGGTATATTGGATTAGTGTGAAATTGTTTTAGACTAAAAGAGGATTTTAAAAATGAAATTATTACTGTAATAGATAGGTTTAGCACGGTTAAGTTAATTCCTTGACAGGAAATGT
The DNA here is from genome assembly GCA_035047305.1 of Bradypodion pumilum. Classification (NCBI taxonomy): domain Eukaryota; kingdom Metazoa; phylum Chordata; class Lepidosauria; order Squamata; family Chamaeleonidae; genus Bradypodion; species Bradypodion pumilum. The sequence continues at coordinate 354,069,428 of JAWDJD010000002.1, forward strand.
TAGAATGAGAAAGTTAGTATCTTGAAGATATTCGGGATGGGATGGGTTTATCAATAATACCCTCAATGATGTGTATTTATTACTGGAATTTTGTAAAGCAAAATCAATAGCATCTTACACATTCAAAAATTAAAATACGTAAAGCTGTTGAAAGCATGGCAATGCATTAAAACAATCAACCTCTCAGAAATTAAAACAAATTCAACAGCTAGTGGTGCTGTGGTTAAACTGCTGTACTGCAGCCAAAACTGTGTTCATGATCTGAGTTCAATCCTGACAGGAGTCAAGGTAGACTCAGCCTTCCATCCTTCTGAGGTCAGTAAAATGAGTACCCAGCATGTCTGGAGCAAAATGCCAATTACCTGTAAACTGCCCAGAGAGTGCATGAAGTTCAATGGGTGGTATAGAAGTGTAATTGCTATTGCTGTAATTGCTAGTGTGATCAAAAATATAACAAAAGCCTACTAACATTATCCAAAAATAAACTGAAACAGGAAAAAAAATCTAAAGGGGCTATTTAAAAGTGAAAAAGCAATAAAATGTGTTTGTAAATTCTGGGATGATCAGTAAAACCCCAGTAGCCTGTGCAGGAAATGTGGATTGAAATCCTCTTCATTAGTTATGCAGAAGTTGGCTGGATAGTTTAGGTACCTCTCTATGGGACCAGAGGTTGGGAGTTCAATTTTCTACTATGCATCCTAGGAGAAGTGACAACCTGTTTGGCCATGGGCATGCTGCAATGTCCCAATATGCCCCCAGAAGAAGGAAATGAACTTATTCTGAGTACTCACTAACTAGAAAATTGACTTGAGAGCACATCATCACCAATGCCAACGATGCCGACGTCAACACGCCGACGCCAACGCCGATGGAAAAGGCACATCTTTTGGAGCTGAATTGCTTCAGGTTAAGCAATATCCATAGACATTATCTGTTGCAAGTAGAGTTGTGCGAATTGGTATGCAACAGATAATGTCTATGGAGATTGCTTAACTTGAAGCAATTTAGCTTCAAATGTTATACAAACAGGATTTCAGCCATGGATTCTTAAACATCAATACTGTAATATCTTTATGCTTTAAGTACAGATATGTTACTCTTGCATAATAGCTCCTAATCTTGTTTTGCTCTTGTTGCTGGTAGGAAAATAATTAAGAATTAAATCACAAAGAATGAATCCTATGCATATTTATTCAATGTAGATCCTATTGAACTTAATGAGACTACTTCTGATCATATATGTATAGGATTGGACTGTGTGAGTAGTATTTATAGATGTAAAAAGAGGGAATGATAAATAAAGGAATTTCTGTAATAAGATACAGAAGAGAAAATGACAAACTGCAAGAAATCAGGCCAGCCAATGTTTCCTTCATTAAACCTGTAGAGTGTTTTAATTAAAACCAAACTGAGAGCAGCACTTAACATAAAGTAGAAGCAAGATTGTCTGTCTGTCTGCTTACATACCTATCGGTGTCCAGTCCAATCCATCACCCAGTCCACTCAATCACCCAGTCCAATCCATCACCAACTGGTTATCAGAACTGAGTTTATGTTTTCTTAAAAACTTTAAAAGAAAAGCAATAACTCTATATTTCCTATCTGGGCATCCAACTACACCTTTGGGTGCCATCCTAGATAGGGGAGAATCTCTTTTAGAATTTAAACCCATGATAGATTTCAGGGGTTTCCCTCACTACTCTGCAAAGTAATTCCAAATAGTCATCTTCTGTTTTCTTCTTTGGTAAAAAGTTCATCTTATATTCGTGCCTCTCTTTTGTTGTCAAATAGGCATACAATACAACTGAACAATCCATTGTACACACTCTCATTCATTCATTCATTCATTCACTCACTCACTCTCTCTCTCTCTCTCTCTCTCTCTCTCTCTCTCTCACACACACACACACACACACACACACATACTAAAAAAAGCTCTCTTTATGCAGTGTGGCATGTGCTCTTTAACTGCATAGTTTCTCATCTACCTTTCCCCTGCTACCACTTGTTTTATTTATTTATTTGTACTACTGTATATGGCTTTGACTCCAGGAAACAAACTTTTCTCACTTTTTAGGAAATGCTGGGCTTCACATAGATTACTCAATACCATTTTCAAGAGCAGCACAAGTCTACTATGCAATACTTTAATATTGGACAATCCCTTACGGCAAATTATGTTGCAATAAATCCATGTTTGTAGGAAGGTGCCAAGGGAAATGCTTGCCTCTTCACAGGACTACCATATTTCATTTGACCACTGAGGGGAAGACCAGAAGAATTTTAGCTTCTAATCCCTGTTCAACTGCTGATATACACACATTCGTCATCTTGGTTAGGCTGTCTTGGCAAATTTACTCATCAAAACAACACATGGAGGTGGAGCCAGACCAGTAGTGGGCATCAGCAGGTTCACACCAGTATGCCAGAACCAGTAGCAGAAATTCTGGATGGCCCTGCCCATCCAAGTTTTGAAATAAAGTACAGTGGTACCTTATACAACAATTTTAATCCGTTCCATGGGGCTCGTTAATATATGAAACAATTGCTATACGATACATGCATCATATAGCGATTTCTCCTATGGGATACATCATACAATGATTTTTTTAGCTAAGTGGGTTTTCCCATTGAAAAATTGTTGTACGATTTTTTTCCATAGGGAAAATTGTTATGTAGGACACCATTTTCCCTCACCCACCACCCACCCCAAAAAAACCTAATTGTTATACGATTCAATTGCTATACAGGGTGACTGTTGTATGAGGTTCCACTGTATTCCTAATTCGGGTGCAATGCAGGGCTTTTCCCATGGCCATGGCCACCATACCACCCCACAGTGTGGTAGTAAAATTTTTTGGAACCCACCACTGAGCCAGACATTCCCAATCTGGAAGCACCCAATGAAAACTTCGGTATGACCTAGGTCCCAGCCTACATCTGTACTGGAAAAATGGGCAGTTGCCATCTTATTAACAGCAAATACACAGTATTTATTTATCAGTTTTTTAGGTGACATTGAACCAAAAATAGTGTTACTGAATGTGTAGAGGGGAGGACCTGAACAATGGGTCAATAGTGATAGCTAAAGGTATATGTATGATAATGTATAAAGGGAATAATAATGACACACAGAAAATGAGAAAGCTGGAGTTTAAAAAGCAATAACGGGAAGGCAGTTTGTGGAGGTATGTGAGGATTAGAATTGGTGGTATAAAGATTTAGAGAAAATATTCATATGGTATTAATTCTGTGGAAATGAATAAATCAGAAAGATGACTTGAATCATGAGAACTGCATAAAGTACTGTTTCAGAATCTCAAAATTAGGATTCTTAAGTTACATTCCTCTTTGTGTAAGCACACATGTGTACATGAAAACAGATGAACGCAAATACATATGTTCTAACACAATCACAATTCCAAATTTGGCTAACATTACAATATCTAACAGTCTGCACAAATTTCAATTCTCATCAAGGTAAAGGATCTTGGGGACATGAAACGAGCCTCATTCAGGCGTCCACTGAGCAGAGTTTCTCCAGCAAAAATCCTTTCAACCCAGAGTAATTTCTGACACAAAATTTTTAATTATTAGATTTCATTGATATATCAAAGGTGTGTTGTGATGACTTCAATTACTTAACTGAAATTCACACAATTAATTTGCTAGGAATTTTTCAGAAATCAATTAATCAAACATAAGCCTAAAATCTGTTAACACATTGAATAATATTTTTTTGCTTCCTTGAAAACAAGCAGCCAATCACAAACCTATCAATCCAGCATGTTAATGAAAAAGCAAAAGTGAATTAAACATCAACAGAGTATTTCTCACAGGTATTTTATGCAGCTGTGCACAACCACACAGATCAATTTGGATCTTAATTGGTGCTTCAGAAAACAGCACCATTTAGTGCAGGCCATGTCAGGGTTGCCTGATTTAACTAGACTCAGAATAATAGCTGTCAAGTATCCCTTATTGGCCGGGAAAACCCCTTATTTTACCCTCTTTCCTGCCGTCATCCCTTATTAATTAGACTACAATGCCCTATTGCCACCATTGGAGGGCAGCAAAGGATAAGCATAGCTGTCAACTATCCTGTATTTGCTGGGAAAGTTCCCTTATTTCCAAATCCAAAACATGACAAGTATGCTCAGAATCTGAATTTAGACTGGGAAATCTGAATGCCCATGTTTCTTATGGGAAATTACTGCAAATCAGCAGATAGTTGTACCTTTGATGGCCAAAACTGAATGAAATTTTCAAAAGTACTGATCCCCTAGGAAAGGGTTATATCTGCCACATTTCAGTCAAATGGGTGCAGATTTTGTTTAGGTTTTTAAAGAAATACCTGTGTGTTAAAATATATATACTGTATTTATTGGTGCAATTGGATGAAATTTAAAGGGCTAATTGATTAATTGCCCCTTCTGTGTGAATCAAGCTTATCAGATTTTAGAAAAATAGAGACAGGAAACTACCATTACATAAGCATGTAAGAAGATGTTAGATATCTCCTCATGCAGGCTCTGAAAAAACACAACTAGTTGTTTAGAGCTCACTGTGTGAGAAGGAATAAAGGATTTTCCTTGAAGGTGCTATAATACACTTTATTGGTTTTAGTGTAATAGACTGTAGGCTAAGATGGCTGCCCTCTGGAAGTCACTTTATTTGGGTATTACTCTCTGAAATCCTGTTGTGCAGCTATGCATGAGTCACATGGACTTCAGAAGTGTTAGAGAGAACAAACATAGAAAACCCAAGAGGCACTTGCACAGGAATGTTGCACAACAGTCTCAACATGAACTGTGCAAGCCATCGTGCAACTGGGATGTGAACTACGATTGTTTATGTAATGGTGTAAGGCCTGGCACACTTCCACAGGAATAACATTAACCACTTCAAACAGGATTTCAGCATTTACAGTGTGTGTGTGTGTGTGTGTGTGTGTGTGTGTGTGTGTGTGTGTGTGTGTGTGTGTGTGTGTGTAGATATATAGATATACATATATAGATAGATATATAGATATATGACAGTATGAAAATGGACTAAATGAAGTTGAAGCAAACCTATTTATAACCATAGGCATTGCTCCTAGTGCTATAATAACAATAGGTGCTAATCACAGTACAGGCACGTGTTGTAGGCAAGGAACTACAGCAAACTGCAGTGAATAGACAGACAGGTTTCATATCAATATCCATTATAGAAAACATCATTTTTCAAACACAGCAAAAGCTTCAATATCTTCTGAAAAATAATAATTTCCCCTGAGAGAACATGAAAAGAATTTTAAAGCTTTTTACTGTACTGTCTCAAGAGACCTTTCACAGGAATGGATAACCATCTTGTGATGAATGCTATTTTAATGTGCATGAGTAGATTCTTGTAATCGATTTTGTACCTTGGTCCTGGCTCTTGAGATCAAAGTCCATAGGGACCACTTTACACAGAGAGGCATCCATGACTGGGCTTCCAAAGATTCATACAAAGAGAGATTGGGATTTTCCTTTTCACTGCACATAAGTAATTTGAATGCAAAAATGATGAAACAAGTTGAAGTCACAGCAGGGAAAAATTATATTTCTGGTGGCAATTCTCAGAATCTCCCACTGGTACTGTGACAGCTAGGAGGTCCTGGCAGTTGTCATTTACAAAAGTATTTTTTTTCCAAGTTATGGTTCAAATATGTGAAAGTTTCCATGCAAGTATATTAGAAAATCTGAGCTGCTGCCAAGCTAATGCACATTTTAAAAAGTAATTTAATTAATAACATTATATACCAAAGAAGAGGAGGGAAGAGAAAATATATATAATCTACATCTAGATTACACAGAAGGAAGGTTTCACTTGAATAAAGATACAACATGCAGGTTAAAAAAATCTAATGTGTGTGTATGTGGGGGGGGGGGGGCGGGGAGGACAGAAATCAGTCATCCAGAAAAAATGAATAAGATACGGATGGACCATATTATGTGGCAACAAAGGTTGGTGAACCTCTGTTCACAAATGAATAGATGCCACACAGAAGTAAACCTCTTTCTTTTATGCTACCCTTTTGCTGTCCTAGTTTTATATGTTAGTTTTCTGATACTAAAAGGAACTAGACCCTGCCTAGTCAATTATATACACAAAAATGCAACACCAACTAACATATAGCAACTTTATGCACAAACTTTCTTTTTTTATATAAATTTTTATTAATTTTTCAAAGTATATAACAAACATTTAAAACAAAATAATGACATTTAGACAAAAGCAAATAAAAAAAAGAAAAAACAAGACCTTCTAAATACAATAAAAAGACTGTGTGATACATATTACATACATCGTCACCCTGTGCTATGTACATTGTCCAGGAGGTCGTGGGATTTCCCATTAATTTCTATTGTTCCCAAAATTTCATTTGGTCTGGTGTCAATTTATTTGTTCCGTCTCTCGTCAGTGAATAATCAACAAATTTTCGCCATATATTCCAGAATCTATTTTCTTTTATTATACCTTTTTTAAGATTTAACTCCCATGTTAATTTTTCATTCAATGCGAGATCCCACATATGTTTATACCACTCCTCCACCTTTAACGTTAAGTCATTTTTCCAATTTTTTGCAATACACATTCTAGCTATTACAAGCATCAAGGACAACAATTCTTTCTTATCATTATCTAAATTAACATTATCTACGTCCGTCAGCAAGGTAGTATCTGGCCCCAATTTGAGACGCAATCCCATAATTTTATCAATCTCATTCTCAATTTTTGCCCAAAAATTTCCTACCACCTTACATTCATACCACATATGAACATATGTACCCAGTGTATTTTTACACCTCCAACACAGTTTATTATTCTTTTTATCTATCTGATGCAGTCTCATAGGAGTCAGATACCACTTCCATAACATTTTAAAATTGTGTTCCTTTATCCTAACCGACATGGATCTCATAATTCTTTTTCTCCATTTATTTTGCCATTCCTTTTCTGTTATCTTCACATTCAAATCTTGTTCCCATGTATTTCTTAGTGTTTCCTGTGAATTAACTTCTGTATTTATTATTTTGTAAATTTTACTAACCATTCCTTTAATTCCAATTTCCTCCTTCCTTATCTTCCACACTAATTCCTCGAATTCTGTCCTGTGTCTTTCCAGACTCTGCTCCCTCCAATATTTATTATTCCACTTGTTCACCATCGCTATCTGAAACCAATTCAGCTTCATCTGGGTATATAACTCTCTTTTCGTCCCATTATCTTTGCAGACTCGTATCCAATCTTTCAACAGGAAAGCCCCGTTTGTCAACAGTATTTCTTTCATCTCGTTATCCATTCTTATTGGAAACTTTTTCAAGTCTTCTATTTCAATTATCGGTGAAATATTTGGGACCAATTTCTTTTTAACTTTCTTCCATACTCCCAGCATTGATCTCAGCATTCTATTTTTAACTGGTATTTTCTGTATTTCCTTGTCTAAAAAAAGGCTCTTACCCACTTCCTTTAACTCCTTCATTTCAATTTCTTCCCAAATAACCGACTCCTTCATTAGAATCTTAACTACATTCCTTATATGAAATGCTTTATAGTAATTCTTTAAATTAGGTATTCCTAAGCCCCCTTCTTTTTGAGATAGATACCACATTCTCTTTGAAATTCTAGGTCTGCGTCCCCCATTACAGTAGTTATCCAATAATTTTTGAAATTCCTTAATGTCTTTGTCCGTCAGTTGAATTGGTAAGGCATCAAACAGGAAATTTAGTTTTGGTAATAACATCATTTTTGTCAGTGCTATTCTGCCAAACCAAGACAACCTTAATTTTTGATATTGTAGAATTTTATCTTTAAGTTCCTTCTTTTGTTTGTCGTAATTTAATCTTTTCAGATCATCCGACTTATTAGAAATATTTATCCCTAGGTATTTCAAGCTCTCTTTAATCTGCAACTTAAATTCGTCCCTAATTTTCTTTTGCTCTTCCTTTTCGATATTACTTAAAATCAATTCAGACTTATCCCAATTTACCTTCAAACCTGTTATTTGTTCAAATTCCTTTAAATGTTTTTGGATGCTTTCCATCGTTCTTCTAGGGTGTTTCATAATTAGTAAAGTATCGTCCGCATATAAACTGATTTTATTTTCCATTATTCCTTCTATGCTTTTATCTTCCCTTATTGTATTTGCTAATATTTCCATCGCCATGATGAATAATATTGGAGATAGGGGACACCCTTGCCTAGTTCCTGCCTCTAATCTCACTTCCTCTGTAAGACCATCATTAACCCTGATATTAGCATACCCTTGTTGATATAGTTGTTCTATTGTTTTTATAAACCTGTCACCGAATCCATAACTCTTAATTATCTCGTTAATTGTTATCCATTGCAAAGAGTCAAATGCTTTAAAAATGTCTAGGGATAATAATCCAACTTTCTCCTTATTTTGTCCTGCCACATCAATTAAGTCTACTACTCGCCTTATTAAGTCTGCCATATGTCTCCCTTTCACAAATCCGGCCTGATCTTTATTTATATATTTATCCATAAAACCATTCAGTCTATTTGCCAGTATTGCCGTAAAAATCTTAGCATCTTGGTTTATCAAAGAAATAGGCCTATATGATTCTACTTTTTCTGGGTCTTTTCCCGGTTTTGGTAGTAAAACAATTATTGTTCTATACCATGATAGAGGTATCTGCTCCCCATTAAGTATACCATTATAAAGTTTTAACAATTTTGGAGTTACTATATCCTTAAACTCTTTGTAGAATTCAGCAGATAAACCATCCTCTCCCGGTGATTTATCTGCTTTCAATTTATTTATTACTTCTTTTATCTCTTTTTCAGTTATTAATTCTTCCATTCTTTGTTTATGCTCCTGACTTATTTTATTTTTAATTTATATTCCCAATTTATCTTTTAGATTATCTATATTTACCTTCTTTTTAGAGTATAGATCTTGATAAAATTCTCTGACCACCTTACATTTATCTTTAATCTTGTTGTGTCTTATACCTTCCTTATCTACTAAAGTCCCTATTTCTCTTCTACTTCTTTTTTCCTTAGCTGCTCTTGCTAGCAATTTTGAATTTTTATTACTGTATTCAAAATATTCTCTTTTTAGATATACCAGATCTCTTTTCACCTTTTCAATATCATTTCCTATTAATTCCTTCTTTAAGCCCTGCATTCTTTCATAAACCTTTCTATCCTTAGTTATTATGTGTTCCTCTTGCAACTTTTTAATCTCTTTTTCAATTTCTTCTTGTTTACTTTTTAACTGTTTATTTTTAATACTTACCAGCCTAATACTTTCACCTCTAAATATTGCTTTCATCGTGTCCCATACAATACCAAATCCAACATCCCCTGTATCGTTCCACTTCCAGTTTTCTTCCCATTTTTCTACCATTTGATCTTTACATTTTTTATCTCTAAACAATCTAGCGTTATATCTCCAATTTTTCCTAATCTTTATAGCATCTATTTTCATTTCCAATAATACTTTTGCATGATCGGACTCTTTAAAAATTCCTGTTTCTATATCTTTTAAGTTTTTTATCAAATTATCAGTGACAAATATATAATCTATTCTGGAGTACGTATTATAAACTTGTGAAAAATATGTGTAGACCCTATCCATTCCTTTAAGTTCCCTCCATGCATCCTTCAACCCCAAAGATTTCAACCAATTGTTTAGCACATTCATTTTATTTCCGCCCACACGTCTTGTTATATTTGTACTGTCTATGTTTGATCTTATTAAATTGAAATCTCCCGCTACAATCATTTTTGTTGTTTTCTCCTTTTCCAATATTCGATGCACTTTATCTAAAAACCTATTTTGATATTCATTTGGCACATACAGGTTCACCAATGTTATTTCCTCCTCTTCTATTTTCCCCTTTATTATCAAGTATCTACCTTCTGGATCTGATATACTTTTTAACATCTCAAATCCCAATCTATTTGATATCAAAGTTGCGACCCCCCTAGCCTTGGAAGTACCATATGATTTTTCATAAACCTGAGTCCATCCTAAGAACAACTTGTTGGTTCTTTCCGATTTCTGGTGGGTTTCCTGAAGAAAGATTACATCCGGTCTGTCTTTTCTAAGTGCTGCTTCCAATCTCCTTCTCTTCACTTGACAACCAGTACCTTTCACATTCCATGTTATTATTTTTATATTCCTCATCTGTTATTTTTTTCCCCATAATTTTTTGCATTTCCCACTTCCTCCTGCGGACATGTGATTAACATATAACGCTTCCTTCACCTTATACAAAAAAAGAAAAAGAAAAAACAAGAAGACGACTAAAAAATACACTAAACAATCTACTACTATCCCTCCCCATTTTTTTTTTACAAATAGCCTCTGAACTACAGAGGGGGGAGGGGGGTGCGACCAGTTGTGAGAGCTACGGAGAGGCCCGAACCTAATCCCCACCCGGAACAATTCCTCCTTCTGCACCTTTAGGCATATTCTCATTTCCGTTACTGTCCCGTCTTCTATATCCACCAGATATAATCAATTCTTCCTTCAAATCAGACCATTCTTTAGTTCCTGCTTCCAATAACTTTGCATCTATCATTACATCCAGAACATTTGGGCCTTCACTTATTAAATAACGTCTTCCCAGGTGGAAGAAGCTTAGTTGTCATGGGAATTTCCAGTTGTACCTTAATCCTTTTTCCTGAAGTCGTTTTGTAATTGGTTTCATCGATTGTCTCCAAAAACGATCCTCAATTGGAATGTCATTATATACTTCGATATCATGGCCTTCCACTTTTAATACCTCTGCTCCTTTTTCCCGTATAAGCGCCATTAAACGCAGTTTGTCTGACACATTAGCAAATTTTAACATGACGTTCCTTGACCCAGTTTTGCCCCTTCTTGAACCCAACCTAAATACATTTACAACCTCCTGCGGTGTGAAACCATCTTCCATAATTTCGTCGAGCCATTTCACTATTCTTTCTTTTAATTTATCTGGAGAATTCTCTGGCAGTTTTCGAATTATGACGTTTGCTCGTCTTAGATGTTCTTCTACGTTTTCCAATCTCTTTTCATGATCTCCGATCTTGTTTTCTCTTTCCTTTTCTCTCTTTCTCAGGTCCATAACCTCTTCTCTTATCGTTGCCTGCTCTTTTTTAATAACTTCCTGTTCTTTTTTGAGGTTATCTGTTTCTTTTTTTATGCCTTCAATTCCCTTCAAGATGTTGGCCATCATATCTTGCATATCTTCTTTTCGTTCTTCTTTATCTTGGGCAAACATATTCCTAATTTTATCTTCCATGTTATCTAGTCTCTCATTAAATATTTCAAATTCAGATTTAGGGCCTTGCCCCACCTTCATTGCCAATGTTGTTGGTGTTGTTACTGTAGCTGTGGTTACAATCGTTGTCGGTACTGTCCCTGCTGTCGCTGCTGTAGTTGTTACGGTTGTTGTGGCAGTTGTTGCTGTTGTTACTTTTGCTGTTGTTATTACAATTGTTTTTACCGCAGTTGGAGCAACCATGGTTGGCGATATTATTGTCTTCTGTTGCTGTTGCTGCTGTAGTTGTTGTGCTATCTTCTTCACTGTCTCCTGCTCCTCCAGATCCTTCATCTCTTGCTGCGTTGTTTTCTTCATCTCGTCTTCCTCCTCCTCCAGCCTTGTAAGCCTTCTAAAGCTCCTATCCGAAGATGTTGGTCTTTCCACTCTTGTCCAAGCCAATTTCTTCTCCTTCTCTTTCCCTCTCCCCTGCCGTTTCATCCAAATGTATTTCCAATTGCTTAATTTTAATAATTTGCATAGACAATTTACTATTAAAAATTCACCATATGTATTAACTCCAACCAATTTTAATATATTTAATTCCAAACACAGTAATAGATCTTTATCCTCTCCTCCCCCTCCCCCTCTATCAAATATATGTGTGTGTATTTACACACACATATACACACACATATATAAGCAGATATTCACCAAGATCCCACTCAGTATGAGGGGGATGAGAAAAAAGAAAAAAAAGTCAGTAGTCCCAAATCAAACCAAATTAATTTCCCTCTTAATTTTTAAGTATTTTAATATTTTACCCCCGGATGAACATAAAAAGAAAAGAAAAAGGGGAGTAGGAAAAAGAAAAAAAAAGAAAATATTCCTACAAAAGATGTTAAAAAATAAAAATGATCACAGCTAAAAAATAGAAATAAAAAATAAAAATAAAAAAGGTTTAAAAAAATCCTCAAACTTTGTCCCACAAAACAGGGGGAAGGAGAGCTAATATTTTATATCTCTTCCAGCAACCAACTTTAACTGCCTGTTGCAGCTTGCAAACGTTGGCTTGAAAAAAACAAAAGTAAAGAGCGAGGATGAGATCAAACGTCTGCTCTCCAAGGCTCAGGGGTAACAACACTTTGTTTCTCACGGCGCGTTTCAAGGCCCCAACACCGTCCTATTCCTCTTTATGCCTCGAAGAAAGAAAAAAAAATTAAGCAAGGGCAGACCAAGTCCAAATCTCCAAGAATCCAACTTCCTCTCCTTTCTCTCTTTTTTTCTTTAAAACCAAAAGTTCCAAATCCACAGCTCGAACAGCAACAAAAGAAGGGAAGAAAAAGAAAGAAAAAAAACAGAAGGTCCTGTGTTATCCCCCGTTACTTAGCCCCTAACATATCAGCTCCCACCGGCATGGAAAGGGACAAAAGGTCCAGTCGCTTTTCTTCTCCTTTCCACTTCCCCGTCTAATTTTTACAAATTTGCTCACCGTCGGGGCTTCTCCGCTTCTCCACTTAGCACTTTTCCGGCAGCGCTAGGCTCCGTGCGTCTCCGATCAAGAGGGGCGGCGAGGCCGAGCGAAACCCTCTTTCAAATCCCCGTCAGGCTCACCTTTTTTCGATCCGATCGTCCGCTTATCAATTTTGCCTGCGCTTTGTCAAATTTTGCCGGGACGCCGATCTCCACACCGTTTTCCAATCTGTCCGTCCTTCAGCTAAGAGCTCCGGGGACTCATCGCCATTATGGACCGCCCATCCCCCCGCTCTCTCCAAGATCGAAACTCCGTTTTTTCTCCCTTTTTCGACACAAATTTGGACCATCCAAAGTAATTTCCACAACTATTTTCCTTCTAGATGTTCTAATCTGTTTTTTTACCAATCTCAGGAACTATTTTCACTTTTAAAAGTCACTTTCATTTCCCTCCTTTCCGAGCGGAAGAAAGTTCGCTCCTCTCAGCTCTCCATCTTGACACGCCCCCATGCACAAACTTTCTAATGTTTCCCAATGTCTAGTAATGTCAAGGTGCACAGCAGTAATACCATATGTTTAAAACATTGATTTCCCATATTCACCTATAGATAAATATCTCGATTCTTTTGCTGTAACAAGTGCAATGGCTAAAATTGTCATAGTTTTAGAAATCTCTGTAGACCACAAGTGTTCTATGCTGGGGTGCACATCTAAGTATGAAACAGATAATATCTACGGGGACCCCAATTTATGACAATTTGTATTCAAAGCTTCACAATATGATTTCAGCCACTATGTATGCATATCTTTGATATTAATGATATGTAAAAATAAAATAATGTGTTCACCGTTTTAAGTACAAATCTGGAAGAGGACTTTTTCCCCTTTCATAATCAGGATGGATATGCTATATACAGTACAGTATTTGAAAACAAGAGATTTAAAACTGGAATCCTACTGAAAAGACAGATGCAATAGTAATCATGCAAGCAATTTGTTTTCTCTGGCACAGTCCCCATTGTGTTGAATGGTCATGCTGTGGGATTGTGGTAAAAGTGTGCAAATTGCTTGCCCAATTACTGTTGTGCACATTTCCCCCCAATAGTATTTTGGCCATGATGTCTGCAGTAATCTCATGGGACATTGCAAAAGCAGTGTCAGTTGTTATGAAATAGAAAAGAGTGTTTTCTGAAGAATTGAGAAAGTAATGCTGATTATATCTTTACCTATAAGAAGGTGGATGAATCGTGCGTGTCCGGCATACACAGCCACACCCAGTCCAACCATCCCGAACCGAGCCGCCTATTCTTACCTTAACATCCTTGGAGAATTTCCACAAGGGTCTGCCAGCTGTGAGTGGGGCAACCGCCCCACAAAGGTGAACAAAAAAATTAGAAGGCCCAGCGTCCTCTGCGCCGCGCCATCCCTCAGCCAATCAGGCTGAAGGGCACTAGCCCAGAGGAGGCGGGGCAGGTGGTGCAAGTGGTAAAAAAAATGTGTGTTCATGTATTGTGTGTGTGTGGTTGTGTGTGTGGTTGTGTTGTGTGTGTGTGTATTGAGTGAGTGTGTGTGGTTGTGTGTGTATATTGTGTTTGTGTGTGGTTGTGTGTGTGTGTGTGTGTGTGTGTTGTATGTCTATTTGTGTTGAGTGTGGTGTGTACTCCCCAAAAATACCCCACAGAACAACACACACACACTAAAACCTGCCCAGCAGGGCCGGGCAAAAAAACTAGTTTGATAATAAAATTGTTATCAAGTTGTGTAGTGTGAGGGAAGCAAAATTTGATCACATGAAGCTATGATTACTGTAGTTCTAATTAAATTTTTAGGAGTAGGATCTAGGTTTTTTTAACACTCCTTTCCAGAGAATCCTTGAGAGTATTTCCATTCAGAACAGTTGCGCTGGGGGGAAACAGAAGAGGATGAGAATTCCCTTATGTTCTTTAGGTTCCAGCACCACCTCCCCACTGTTACAGAATTCCACTGCCCCTTCTTTCCCCATGCATTGGAGAGGTTTTAATGGAGCAAAAGCCTTCCAGCTAAGTGAAAGAAATTTGACGTAGTCACTGATTGCTTATGAAATTCCAAGTGATAGCTATAGTAGACTTTGTGGCAATTTTATTAACATTTCTTAAATATGCTGTCCTTTCCTAAACCAATCAGTTGTAGTTTCTTTGCAGAAAAATAAGAAGACAGACCAGTTTCTTCTGTCCAAAATTGTTTGCGAATGAGGAGGCCACCTTCAGGTCTCATAGATAATTCAGTCAACAGGCAGGATTTCCTCTTCTGCAGGCTCTCCATTGATCTCTCCTCTCATCAAGCTTGCAGAAGAATCACAGAAAGATCAGAGTAGATGTAGGGGCTGTCTTGAATGCTCGACTGGGCGCTGGATTACAGGAGACATGTACCGATCTTTTAGGCAGCAATAATTCCCTTTATCTGCACACTCCCAGTGCAGCCTAATGTCACCTCACCGTACCACGCCACAATCAGCTTCAAAGAACTCCACCTATCGCTTACAGGGAGTATTCGGCGATTTAGTATTTTGGTTGCATGTGGTGGCATAGAGCAAGGTACTTTGATATAGTCTGATAAACTGACATCCACTCTGTTGGTATTACTCACAAAGAATTTTATTTTCCAGTAGCATCTGAAAAAGAACAGAGACAAAGACAAAATACATAGCAATATAAAGTTAATAGGGTTCTCTTTGATCAGAGGGGCACATCTCAGGTACGTGCCTTGCACCGATGGGAAGTTTGAGTCCAGCCTAGGGAGACAGGAATCCTGCCTTCTGCCCAAGAGGACCAAAGAACTGATGGAAAGCTGCTTATATACACAAAAAGGAGCAGATTTCCCTCCCACCTTTGCATTCTTATGATCTCACTGGAAAGTCCCAATCTGCAGGTGTTCATGCCACTGGGGTTTGATTGACATGAGAGGAGATGTCCTCTCTCTCATGGTGTAGTCAGCTGGTTTAGCTGTCACTCAGTACCCTCGTGGTACAGTAGCTGTCAATTATCTCCCTTGTGAGACTGCAGCTATGAAGAACTCATCCCAAAAGAATGTGAGTGCGTGAAAAAGCTCTAGTAGCTTCAGATAAGGTTGCTATGGATACTCAAGATCATGACAGGGGCCACTCCTTCTTATGCACTCATCCAGTTTTGTTAAGAACTATCAGAATCCTAAATAGTTTTAGTCTGATTGCTGAGTCTTCTTTTATGTTCTGATCAACAGCTCCCCCGGTGGCTTAGTAGTTAATATGCTGAGCTGGAGACTGGAAAGTCGGGTTTTGATACCCGAGAGCTGCACTTGGGGACATGAAAGGAGCCTAATTTGGGCATCCCCTAAAAATGTTTTGGTAGTAATTGGCAGATGAGCAAATGAGCCCATTTCTCTCTCTCCAAGTTCACATAGCATGTTGTTATCTGCTAGCAAACTCCACTTGAGCATGTTGGTCTCAAATTTAGGCACTCCAACCCTCAGCCTACTCAGGGTCCTCTAAATGACATAGGGGATGTTGAGTTCCTCAGCCATGTCCTTCTTTAATGTGATTCTTTGTTTAGAGAGCTCCTTCCCCCATCTTCTAATTTGATTTTGTTCTTGCGTACCCTCAGTGCCAAATGAAAGCAGGTTACCTCCCCTTCTCATTCCCCACAGCAGAGGTGTGTTCCTGCTAGGTCTCAGGTAACAGTCCTAATGATCTGCAATGTCTACCAAGTGAAAACAGGGGAGAGTGATTTTTCCCATCTTTGCATTTGCTTTCCTGGAAAGTGCCTGGTTGAGAATGTTTCATTTTGCTGCCTTGCCCAGGGTTGAGGAATTGGAGGAAGCAAAGCAACACTTTCTCAGAATTGAATGATGCAATACAGACAGTGTGTTGTCATATGCTGGAAGTACATTAATGTTCCAGTGACATGATTAAGCAGAACTTTGTTGCCTGGGCAATCATATTTGCAAATAAAGTCCATGTTTACAGACAACCTACCCTACATCAAAGCAAACTGCCGCATCCTACATGCTCCAACTTCTTTCAGCACTTTGGGAGATCTTTCTTCTAGTGCTAAGAATATTTGTAGTCTGATCAAGTGGCAAGACTAGGAGTTCCTTAAGAATCATGACTGAGAAAATTTAGTTTCTCTGCTACTTCCCTGTGCAGATGGAGAATGGGACAATAAAGTCCAGTTTATGGCAGAAGTATAATGCAGAAAATTCCCATCTCATTTTTTCTTCAGGAATAAGATGATGTGGCCACTGATTATATTGTCAGCCAGTATGTGAAGGGTTTGGCTCACCCATCTGATTTCAGTTCCTCAGAAACAAAGGAAATTATAGTTATGTGCAGATTATTTCTTCAGAACTAGTAATGCCTTCCTTACTACTAAAATAAAGCTTCTTTGTAAACCAAGCAATGTTTTAATATCTGAAATAAACTCTCAATGGGATAAGCCAGGTT
Source organism: Bradypodion pumilum (assembly GCA_035047305.1). NCBI lineage: Eukaryota > Metazoa > Chordata > Lepidosauria > Squamata > Chamaeleonidae > Bradypodion > Bradypodion pumilum. The sequence continues at coordinate 354,086,603 of JAWDJD010000002.1, forward strand.
AATAACAATTTCGTGTCAGAGATTACTCTGGGTTGAAAGGTTTTTAGGGGATGCCTGAATGAGACTCCTTTCATATCCCCAAGTGCAGCTCTCGAGTACTGAAACCCGACTTTCCAGTCTCCAGCTCAGCATCTTAACCTCTAAGCCACAGGGGGAACTGCAGCCAGGTTCATTCTCCTCTACTGAAGACACTTTCTGTTTTGTGACATTATAAGTAGCACATCTAGTCCTACTATTTGCTACAGGTTGCTGCTGATCAGAACTTTGATTGTCAGACAATTTGTAGCTCCAGGCTGTCATCAGATTGGTACATAAATGAAAGCAGATGTCTTTTGTAACACCTGTAATGGACCGTCTCAGCCATTAGATCTGCTGCAATCATTTTCTGAGGACTCTTTTTCTCTAGGGGACATTTTTATTGCATTATTCATAGATGCTATTTCCTCAGTAAACTCTTGTCTTCTTATGATTAGAGCCTATCCTATCCCCCCCCCCCACACACACACACACATATTTTTCTCAGTGCAGAACTCAAGGTCTTGGCATTTAAAATTCTGCAAGGAGAAAAGTCTTGTTGAAATACAAGAGAATGTGTTACTCTAAAACACGTTACTATCCTTAATGAATGATCAAGATCTTTCTGGTTTTAATGTCATGTTCATTCTATGCTACAATTAGTGATTGTGATGATTGCATTCACATGTCCCTGTTTCAATAATATGTTGTGAGAGCTGCAGAAAGAAAAATAGTCTCCTCCCCCCTCCCAAACCAAAATTTGTTGGTTTTTTAAATTTTTTAAAAGAGGATAGCTGCTGGATTAAAGCCTCCCATACGCCTTATATCCTAATCTGGAAGAGAAGTCTCTTACAGCTAGTTTATTGTGTGTGTTGATGTTTTTAGGAAGAAATTATAAAAAGTTGTAGAAGGAGTAGGTGAGGGGGGGGAAATCTCAGTTCCAATGGAATTGGTTACCCATGTATATCCATAAAAATAAGCAAAGGGAGTCCTTACATAATACAAATACAGGACCAAGGCTACATTTAATTAAAGGTTTCCCTTGCTTGAAAGCCAGTCATATCCGACTAGGGTGCAGTGCTCATCTCTGTTTCAAAGCCAAAGAGCTGTCTGCTTCTGCAGATGTTTCCGTGGCCATGTGGCAGGCATGACTAGACACCGGAGTGCACGGAATGCTGTTACCTTCCCACCAAAGAGGTCCCTATTTATCTACTTGCAATTTCTTGCTTTCGTACTGCTAGGTTGGCAGGAATACATTTAATTAGACCACTAAAAAAAAAACACTGCACAAGCTTACATGATTCAAGATGCACTATCCATGAAAAAATGATGCATTTCTGAAGAAATGATCTTGAATTATGATTTTTTTAGTGGACTAATAAAAGTATTGCCTTATTTCTGGCAAATATATATAATACTCATATACCACTGGATCTTGCCTAATGACATTAACAGAGGCAAGGAACTTTTAGAGTGTTGTTAATTACATGAGCATCATGGCAACTTATAGAATAGTTGTTTTATTGGCTGGTGGATTCTGGTAAGACCACTGTCTTTGAAGTAAGGATGCAAAGTCTCTTTTTTGCAGGCAGAAACTGATTGTATATTAAGGCGAGAGTTTTGTCAAAGGCAACACATTCTGGGGTGTACACAAAACTTCAAAGGAAATAACCATGAGTTCCAATGACAGGAAGGTGGTCCTGAGAAGCTGAAATATCCAGATATCGGCTTCCGTTCCATTCTTATGTCAAATCTGGCACATAATGGCATATATCACATTAGAAAATGAACAAATAAATGAGTTCCTCATGGTGTGGGTGCTGTCATTGGAACTCATAATGATGCTGCCAGAAGCAGAATGGCTGTGGTGAAAAAGATGGCATCCATGTTTGTAGCAGAGGCTTCTGTCTTTCTTTATAGGCATGTTTTATGGCATATTATATGTTGGTAGTTGTTTAAAGTTGAGGACTTGGTGTAAAGCAAGCACGGGTCTGCCATTCAAAGCTAGGGAAAGGGATGTATTACTGTACAGCATGTAGCTTATTAATAATACACATGAATGATCAGAAATAATGTTCTGTCATTTTCTCTTTTAGGCTAATCTTATAATATTTTGTTTATATGTAACAGTTTTGCCCTGACTTACGCAAATAGCCATTGCAATTTAAAAATTAGCTGCCATAGATCCATAAATGTTGAGTTCTCTTTTGCCCCCAATCTATATGAAACACTAGGAGCAGTCATTGGAAGAGTTGTCATTTGAGTTTTAAATGGTCTTCAGTAATAAGAAGTACCTTTTACCAGCACCAGCTGTATACTAGCTACACATGCTGCTAGACACAGGTAGCTGGGGTAACTTAAGTGGCATGCATAGTTGCTAATACTTTGTTGAGAGATGTGTAATGGCTCCCAGTTAACAACTGGGCCAGGTTTAGGAATTTTCTGTTTGCTTTTAGCTTGAGATTAAAGTACCTGAGGACCTCCTACCTCCTGTACTGATCTAGCAGAACCTTGTGATCATTCTCAGGAATCCTGTTCATGCAGTTAGAAAAAGTTTCATCTGAACATATGAGGAGAGGGTTCTAGTCTTGCAACCCACCCACCCACACATATATAACTGTTCCCTTCACATGAAGAAAGAGCCTGAAGAAGAAAGGAACTGCTTCAGGTGGTTTTTTAAAAGGGTCTGCAGTTACATGGAGAAGCTTCTTATGTAATACAAGATTCTCTGAGCAAAGAGAATTAATATGAAGTGTAATAGGGCTTTGCATCTCTCCCTTTTCATGTGCTCACATTAACATTTTGTGAATATATGAACAGGATTACAGACCCTCCTGCCTATTTCACATCTTGGAGATACTTGTGTGTGGTTTCCCCATGCCCCAGTGGCATGGAACAGCCCGCGCAGAGGCCACTTCGGGGGAACGCTCCTTGAGCCGTGGGCTCTGCGGGCAGAGAAATTTAGGGGGGTGGATAAATGATAGGGTTTGATTCACCCAATTTCCTGACCTGACCAGCGGATCTGCTGAGAGAGCGAATAGCTAACCCAGTTACCCATTAGAATAATCACTCATCTCCAAGCTCAACTTTACCCCGGGTGTAAACAGAGGCCATGTTTGCCCCTGCCTAATCCCCAAACAATGGTGTTTTCCCCAGTTTGTGTTTGGCCAAGTTAATTAACTTCCCTCTGAGAGATTCCCAATTAACCCGAGCAAACAGGTGATGTGATTTCTGTCAGATGACTGTTTTTGCCACCGTTGCGCTTTTACTCCTATATATGATGATGCCTTTTTCCCAATAAACCACTGATCTTATCCTTCTCCATACTGCCTCGTATCGTTTCTTGATCAGTCTCCTCCGGGACCTCCGGCCCTCTGCGGCCCCGATTCCTACATCTGGTGACCCCGACGTGATCTACTCGTGAGTGAGCAAGCGGTCTTCCTCAGAGTAGCGATCACACGGTCCGGTTCTGCGCTTGAACCGTGTCCGAATCATCCCGGAGGACAGCGCGGCACTCCGTCCAGCAGCCAGCCGAGCGGAGGGACGGCCTGCGGTGAGGCAGTCCAAAGAGGCATCCTACAGCGTGCTCCTGGCTTTCGTGGCGGCTTGCAGGTTACGGAAAAACGCGTTCCGCAGGGACAGCTGTGAATCCCTGACAGCGCAGTGGCCACCGAGGGCCCGTGGCTGCAGTCCATGCTCCGAGCTCTACCCAGAAAGCGACGTCGCCAGAACCTATTGCCTGCCAAAGACGCGTCGACTCGTCCCGAGAGGACCCAATCGCAGGTAATATGGGGACCTGTCCTCAGCGACAGCGTCCATCCGCTAGCCAAAGAACTCGTGAGGGAGAGTTCAAGATCCTGGCCAGGATATTTAATTTGCGTTTTCACAGCGGGGAGCTAGCGAGACTTTTGGTGTACCTAGGGGAACACTGCCTGCTTTACCCAGAAGTAGGTACGTTAACCCTCGAGCTCTGGGATCAGATAGGAGACTGCATTCAGCAACCCCCGAAAGCTCCAGGAGGCGTAATTCGCACATGGAGAAAGTGTAGGAAGCTCTTAGCGGAGATAGAGCCAGTCCGGGTAGAGGCCAAAGAACCCCCAAATCTGCCAGAAGCGCCAGCCGAGCCAACGGCGCCTACGGCGCTCTATCCGTCACTCCAATTTAGGCAGGGTAGCGTAGGGAGCTTTCCCCCGGTGACAGCTGCAGACTGTCACCGGCCTCGGTGGAATGCAAGGGATGAGGAGCGCAGGCGCTTCTCTGACAGCAACGGGTTCCCGAGTTACCAAAAGTCCCCTTCAGCGTACAATTGAAGAGGAGATTAGGAAGGGGGAGTTGCCAGCAGAAGAACTAGCTGAGCTTAGTCAGATATGTCCCATCCGCATGGAAATAGACGCGCTCACAGGCGCCCAGCAGATAATTCATTCCCCAGTTCCGTATAAGCTTCTCATGGCCATACGGAAAGCCATCTCAGAAACAGGGCTCCAAAGTCGTTTTACAAGGGGCACGCTTCAGCAAGTGTGCGAGAACACCATGTGGATACCCCATAACTGGAAAGCCGTCATGCGGATGATGCTCAACCCTAGCCAGTACTTAATTTGGGACAGCGAGTTTCGCCTAGAGGCGCAGATGAGGGCTGCCAGGATGGGAGGCGCAGTACTTCCTGACCAGTTATATGGTTCAGGTGCCTTCGAGCCCATCGATGCCCAAATCAACTTGCCTCTTGCCACTCTCCAGATGTCGGCCGAGGCCGCCTTCAGGGCGTTTTTCAAAGTCCCAGCAACTGGCAAAGCGGCTAAAAATTACACCGCTATCAAGCAGGGAGCCCAAGAGCCCTACATGGACTTCATCAGTCGCCTGGAGGAAGCAATCAGCAGGCAGATTGACAATGAGCAAGCCCAGCAAGAGCTCATGATGAAGTTAGCCAAGGACAATGCCAATCTAGACTGCCGTAAAATCTTGCAGTCCCTGGGCAATCGTCCCGACTTGACACTCACGGACATGATTAGAGCTTGCGCCGACGTTGGCACAGAATCCTACAAGATGGGATTGCTAGCGGCAGCGGTGCAAGGGGGTAAGAGACCAAAAGGAAAGACCCAAGGAGCGTGTCACAATTGTGGCAAGGTTGGTCACTTCGCTAGGGAGTGCCGATCCAAGGCTCCGAAAACCCAGTGTCCGAAGTGTAAAAGAGGCTACCACTGGGCCCGAGACTGTCCGGATTTGGGAAACCGGAACGCGGGCATGTCTCTGGCCCCGGTCCAAACAGAGGCTTCCCTCAGCTCACCAGAGCTAGACTAGATCCCAGTCCCACTCCAGGCATCACGAGGGCACAGGCCAGCCCCAAGGGTAGTACAGGGTTAGACTTGACTTGTCAGGCGGATGTTACATGCGACCTGCCAGGCACGGTCTATCTGGTGGACTCCCAGTACATGGGTCCACTGCCCAAGGGCTTTATAGGTTTAGTTTTGCCCCGTAGTGTAGCAGGAGCACGCGGAATTCTCGTAATTCCGGGAGTCATTGACTCCAATTTTTCAGGCGTTCTCCAGGTTCAGTTGTGGACTCACCTGCCCCAGACAATTCACAAAGGAGACACCTTAGCGCAACTGATCATGGTTCCTTGTCACTCGCCAGCAGATAGCCAGGGAAGGCTCAGTGACAGCTCCGAGTCCCGGTCAGAGGACCGCTCGAGCGCCAGTGAGGCAGTACAAGGATACCAGGTCTTAGCGACAGTGGAGACCAACATTGAGTGGAAACAGCGCCCAGTTATCGAGGTATTTCTGAATAATAGAATATTCTCAGGCTTATTAGATACCGAAGCAGATGTGAGCGTGATAAGCAGGGGCCAGTGGCCAAGGGAGTGGGCCATTGAGCCGGTCTCCGATGTGTGGGGGGTAGGCGGCATTCAGGAAGCGTTCAGAAGCCGAGAGTGGGTGACAGTCACGATTCCAAAGGCTGACGGCACGGCGGTAATTCGGCCGCACATTCTTGACGTGCACATCAACCTTTGGGGGCGAGACATCTTGCAGCAGTACGGTGCTACGCTTACCTTCGGGTAATGGCGTTGCCACTTAAGTGGCTCACCGACATGCCGGTCTGGGTAGAACAATGGCCGGTAGTGGGGGAGAAATTAGTCGCCCTTAAGCAGCTAGTTAAAGAACAGCTAGACGCAGGACACATAGAGCAGTCCACGAGTCCATGGAATTCGCCAATTTTTGTGATTAAAAAGAAGTCGGGGAAGTGGCGACCCCTCCACGATCTCAGAGAGATCAATAAATGCATTCAGCCAATGGGTCTGCTCCAATGCGGCATCCCGAATCCGAACATGATTCCTGAGGGGTGGGAGATCCTAGTCGTAGATCTCAAGGATTGCTTTTATACAATTCCCTTAGACCCCCGGGACCGGGAAAGGTTCGCCTTTACGGTGCCGGTTGTGAACCACAGTGAGCCTATGCAGCGTTACGCGTGGAAATTTTTGCCACAGGGCATGCTCAATTCGCCCACCCTGTGCCAAATTTATGTTCACAACGCACTGGCAAAGTTCCGAAACCTTCACCCAAAAGCTATCGTTTGTCACTTCATGGACGACATCTTGGTCGCGATGCCGCAACTCGGCAGCGAAATATTTTCTGACCTCCAGGCCAGCCTGGGGGACAAAGGTTTACTCATTGCCCCAGAGAAAGTGCAGAGAACCGAGCCCTTCTCATACTTGGGTCATCGGCTTCTCCGCTCTTTCGCCGCACCAGTTTTGCCTCAAATCAATTTACAGGACTCAGTCACCCTGGTAGAATTGCAGCAGGTTTTAGGGAACATCAATTGGGCCAGACCGTATTTTCGTTTGGATACGGATAATTTGAAGCCGCTCTTCTCGCTGCTAACCTTAGGTAAGCAGCCAGCAGACCGGGTAAAAATTTCTCGAGAAGCGCGCTTAGCTCTCGAGAAAGTTAACCAAGTTCTCAGCCAAAGGTGGGTAGATAGGATCACCCAGGGGCCATATGCTCCGATCCTGAATTTGTACATCGTACGGTCAGGATCCATGTTCACGGGAGCGCTCGGCGTGGATGCCGAGAAAGGGGCGAGTATCGTGGAGTGGGTGTACCTTCCGAACACCTCTTCACGAAACATCGTTCCTCCCCAAGAACTGGTCTCCGCGGTGGTTTACCGCGGACGGTTGAGAGCTAGGGACATTTCAGGGCATGATTTGGCCAAAATCGTAGTCCCGTTCACCAAGGAACAAGTTCAGCAATTAATGCAGCTCGGTGACTCACTTCCGATAGCTTTGGAAGGATACACCGGATGCTTGGCATACCACTTGCCAAAGGACCCCAGACTTGTCTCACTTCAGACGCAGACAGTTAGCTTATTTGAATTGCTCTCGCTGGTTCCACTTCAGGGGGCCAGGACAGTTTTTACTGATGGTGGTCGCACATATGGTGTCTTGACCTGGCAGGAGGGCCAAGCTTGGCGCACGCTGTTAACTCTTCCACAAAAGTCCGCACAGCGGGCGGAGTTGGCAGCGGTGAACCTTGCCTTGCGCACCTTCGCCAAGGAACGCTTATACATCATTACGGACAGCATGTATGTTAGGAATTTGCTTCACAGTCTACCGGGAGCATACATCACTCCCGCGATAAACAAGAATTTGCTTAGTTTGTTTCTCACTGCTCAATTTCATTTGCGCAACCGCACGGAGCCGCTCTATATTGCCCACATTCGCAGTCATCAGGACCTCCTGGGTCCGATTTCCGCGGGCAATAGCAGAGCGGACGCGGCGGCAAAGGAAATTCAGCAACGTTCAGTTTTGGGTGTTTTTACTACGCCAATCCAGAGCCATGCTTTCTTTCACCAAAATGCCAAAGCACTTGCCAGACAGTTTAATTTGCCACTCTCTCAGGCCCAGGGCATAGTTCGCTCTTGCCAGCATTGTGCAGGGGCGCCGGGGGGGGCCCTCGTGGGGGGTCAACCCACGAGGGATGGAGGCCAATCAGGTGTGGCAAATGGACGTCACGCACGTTCCGCAGTTTGGCAGATGGCAGTACATGCATGTTTGCATAGATACTTTTTCACAATTCGTTTGGGCAACGGCGCAGAAAGGGGAGACTGCTTCCCACGTGGAGCAGCACCTCCTTTCCTGCATTGCAGCCATGGGCAAACCTCGGCACGTTAAAACCGATAACGCCCCATCCTACAGCTCTAGGCAGCTGGCCACCTACATGGCCACTTGGGATATTCAGCATACTTTTGGCGTTCCTTACAATCCGCAGGGGCAAGCGATTGTGGAACGGGTCAATCGGACGCTCAAGTCCTATATTGACAAACAAACAGAAAGGGGGAGCCACCGGCCCTCCCCAAGTCACAGGCTCAGGCACAGCACTGTCTGAATAAGGTATTGTTTACCTACAATCACCTTAATGTTTTTTCGGATTGCACGCGGCAGGAGAAGCACTTCCGCCGTTCGGAAGCTCTCCCGCGACCGATGGTCCGATACCGAGTGCCACCGGACCCTTCCTGGAGGGGCCCGGCGCCGCTCATAACCTGGGGGCAAGGGTATGCTGCAGTTATGTCTCCTACAGGTGTCGTTTGGATTCCAGCTCGGTGTGTCAAGCCTCACTTGGAACCACATGGCGTGGACCCAGGCCGACCCGAGTCCGGTCCCGGAGATGGAGGACCTCACCCTGACCGACAAGACCCGTCGGAGGAGACGGCCACCGACAGCGCCGAAGATCACCTGGGGGATGATCAAGGCCCTTTGCAGTGAGGCCGAGGACGCCCTCCAACGCGAGGAGAAGGAGCCGACACCGGAGAACCTCACGGCTGCCATCTTCGCCCGAATTCACGCCAACACCATGGCAGCCATCATTATCCTGACCCTCTCCCTACTTGTGGGGGGAGGCGTTCAGGCTGCCCCACTTGGGGCCAGCGGCTTGATACCAGACGGAGATCTTTCCGCCCGGATGCATTATAACCTATGGGAAAGGTTGGCGGGTCTCGTCAACCAGTCTGATTTTTGCCTGAAGCAGGACATTGGTTCTGCCTCAATTCTGAGCACCTGTCTCATCCCAGTGTGCCACACTCTGGATGCGCACGCCAGGGATGGCGACTGGCTGCTGAAGAGGATTTTCGGACCGCACCTCCCTCCGAGTTTTGGAACCTACGCTCGCTGGGGGGGATTGCGGTTCACCATGACTTTGCCGGCTGACGCAGCCACTCTTCACACTCCGCGAGTGGCGGCCAGCCCGAACTCTACTTGTGCTCGAATGGTCGGCTGCACTGCAGTCGGCCGAACTCAGTGCCGCTGCTTTGATACCGGCAGCAGCAACTGGACTTGTGATAAACCAGAGACACTTGGTTCAATGTATGCCCATGTTACGTTACCATCTGGTTGGTTCTTTACGTGTAATCAGTATACTTTTAACTACATTCTCGCAAATGTATCAGACTCCACATGTTGCCTAAGTCGTTTGACACTGTTACTCCCTACTAAGGATATGATCACCCCAAGCACAATTGTTTCAAATGTTTCAGCACCCATAAGGCACACTCGTACCACCCAGTTAGACAGCTCATGTGATAGCAGCTTTAGAGTTTTGAGTCCAGCCGAATATGTCTCGCTGGCAGTCAGCATAGTCGGCGTGCCAGCCTTAGCCGTCGGCAACGCTCGGAGGATTAGTCGATTGGCTTGCGGATTAGCCAAAGCCATCAACCACACCTCCTCGGCGATCGCGCTGCTCAACCAGGAGCAGGCGGAGCTTCGCCATGCCATACTTGACAATAGGGCGGCTATAGACTACCTCTTAATGCTACATCATTTGGGTTGCGAGTCTTTCCATGGTATGTGTTGTTTCAACCTTACTGATAATTCCCGCAGAGTGCAGAATCAGCTCACAAACCTCCACACCATAGTCCAGGGCATCAGAGAGGGCTCTGCATGGGGAGGCTGGTGGAGCTCATTGTGGAGCTGGATGTGGTCGTGGATTCCATGGGGGTGGCTTCAGACGGTACTTAAGGTGGTCGTGGGGGTGGTCCTGCTAGGCATAGCAGTCTGCTGCTTGGCGCAATGTATCCCCTCACTGGTATTGAAGTGCCGCCCCAAGAAGGAACCCCGAAGCGTCATTCCCGCTCAGCAGCTGATGCCTCTCCTACACAGAGTCGCCAGTCAGGTCCTTAAATGAAATTAAAAGAGGAGATGTGGTTTCCCCATGCCCCAGTGGCATGGAACGGCCCGCGCAGAGGCCACTTCGGGGGAACGCTCCTTGAGCCGTGGGCTCTGCGGGCAGAGAAATTTAGGGGGGTGGATAAATGATAGGGTTTGATTCACCCAATTTCCTGACCTGACCAGCGGATCTGCTGAGAGAGCGAATAGCTAACCCAGTTACCCATTAGAATAATCACTCATCTCCAAGCTCAACTTTACCCCGGGTGTAAACAGAGGCCATGTTTGCCCCTGCCTAATCCCCAAACAATGGTGTTTTCCCCAGTTTGTGTTTGGCCAAGTTAATTAACTTCCCTCTGAGAGATTCCCAATTAACCCGAGCAAACAGGTGATGTGATTTCTGTCAGCTGACTGTTTTTGCCACCATTGCGCTTTTACTCCTATATATGATGATGCCTTTTTCCCAATAAACCACTGATCTTATCCTCCTCCATACTGCCTAATATCGTTTCTTGATCAGTCTCCTCCGGGACCTCCGGCCCTCTGCGGCCCCGATTCCTACACTTGTGGAACAATAAAGAGGCTAGTTTTCTCTACTGGAGAATGGATGCTCTGGAATAGCCTCCATCTAGAATAGATAAATATTTTCAGTTCATGTTGAATTGTTTCCTGTTTTCTGCCAGCATTTGATGGTTTGCTATTTCTAGTCTTTTGTGCCTTTCATTTGTCCTTTGTTATGCTATATGTTGGAGAAAATTGGAGAAATCATGGAAACATTTCAAGCAAAAATGGCATTAAAAGTAGTAGAGACCTAACTGAAGTTGAAGAGATTAGGAAAAGGTGGCAGGAATATGCAGAAGAACTATACAAGAAGGGTCTTAATGTCCCTGACAACCATGATGGTGTGATCGCTGACCATGAGCCAGGCATCCTGATATGAGAATTCAAGAGGTCCCTAGAAAGAATTACTAACAACAAAGCTAGTGGAGATGATATTCCAATAAGCTATTTAAAACCCTAAAATATGCCAGCAAATTTGAAAAATGAAACAGTGGCTAAAGAACTGGAAAAGGTCAGTTTATGTAACATTTCCAAAGAAGGGCAATGCTAAAGAATGTTCAAACTATCATACAATTGCACACATTTCACATGCTAAAAAGGTAAGCTTCAGAAGTTTGTGGGCTGAGAATTACCAGAAGTACAAACTGATTCCAAAGAGGCAGAAGAACTGGAGACCAATTTGCCAACATTCACTGCATCATGAAGAACCAATCTATTTCTACTTCATGATTACGCTACAGCCTTTGACTCTGTGGATAACAACAAACTGTGGGAAGTCCTTAAAAAGATGGCAGCACCAGACCACCTTACCTGTCTTCTGAGAAACCTGTATGTGGGCCAAGAAACAACAGTTTGTACTGGATATGGAACAAATGTTTGGTTTACAATAGACAATGGAGTACAACAAGGCTGTATATTGTCGCCCTGATTTTTTAATTTATATGCAGGGCTGGATATATCACAAGCCAGAAATAAGATTGTGGGGAAAATAGGAACAACCTCAGATATGCAGATGACACCACCCAAATAGCAGAAAATGAAGAAGACCTAAAGAGCCTCTAGATGAGGGTGAAAGAGGAGAGTATAAAAGTTCGCTTGAAACTCAACATTAAAAACAAAACACGATCATGGCATCCTGCCCCATCACTCCCTGGCAAATAGAAGGAGAAGAAATGGAAACAGTACAGACTTTATTTAGTTGTGTTCTGAGATCACTGCAGATGGTGACTATACCCATGAAACAAAAATGCCCTTACAACAGTCCATCATGGCTGGTGTCAATCCCTGTGCACCAAGAGATAAAAATGGGTATCCAGATGGAGGCTATTCCAGAGTATCTGTGCTACAGTAGAGAAAGCTGACCTCGTTCTTATAGCTCCACATGAGTACACTGGCCATATTGTAGGTTTTCATATATATTTATTGTTACATGCCACTTGGGAATAGTAGGAAGACAAGCAGGATATATTTATTACAAGTAAAATAAATAAATGTTAAATACTTGCTTTGCAAAGACTTCCAGAAGCCTGTTTACAATAAATACATGGGCTTAAGGACAGCCTCCATTTTGTAAAATGGTGCACTGCATTTTCAGATATATACTAACAGTTGTCTTTGTCAAATGATGTGTTAATTCAACATAGCACTCCGATAAAACAAATTTATTAGCCATTCATTCCCTGTGCAAAAGGCAGCCTTAAATATTTATCTCCATATGGGGGAAGACTAAACATTCAATTCCGTAATTGTGCACAGCACTAATGAATATTTTATTTCAGTAGTAACAGGCCACAGGCTTAAAATGTGTTGCAAAGTGGTGATATTTGCAAGGAACCGAATGAAAAACTGAAGTCAGCCGGGGCTGAACTTCTTGACTCACTTAAGTATTGCAAAGGCGGTCCCTTTCAGTGTTGTTTCTCAAACTATAAAGAACAAGAATTTGTGTTAATGTGTGCCTGGATGGTTCCCCAGAGCCTAGAGTAATAACAGAGGTTGAGTGTAGGGTATGGCTGAAGCAATAATGCCATGTATTAATAATAAGCAAATGAAACAATGTTGTGCTATGCTGCAGAGGCATTTTCATTGCCCAGTAGTGTACAGAAATTGCCTTGGGTTTGTCCTGTTTGTTTTTAAAATCTTCTCATTGCTGCTTTCTGTTTTCTAATCCCACAGAAGGCTGTAGTGTGTTCTCTGCCCATCATTGGCTACACTGCAATGACGAGTCACACACAACATTTTCTTTAGAAAGAGCTTTTTTGTTTATTCCACTCTTGCAAATATGTGCCTATTTCTGAGCTTCTACTGCAGTGGCTCAAGTGGCTAAGACGTTGACTGGAAGGTGGGAGGTCAGCAGTTGGATTCCTGAGTACTGCAGAACGGAATGAACTCCCGTCTTTGTCCCAGCTCCTGCCAACCCAGCAGTTCTAAAGTAAGAAATTGCAAGTATATGAATAGGGACCACTTGGGTGGGAAGATAAACAGCATGCCTGCCACATGACAACGGAAATGTCTGCAAAAGCAGACAGCACTGGCTCTTCAGCTTTGAAACAGAGATGAGCATTGAACCCTAGAGTCAGATTCGACTGGCTTTCAAGCAAGGGAAACCTTTACCTTTATTAAAAGATCCTATACAAGCAGAAGGAAGGGAGGAGGAAGACAAATGTGATGAATGTGAGTTTGTGTGAAATAGAAAAGATGAATGAAGTCCTCTGCCACTGAGCCCCCTGAGCTCCTCCCCTCAGCCGGTTGGAGGGGAGTGGAAGCGACTGTTGCTCAGTGGCAGGAGGACATTTTCCACCTTTACCCCTGCCACAGAGCCCCCTAAGCTCCTCCCCTCAGCCGGTTGGAGGGGAGTGGAAGCAGCTGTTACCTATGACATGGGCCTTAAGATGCCAGAGGATGTTGCAGAGGATGTTGAGTACCAGGCTCCGTCACTGAAGTTGAGCCTGGATGCCGTCTCTTACGCTCCCTCGAATGTTCAGCCACAATGTTTAATTGTATTTCAAGTTTTATGTAATTTACCAGCTTTGTTTGTCTGTAAACTGCTTTGGATCACCAATAGGTGAGGAAAGTGGTATAAAAATATACTAAATAAATAAATAAATAAAGTCCTTCAGTCAGGGAAGGCTATTTCTGACATCTGTCTCTTTCTTAGGATTGATAGGACAATATTTAACTGCTGTAGTGCAGAACTCCTAAGCCCACCTTGTATAAATTCTGACAGATAAACATCTAGGTTGGGAGAAATGGGTTGGTATATTTCTAGACTGCATCTATTTGCTTAGAGAGGCTTGGATGGCTTCCTCTTTCTCATCCTTCTTGTGTCAGGCCTGCTGCTTTGCTGACAGGAGTTCAACTGCATTGGCTGTAATTCTTATAAAGTGATAAATGTAACGATCAAGTCAATTCCAACTCCCAGTGTTTTCCAGATGTAAAATGATTTGTCTATTCCTCTTTAAGGTGATACTCAGGGATCATCCAGTTTGCCCAAAGCCACACAGGTGGCCAGGCACATAAATCCATCACCAACACAAACTGGATCTGGCCCTTCCCCTGCCAAACTTTCAAACATGGCAATTGCTTGAACTATACTATCTCTTAGACCATTTATTGTTGTTGTTGAAAAGTGTTTTTATTACATGGTAATTCTAGCTCCTGTACAAGTACAAAAAAGATGGTTTAATATGCTCATTTGCTGGGTAGTGAGTCTATTTATTATACTGATGTGTTTGGGGATCAAGGAGACAGCGGAGGCTTGATTCATCAAGAGGCATAGGGCAAGATAGCCCGGATGGAGTTTATTAGGAATAACAGGACAAAGACATTCCAGAGAAGGGTATGCAATATATCCTTATTGGTTACCTGCGATAACATAAGGTTACATAATTGGCTAAATATCAGCGTGCCTGCCTCGTGCACACCTTGCTGATTGGTTAAACAGCTGCGTGTTGGTTAAGTGACTGCGTGCCATCCCTGGGTATAGTAGGGAGGGCTTGACAGCCTTGAGTAATGGTCCGAGGCCCAAGCTGGGGGCCCAGGCCTAGGCACCAGGCATCTAAGTTATGGCATAAACAGATGAGGCAGGAGAACGATCACCCACGATTTATGACCATGGTTTGCCAATAGCCACAGCGATCGTGCTGTGAACATCCTCACATTATACAGTAGTTTCAATCATAATGTTTTGCTTTAAACAAAGTTATTTTGTTCTTGGACGGGGGTTGTATTGTTTTATGTTGCTGTTTGTCCAGATTTTGTTTTTAATTTTTTTTCTTATTGTTAGCTACCTTAAATACAGAAATGAGACATTTAAATGAAATACATTAAACAAGCCAGATAGTTAAATAAACAAAAGATTCATGCGATGCCCACTTTTAGTTCCTACCTTTTGAATATAATATTGTCTAATATTTTAAAACTGTTTACGAATAGTAGGTGGGTTGTAAATAGCAGACAGAGTTCACTTAGTTAGATGAGAAGAATGAATAACTGGCAGCTGATCTGCAGCTTTGTAACAGACAAAAGATTAGCCTCTTCATGGATATCAGAGAGTTAACAAAATTGGGGAGGGGGGAGGGAAATGTTGTGGCACCTTAAAGACTAAGTGGAGTTGCTAATACACAATGTACTTGTGTGATTGCTTTTTTCTCTTCCTTGAATTGGGTTCAGCATTTTTTTATAATAAAAAAAACTGATGCTACATGGATTGTAGCTGAAAAAGAGTTTTTAGGCTGTGATTATATCATCTTTCAAACTTTTCCACAGTCCCTGATAGGAATTGATGAATCTGAAGGTTGTTTAAGGGAGGAGAAATCAAAATGTCTGCCTCTTATTCACTTTGCTACAGATACTGAAGAGTAATGTCTTTCATTTTGTTTCTATGATTAATAGCAAGTGCAGTAAAGCTTATATTCCCTTTCACATCAAGGCATGGATGTTGCATCAGCATTTGGAAAATGGGTCACAAAGAGGAGGAGGGCAGCCAAGTCTTGCAAATTTATTACACGACATAGTTTTCATTATAATGTCTCAGCTGCTGAGTCTCTAGGGTTCTCAGGCTGTTGTCATCTCATCGTTATAGTATGGCTGTGAAACATGGACCTTCTATCGCCATGACATCAAATAGCTTGAGCACTTTCACCAACAGAAACTAAGGTCCATTTTGAACATCAAGTGGGATGACTATATCACCAACATCACAGTTCTCAAGAAGGCACATGTAAATAGCATTGAAGCTTCTCTCATAGGCCATCAGATGGATTGGACATGTTTGCCATATGGACGGCTCCAGATTTCCTCATCAAATTCTTTATAGGGATCTTAGCTCCGGCACAAGACCTCATGGAGCTCCTTTGAAGTGTTATAGGGACGAGCTGGAGCAAACCATGAAGGTGTAAACCCACAAACCTGGGAGGCAGTGGCTGTAGACTACCCATTTTGGCACCAAACCATTTCTGGTGCTACCAGTCACTTCAAAGGAGAACGTCGCAGACATGAAGAGGCTAAGCGACAAGCATGGAAGCTTTGTCAAACTCAACTACGCCCTACACCATCTATTCAATGTAATGTGTGTGGTCACATGTTTCATGCCAGGATCAGTTTATTGAGTCACCAGAGACACATCCATCAACTGTGAAAATGACTTCCAGGGAAAATGTATACTCAGGTACAAGTAGCAGCCACCGACAACTATGATTTCTACTGAATTGCATCTACACTGGATTTCAGAATAGCAGGTGTATCTCATTGGAGGTATGAGAGGAGTTCCCTGGGGACAGGTCTTGAGCTATTCAGAGAAAACCAAGGAGCACAGACTTGACACACCAATATTACTTGACAGCTTCAAAATTTTGTTAATGTGCCTAATATCATTTATACCAGGGGTTCACATCCTATAGCCCACAGGCTGGATCCAACCCGTGGTGCCATTTCATCTGTCCTGTGCCCTCGCTCCCGCTGTTGACGCCACTGCCACCTTTTTCCCCTCCACCTGGCTCGGCGTGTCCCTAACGCCACTCCATAGCAGGGCAGATGTTGTAAGGAGGCTTACAACATCCATCCTGCTACGGTGTGGCGTAGGGACATGCCAAGCCAGACAGAGGAGAAAAGGACAGCAGCGGTGGCAGTGGAAGTGGCAGACACCCATGGCCGCCTGCGTCCTTCCTGGGTGCTACTCTGGTTGAGCATGGGCAAGGACAGGCAGGACCCCTCCTTCACCTATGGCAGGCCAGTAAGCAGGGAAGCAGTGGTGGTGGAATGGGGGAAAATGTTGTCGGGCCAGACTGGTGGCATGGGGGGAAGTGTTGGGGGCGGGGAGTGTTGGCAGCGGGGGCGGGGAGACACCAGTCTGGCCTACCAACAGTCTGAGGGGGTGTGATCTGCCCCCCCAGCTTAAAATGGTTGAGAACCTCTGATTTATACCTACTGTGGTCTGAATGGCCACCATGAAAATCTTCCATAGTAAATTCAATAAAGTTTATTATGATCACATGGCCCACACAAAATATAGCAACAAGTACAGAGAACTAAACAAGCCAGTAACAGCCTTCTACATTCTGCAGCCAGGAAAATGTTTGCAACTTGTGTTGTTATATAAGGATTCTGATATAACAAGCAGTACATGACTAGTCACTTATATGAATAACCTGGAAATTATAAGAGAGGGGTGAATTAAATTCTCCTAATCTGTTCATATATTGTACAGTGTAAAAGAATATGTGTCAGGAATTTGAGCACCCCAAACCGACATGACAGTATCTTTCTTGACACAGGGTTTTCTGAAATCTATCCTGAAGTAAGGCTGATGGTAGAATGTTATATCTGGCAGACACGAATACTCTTCAAGCCTGAGGTGTTCTAAGCATGGATAAATAAACTGCAGGGGTCCCATCTAATGGGAAAATACCACTTGCCAAAGGAGATCAGATTCTATTTGCTAGGGAGTACAAGGGCAATACCCAAGCACCTAATTTTTTGATTAATCAAAAATTAACACTTACTGGGGTAGGAAACTGATAGCATATGATACATATAGCCAGGGTACTTGGCCGAAAATGTAGCTGCAGCCAGATGGATGGAAAATTTATGGTGTGCAGTCCAACTAAGAATGTACTTCAAGATTAGTCCCAGATATCTGAATTCTAGAGTGTTCTAGAGTGTTCTTCTTTAATGCCCATCGAGTTTTCCCCCAAACTCTAGAAAACACCATGATCTGAGATCCATCGGCATTTCTGTAGTCATGTGGCTATGGAGACAACCTGTCCACCCTGTCCCCGTGCCATGATGGATAAAATTGCAGCTCCTCAGCCATATTGGAAGTGAAACACCCGTGAGCAGAAACCTGCAGGCCTTTGAAAGCTATTAATCTTAACTTGGCCATTTCCAATGACAGAAAGAGCCGTATGCAAATGTAATCCATTAGGATTTTAAAGAATATTGAAGAAGTCCATGGATATCTCATCCCAACCAGTTTCAAATGGACTTTTTTTTTTTTTAAATCTCTTTCAATGTGGGAGAGAGTCTTCCTGCTGTCAGATTTATAAAATAGAAAAGAAACAGAGTGGAAGGAAAAGAAAGTGAATTGGGGTTGGTATGCAAGTAGGAAACCGATGTTTGTTTCTAGAAGAAGATCTAGTGCTGAGTAAGACACTGAAATGTTTGAGCACAAAAAATACAAAGAGAGCATGCATACATGGTTTGTTGTTGGTGGCCATGGAAACATGAAGCTGTCATTTCCAAATGTTTTAAAAGAAGCAGCAGCATAGAATATTCTCTTTGAAACTGACACAGCAGTCCTTTGTTTTAGGTAAGATAAATATCTATTTATGTGTCGTTATTGTTGCTGCTACTGCCATTGTTTTATGACTGTTATTATTTGGAGTTTAGGAGAAAAGGGTCAGTAAATTGGTTGCAGAGGTTTTTAAAAGGGAATGAGGGAGAACTTCCTGTTAAAATTTGGTATCGAAAAGGAAACCCAGGCATTTCTCTCAGTACTGTATATCCTCTTACTATTTGAGAATCCAGCCCACTTCCCTTTTCTTCTGTTGAATGCAGCTTTCTAGGGAGATAAATCACAATTTGGATTGTTTATGGAATGGCCTGATGAGATCACACAATGTAAAAAGAAAGGCACTCCAGCCCTTTGGTGTATGCAAACCAAGACACAGGACACAGCCTCGGGCTGGGTTAACTCAGGTTTATTGCATCGTGGGCAGAGGGAACATGAGGTAATGGCGGATCGATAGCTCTTTATATACAGCAGTAACACATTTGAACGTGGTGCCATGGTAGCCCATTGGCTACTGTCTGCGTGACGTCATTGCAGGTCACGCCCTTCTTGTCCAGGTGTAGGTGGTGGCGGGAAAACTTCCCGCGCTGTTGCCTTTGATGAGTTTGGACCAAGAGAGCTTGGACGCTCGCTGCTGCCAGCTGGTGGTCATTAGCTCGCGTCCTATTACAGGGTTTATATGATACAGCTGAAGGTTACATTGTTGCTATAGGCAAGGTTACATTGGCTCAGATACATTGTAATCCGTGTGTACAATAAAACCAACAGAACACAACACCCCTCCCCCCTAGGACGAGACAAAGTCTCGAGCCCACACTTAAACACACTCCCCCCCCTTAGGAGACAAAGTCTCTCAGCCAAGATGGCTTATTTCGAACACGCTGGGGTCTCGATGCGGGCTGCCTCTCCCCGGGTTTGCTACCTTCTCTTTGTCCCCTGGTTTCCTGTCCTGTAATATGAGAGGGAGACTCGTTAGTGACTTTCCGCGGCTCCGCGGCGTTGTTGGGAGGTGTGCTCTTTCTTAGGGAGGAACCGGGGGCACTGGGGGCTAACGAAAAACCCCTCTTCTCGCTTGGACGGGTGGGGGAACACTCCTGAAAACCCCCCCGGCTCGCAAAATCAAACTCAAAATTACTACCGGGGGCAGCGGGCGCGAACTCCTCTCCCCCTTCCCCGACCCCTGATAGGACTGGCGTATCAAAAGGATATGAGTCGGGGCCACTGCTATCAAAAGGATATGAGTCGGGGCCGCTGCTTCTGCTTCCTTCCCCCCTTGCTTGGGACTGTTGTCCATTGCAGTCTCCCCCTTGGGTTAAGCGGGTGGGGGAGAACCCTAACGCTGAATCCTGTTGCTGAGCTCCACTGACTGGCCCACTCACTCGGTGCCTCAGTTGGTCTGCGTGCCTCCTCCAGAGGAGGCCGGTGTTAGTCTCGACCCGGTACGATACTGGCCCCGTCTGTTCTACAACCTTCCCTGGTACCCAGGCCGGCCCTGCGCTGGAATAGTTCCTGCAGTGAACAGGGTCCCCGGCGGCGAAACCTTTCGAGACTGCCAACCCTATGTTTTTTTCCTTTATCCTCGACCCTCGTCGGGTCCAGCCTGGACAGGATCGTGGTCAGTTTTCGCCGCATCAAGAGCTCCGCCGGCGAGTAGCCTGACGCTAAAGGGGTTACCCTATACGCTAAAAGGAACTGGCATACCTGGTGATTCAGGTCCCCCGGGCCCATGCGCCGCAGCGCGTCCTTTGTTGTACGCACTAGTCGTTCCACTTGGCCATTCGTGGCCGGGTGAAACGGTGCGGATGTGACATGCCGAATGGCGTTTGCCTCCATGAATGCTCCGAACTCAGCGGAGGTGAAACAACTAGCGTTATCGCTGACTAAAGTGTCGGGTAAACCGAACGTGGAAAAGACTCTCCTTAGCCGGCTAATTGTCGTGGCGGAGGACGTGCTCTTTACTGGGATAACCTCCAGCCACTTGGAGAACGCATCTACCACCAGGAGAAACATGGTTCCTCGGAACGGGCCAGCGAAATCCACGTGCACTCTGGACCACGGCCCCCTTGCCGTGTCCCACTCCCTATGCGGGAGACGGGCCGCCTCAGGTCGGGATTCCTGGCAAGCCTCGCAAGTGCCGACCATGTGCTCAATGTCCGCGTCCAGCTGTGGCCACCAGAAGTAACTCCGGGCTAGCGCCTTTGAACGAACTATGCCCGGGTGGCTGACGTGCAGCAGTTCGAGCACCCTCGTCCGCAGGGGCGCAGGGACCACCACCCGTTGGCCCCACAGAAGGCACCCCCTCTCTAGGGACAACTCAAGCCTTTTCCTAAAGAATGGGTCGAACTCTGTACTCGGGGACGAAGCCGGCCACCCCTTCTGCACCCATGCACTAACTTTCTCCAGCGTCCTGTCCTTGCCTGTCGCCCTAGCAATGTCGGCTGGTACTAGTGGGGGTGCGTCTAAAACCTCAATTAGCAACACCTGGCGGTCTCTTTCTGCTCTCGCCTTTTGGTCCGCCGACAAGGGCAGAGGGGATCTCGAAAGCGCATCAGCATGGCTGATCTCCTTTCCGGGCCTGTACTCCAACTCATGTTGGTACGCGTTGAGAAAAATAGCCCATCGCAGCATCCTCGGGGACAGGATCTGTGGCGTGGGCTTGCTTGCCGTGAAAATCCCTAACAGCGGCTTGTGATCGGTCACGATTTTGAACGGGCGGCCATACAAAAAATCGTGAAATTTTTTGGTCCCCGCTACTATTGCTAACGCTTCTCTGTCGGTTTGTGCGTAATTTCGCTCCGCTTGGGACAGGGACCTTGAGTAAAACGCTACCGGGGCCTCCCTTCCGTCCTCCAACACGTGGCAAAGCACCGCCCCCACCCCCACCGGGGATGCATCACAGACTAGGACCACTGGCCGTTTGGGGTCGAAGTGCGTCAGGATTGCCTCAGATGTTAGGAGTTGCTTTAGCTCCTTGAACGCCCTCTCGTGCTCGTCACCCCACATCCATGGCTCCTCCTTTTTAAGTAACCGATGGAGCGGTTCGGCCACGGACGCCTTCCGCGGGAGGAATGTATGGTAAAAATTGAGGAGCCCCAGGAAAGACTGCAGCTCGGTTTTGGATGTGGGGCGAGGGGCCTTTTTAATGGCTGCTACTTTGGATTTAGACGGCTTAATCCCCTCGGGTGTGATCCGGAACCCTAAAAACTCGACCTCGGTCTCGAAAAAAACACATTTGTCCTTCCTCAATCTCAGCCCCGCTTTCTCGAACACGGTCAGTACTTTGTCCAACCTTTTCGCCAGTTCAGCCTCACTCCCCCCTGTTATCAACACGTCATCAAAATAAGGCAACACCCCCTCCAGGCCCTTTAGGAGGCGTTCCACGAGCGATTGAAAAAGGCCGGGTGCCGAGTTCACGCCGAACTGTAACCGCGACACCTGGAACGCTCCCTTATGTGTAACTATCGTTTGTGCCGCGGCCGTGGCGGGGGTCACTGGAAGTTGCTGATAGGCTTGTGCCAAATCGAGTTTAGCGAAACACTTTCCCCCATTTAGTCTGGCCAAAAGGTGGCTGATCACTGGCACCGGGTATGCATTAGGGCGGATCGCCTTGTTAATTGTACACTTATAATCAGCGCAAATGCGCACCTCCCCGTTAGCCTTTAGAGCCGTTACAATTGGAGTTTCCCACTCCGCGGAGTCAACAGGAATAAGAATCCCCTGGCCCACCAGTTTGTCCAGTTCCGCCTCTATCTTGTCCTTGAGTGCGAACGGCACCCTGCGTGGTTTGAGTCTTATCGGGCGGACCTCCGGGTCTATGTCGAAAGCTACAGGGGGTCCCTTGAACCTTCCGAGTCCTTTCTTAAAAACGGCGGGATGCGCATCGCAAACCACTTGTATTGGGTCCCCCCCCACGGTATGCACCCCCCCTATGAACAAACCTAAGGGCTGAAACCACTGTGTCCCTAGGAGGCTACAGCTTCCCCCTTTGAGGACAACTAGGGGCAGTTCCGCAGAATGTCTCTTAAACTTGACCCGAAATTTCCCGACCCCCAACACCGGAATGCTGTTTCCCTGTACGTCCCGTAGTGTGGACCTCAACGCTTTAAGCTTGGGCCGCACGTGGGGGTCGATTTTCAGGAACTCTTTCTGGGGAATTATGGAATAGGAGGACCTCGAGTCAATTTCCATCTTAATAGGGGCCCCTTGTACTAATACCTCAACGAAGTAATGGGACTGTCCCGCGGACACGCTGAACACTGAGGCGTCGTCCTCGCTGCCGTCCGAGATGCGGCCCACGCCGTCCTGCTTCCTCGTGGTCTGGGCGCCATCTTTGGGCCTCGCTGGACGGTCCGGTCTGGCTGCGCGGTCTTGTGACTGCCTCCGGCCCTCTTTCCTCTTTCTGCACGCCTTGGCGATGTGCCCCCGACGGCCGCAGGTGTAACACTCGGCCTTCCTGAACGGGCATCTCGCGCGCTCGTGGGCCGCTCCGCAACCCTCGCAGCGTCGACCACCCTTCCGGACCTTCTGGACCTCCTCGCCGTCGCTGCCTTCCGTAGACGACTTTGAGGCCCGTCGAGTCGCGTGCACCGACTGTCCGGTCTTCCCGTGCACCGAATTTTCCGCCTTGCCGGCTCTAGGACGCCACTCACGCCACTGGTGCATCTCGTCCACTCCGGCATTCGTGGACTCTGCGGCTTCCGCGGCCTCTATGACCTCTGCCAGCGTGGGTGGCGGCTCCTTATTCATCAAGCTGCGCTGTACCTCCTTGTCTTTCAGGCCACACAACACGCCGTCCCTGAGGACCAACTCCAGGATATCGCCCCATTTACAGGGGGCGGCGGCTATCCTCATGGCGGCCACGAATGCCTCAACCGACTCATCCGGCGCTTGGACTCGCCTCCAAAACGCGCTCCGAGCGGGAAACATTGCCCTCGAGGGGCAGAACCGCTCTCGCAGCAGTTTCATGATGTCGCTCGCCTTAAAGTCGCTCACCTTCTTCGGAGCGATTATGCCCACCAGCGTCCGCTTGGTTTCCATCCCGAGCATTCTGGTAAGGATGGCCCTCTTCCTCTCCTCGTCCTCTCCTTTGACTCTGAGTTCCACCAGGGCCGCCTGGAAATCCATCTCAAGCAGCTCCCAGTCTTGCGGTTTGGTGATGTTGAAACCGCTCTGTGCCCTGGCTGTTCCGTGGGGATCCATCATCCCACCTTCGTCGCCAATTTGGTGTATGCAAACCAAGACACAGGACACAGCCTCGGGCTGGGTTAACTCAGGTTTATTGCATCGTGGGCAGAGGGAACATGAGGTAATGGCGGATCGATAGCTCTTTATATACAGCAGTAACACATTTGAACGTGGTGCCATGGTAGCCCATTGGCTACTGTCTGCGTGACGTCATTGCAGGTCACGCCCTTCTTGTCCAGGTGTAGGTGGTGGCGGGAAAACTTCCCGCGCTGTTGCCTTTGATGAGTTTGGACCAAGAGAGCTTGGACGCTCGCTGCTGCCAGCTGGTGGTCATTAGCTCGCGTCCTATTACAGGGTTTATATGATACAGCTGAAGGTTACATTTTTGCTATAGGCAAGGTTACATTGGCTCAGATACATTGTAATCCGTGTGTACAATAAAACCAACAGAACACAACAAGCCCAATCTCAACCCATGCCCAAACAGAACATGTTTGTTCCAGCTGCAGGGCTTCTAATTTTGGGGGTCAGGCTGGAGTGAGTTCCCAGCAGACAGAAGGGTCACTTTCAGGGGGGAAAATCACTCCCACTAAAGCAGCGGGTCCCAATGTTTACACAGCACAGGCCAGTTCCCGCCACCACACTCAGCTGTGGGGGCTGGAAGCATGGCTGCATCCACAACGTACATTTCCGTCATCATCAGCGGTCACACATTCCTTCTGGGAATTTGGAAGCCCCCACCACTTCCCAGGGTGGAAGTAAGCTTGTCAGAGCACAATCATTCCCTTTTTTAAAATGTCCTGGTTCAGTGCTGGGAAACCAGGCACTGACATCAGCGCCATGTGCCATCGGAAGTCTCCATGATCCCGGGATTAGCTATTGGGACAAAGCGGGAAAGCAGCGGGAAATTTTAAAAATGGAGTGATTGACAAGCTTCCTGCCACCCTGGGAAGTGGCAGAGGCTATCCAAATATCTAGAAGAAATGTGCAATCACTGCCACGGTAGTATCGCGACTTCTGACGGGGAGGGGCAGGTGCACTGCAAAAAAATTTGCTACCTACTCTGTGGGCTGGCCAAATCTGTGGACGGGGCCAAATCTGTAGGCATGGCCAAACATCCTGCATTATGGGCTGTGGAGGTGGGCATGGCCAACCAAGTGGGTGTAGCCTGGGGGAATTTCCACTACTGTTTCTGCAGAACCTGACAGAACCTGCTGCAGTGCATCCCTGGGGCAGTCCTAGATGTGGTCGGGTGGCCACTATGGGCTGGATTAATGAGATGTGTGGGCTGGATTAGGCCCATCAGCTGGGGTTTGGGAATCCCTGCACTAAAGTGACCCTTTCAATTGCAATCAGGATTCCACATTTGTAGCTGTCTGATTACACACTCTGTATCATAACAGCTCCCCAGAACCACAGGAAGCTATGCAGGACAATTGGTTAAGAGGAAATGTTGGAGAATTGACCTATGAGGCCAGGCAGTCAATTATTTCTGCAGCCAGAAGCCACTGTTTGAGAACTTCTCATGCCTTTTGTCACAGAGCAGACTTCTAATGACTCAAGCCAAGAACATCTCTTAACAGCCACATTCTGATAATTATGCTGTCTGAGACCTCTTTGCCTGACTACTCTGAGGCAGTCAGTCCCACTTATGGGTCAGTAATACCAACCACTTTTACTCAAAATCAGGACTGTATGAGATTCTCATCAAATACCCATGGCTCAGCCTGAAGCCTTAAAACAAATTCCTTGAATCTGTAAATGCATTCACCCTCAGCCTTAAACTCTCTGTGATGCGGTGGTTCTTTGAGCATTAGGAATCAGGACTTGCGCTCCCTGGAGCTTCAGCTGAAGTGTGTTACCCTGCAAACACTGAGAAAGAATGGGGTGTTTCAGCTGAAGGCTTTACCTGACATAGAAACACTGAGTTTTAAATAACCTTCTCAGGGTTAGCTCAACATTATTCATAGAAGCACATGGAATGATGCCCTATTTTCACCTGCAAGGTGGGGTATCCCATTATAAAAGAATGGCAGGCAAAAAATTAAACAAGTACAGGTTCAGATACTACAAATTTGACATAGTGCAGTGCGTAGATACCTGGATGTTATAGATACCTGGATATTATAGGATACCTAGATTAAAGCCCTATTCTGCATAGTTGGATAAATCTCACTAGTACAGGGAGGAAGAAAACTTCATTATAGAGTTACAGTATTTTGTCCTTCTCCAATGGATATTCCCATTCACCCAATCCTTGTCCCATTAAGACGAGCTGCTGGGTTCCATTGCAACCACCTTGAACAAACAGAAGTGCCTTTATATTTTATCCTGTTTGGGTTTAGACTACCTGCAGGATCTTTATCCAGACTCAGCTTTCAGTATCAAAAGCACGCAAGGACTGTTGAATATTAGGCTTCATCCAAATATTCCCTATAATGATGACCAAGCAGCTGACTTGGTTTATTAAAGGCAAAAATAAATAATATTTCATATTTATAGTGTAGTTTACTTACATGTGCCTCCTTACCTTCCTCCAGCACATATACACTTGTCTGTCAGTTGTTTGAGAGACAAAATAAGGAGCTATATATCTGTTAACAATATCAATATCTTATCAGATGCTATATTCACTCTTAATCTTCTTGTCACTCTTAAAATGATTTTCCTTCAACAAATAACACTACCTCTTTCTACTTTCACTTCAAAACTCCAATTTGAGCACTCTTTTTGTAATGTCCAGGGTCATGTGAAGGACTGTGTCTTCCCATATGAGCCTCCCCAGCTTCTAAGACCTTCAGAGGAGGCCTTTCTCTTGGTGCTTTTATTTTTTTACATTATTATTGTATAATTTATTAATTGATTTTTAATGATAAGTTTATTTATTTTTTTACCTTGTAATGTATTATATTTTAGTCTGATTTGTTTTAATCATGCAGAACTGCCTTTGGTCCCCTCCCCCAGAAAAAGGCAGCCTATTTTTGTACATTTGTAAATATCTGTGTGGATAGCTCGTGGAAGTCAGGCATTTGGTTGTCCACTGAGGAGCCGTAACTAACAATTTTGACAACTGGGGAAAGCACCAGATGGATAAAGAACAAGAATCATTTAAAACCTTTAAATGCCTTGAGCATATCATAAGAAACATCATGAAGTATAGAATATTCCAACTTGTTATGCAAGGGAAGATCCTTGGGAAAAGAGGCCCTGGACGTAGACAGACTTTGGCTAAAGAACCTGAGAGACTGGTGTGGCATGTCCTTGGCACAGTTATTCCAAGTTAAGAACAGGAAGACTGTCGCCATGATGATAGTCCATATGGCACTTGAAGAAGAAGAAAGGGAAGGCAGCACTGTCTCCTATTTGTTTCACCCAAAGGCATTAGTATGAGGCCTCTCCCCCATGAAAAAAGGAGGGAAAGAATGTCAAAGAATGTCTCACTCACAACACACTATTCTAAAACTGGATTGCCTTATCTCATTCTCTTAGCCAGTCTTCATCCGTATACAAATGTACATGTCTGTCAGTCATGCTATGCTTCTCAGTCACTTAACACACGCAATATACCCTGGAACTACTTGCCATAGACAAGTCTTTCCCAACCTTTGGTTTTTGGACTTTAATTCCCAAAAGCACTAATCAGTCAATGGACTGACTTAGGCTTCTGGGAATTGAAGTCCCCCCCTGTGATGGGAACCACTGCCATAGACTATATACCAAAAGTACCATGTGTTATGTGCTATCTAGCCAGAACTCACTTTAAATGAACCTAATAGACCTTTAAGGAAAACATGATATTTAAGAAGTAGTTTCACCAGTTCCACAAACACACCCAAGTGATTCTGGGTCTGAGCTAGGATGTCCTAGTCTACGGGTCAGCAAACTTGGTTCTTCAGCTTTTTGAACTTCAATTACCTGAAGCCTGCTGATCAGGGTTTCTGGGAATTGAAGTCCAAGAACATCTGGAGAACCAAGTTTGCTGACTTCTGCCCTAGTCTATTAATCTGGATGCCCCACTGACCATACGGAGATACATAAAACCATTTTATATTATGTCCCAACTAATGTCTCATAGCACTCACCTTTTCAGATTCCCATGTTGTTTCATAGCTGACAAACAGAGAAAGAAAAATGTCTCTGTGCTGTGTACACAGTGATATGATAAAGAAATCAGGCCACCATGTACCCTTATCTTTATAAGACATCTGCAATCATATGTTGGGGCCTGAAAAGTTAATTAACAGGATGAATAAGAAATCCAGAACCAGCAATTTTCTTGGGACAGCATGTTCTTTCTTTTACAAAGACCCAAGTGGTGGAGTTAGCCAGTGTTAACCAATATTAGATCTGTGCTCTATCATTAAATGTTGCCTGACTCACAGAAACAAACAGGTACAACTTTTCCTGACACAGAGAACAGCAGTAAGAAAAAGTTGCCTTTAATGTCTTAGTGTGGATTCAGGCCAAGAGAGTCATCATGGTTTAATATTTAGTCTCACTGAAGTCAGCAGGGCATGTTTGGCAACATTAATTTAGTCAAATTAATTTCAGCATGAGCTCGAGCAGGGGTTCCCAACCTTTTCACACCAGGGGTCAGGTCACATTCTCTCAGTGAGCTTTGAGGGCCGGATGGCCATTTTGCCCTGCCTGCATGATGGGGGCGGCTATTTTGTCCCAACAGCTTCAAAGGGATGGCCATTTTGTTTCTCATGTGCCCTTGGAGGGTTGGGGGGGCACATGAAATGGCACTGTGGGCCGCATCTGACCCATGGGCCTTAGGTTGGGAACTCCTGAACTAGAGAAAGAAAGAATTTATACATTAACTACAAACCCCATCATCTCCAGCTAGAACAGTCACAGGGCAAATATGGTGCAGTGCTCATCTCTGTTTCTAAGCCGAAGAGCCAGTGCTGTCTGCTTCTGCAGATGTTTCTGTGCTCATGTGGCAGGCATGACTAGACACCGGAGCGCACGGAACGCTGTTTACCTTCCCACCGAAGTGGTCCCTATTTATCTACTTGCAATTTCTTGCTTTCGAACTGCTAGGTTGGCAGGAGCTGGGACAAAGACGGGAGCTCATTCCGTCCTGCAGTACTCGGGAATCAAACTGCTGACCAGCTATAATCAGACAATATCTTGAGAGTCACACATGTGTCATCATGGATGATGACAGAAACAGGGCCAATTTAAAAAGGGTTAAGAATACTTTCAACTATCAAACCATAACAAAGTGTAGCTGTAGCTGTGTGAAATGCTGATGTAAAGATGTTGCCATGCTTTTATCTTACACAGTTCATTATTTTTTAAAAAGCCACACACTATAACCATAAACCATAACTCTTGTGGTTATAGCGCTGGGGGATCTAGATTCAAATTCTCACTAGGCTGTGGCGCTCATAAGGTTACTGTGGGCCAATCACATTTTCTCAGCTTAATATACCTCACAGGGTTTTGTGAGATTAAAGTGGGAAGGAGCAAAGTCGTGTATGTTCCTTGAGATGACTGGAAGAAAGGCAAATAAAAATGTTAATGAATTATAGGGGAGGATGCCTGCCCCATGGTTTCTTCAGTTCCTGCACCCCTCTCTTTTTAGGGGTGGGTTCTTATTGCTGGTTTTTATCTGTTTTATTTGTTTTTATCTGTTTTTACCCACTGTTGTGAACTGCCCGGAGTCGGCTTTGGCTGAGTGGGCGGTATAAAAATTTAACAATAAATAAATAAATAAAAAATGAACAATAACAAGATAAATAAAGCTATGTAATACTGGATGTTGATATTTAGAGTTATGGAATGAGGCCTCATAAAACTCATTTGTTCCTCTCTTTAACCCACCCTACTACTTTTCCTTAGAATTATAAAGTAATCAAAATAAACATAGGATTTCACCAGTGGATAGTAGAGGGGAAGAAATAACCTTGACCAAAAAAATCCATCCAAATCCCTGCTGTTTTGTTCTAAGAGAACATTTGACTTCTGTCTGTGGACAGCTGAAAAGTATTTGCAAGGTTTCTCCTTGTCATAAGGGAAGAGAAGCAACACATGCGTATTCCCCGTATGACTGTCAAATAAAGCACAGTAAGATCTTGTAGGAGGTGATCATGCGGCAAGTCTCAGAACTAGGAAATGGAAGAGCCAGAGGCAGACACAGGAGCTCAAGAGGATTTGTAATACAAGGAGGCAAGGACTTCCATGTGGACTACATGTCACTTCTGCAAACTAAGTTGTAACCAGCTAGTTCTGCTATACGAAATGCTAAAGTAAAGACCATGTTTTTGTCTTAGCACCCCTTCTTTTCCACTGCAACTACTCGCCCCTCCTGAATACCCCCATCTAGAATCCTGGCTAAGGCCCTGCCACTACTACTACTACCACCACCACCACCCCTTCAGGTGTCAAGAGACATACAAGGTTCTTGCTCTGGCTTTTCTATTAGCACTGTTTTGTGTTGTAATGGTTAGCTCTGTCCGGAGTGCTGAACTCAAGGAAGACAAGCGAGACGGGTGTGTGATGAACAGCAGCAACCACGAACTGAGCCGGGAAGCTGCTTTTATTGATCTTTTACTCCAGGGTCTCCTATGCACAACCTACGCACGGCCCCTGTCACAAAAGGCAGTCTACAAAGCATATTACTGGCTAGTTACATTTGCCAGCCTAAGAAGTTACGATGTGCCAAGGTTCGCCAAGGGTAGAGGAACCAGCAGGTGCCTTATTTCAATGTCCTTGACTCTAAGCATCTACTGCATAGCTGCGGTTAGCACTGCTCTGCTTAGTCAGTGGAAGCGAGGGAGGCACCGTGTGCAGTTTGGGTTTCTATTGTGGCATATGTCCTATTCTGCTCTGGGCTCTCAGCCAGGGAAGATGGAGTCACTATTGCTACTATGACTATATGCCCATACCCAATGATCCTTTCCTGCTTGGCACGGTTGATCCCCGGCCAGTGTTCATGGCCCGCTGAACCATTTGGGAGAGGTGCTGGTCAATTCAGTGATGTGGGCAACCCACAGTTTTGTAAGAAATAAGTAAATAAATCCTCTTTTCCTAATTAGTATGATTGTATTGGTGGCAACCTTTAAACCAGGGATTTTCAACCTGTGGCCCATGGGCTGGATGTGGCCCATGGGCCAGATGTGGCCCATGGGCTGGATGTGGCCCATGGGCCAGATGTGGGCCATGGGACCATTTCATGTGCCCTCCACTGCCTCCACCATACCAGAAACTGCCATGTAGGGGAGGAAGGGCAAAATGGCTATCTGGCCCCTGAAGCTATCTGAGGGAGCATGACCTGGCCCCCAGCTTAAAAAGGTTGAGAACTCCTTCTTTAAACTCTGGCTCAATTCAGTTATGTTTTTGTTTATTTGATTTATACCCTGCCCTATTCAACACAGACCAACTCAGGGTGGCTTACAACATATAAATAACCCCAAGGTGACCCGAGGGGTTAAATTTTAAATACACAATGCAATACACAACAGTATACAATATAATATACAATGCCATTACAATAAATACAAATTATGCAATAATACACTCTGCAAATACTGAAGTAACAAGAGAACTACTGCAGTGTCCTCAGCCACCAAAGCCTGCAGCAGAGCCCATGGCTCAGACGTCTGCGACGGAGCCCCATGGCTCAATGTCCATGGCGGAGCCAGGGAAGGCCTGGCCCTGACACAGCTGCGGCTGCTCTGGCGTTCCTTTGAAGCCCTCCTGGTGGGCAGGGCCAGGAGGGGGAGGACTGCCGGCGGCCCCAGATGACACAAGTCTCCCATCCCGGGCCAGTAGCATGGGCCCGGGAGAGACGTGGCAAGGACCCTCAGTGACGGCTGTGGTGTTTCTTTGAAGCCCTCCTGGCGGGCCAGTTCTTCCATGCTTGGCTGTGTCAGTCCTTGAAGTCAGGTAGAGAAACCTCCTTTGTTGCAACATAGGCAGTTTCCCTAGGAAGCCTGCTGAAAGAGACTGGCTCTGAGGCCCTTTGGAGCCAGACATGGAGGAACTATGCTGCTTAGTAAAAAGCATATTTTAGAAGGGAGGCACCACTTCATGTCTCTTTTCTCAGTTCCCTAAAGCAAGCATTCTCAACAACATTGTGCCTGAGGCAACTCTCCCACTGAGGCTAATGGCATAGCTAGCTGACTACCAAGACTACCCACATTTGATAAAAACAATTACAATACCTTGAAAATCTCTGCCATGCTTTTGTTTTCTGCTGAGTTTCAGTTTTGAACTGAGGTAAGGGAGGAGAGCTGTGGAAAACCTACTGGTTTGCTGCTATTTTGGAAATCCACTTTATTTCAATACATAGCAGGTAGCTGAAACCTTGAGGTTTCAACTGGATGCATTTCCCTAGAAAACAGGTTCATGGGTGTCTCACCCATAAAAAACAGATAAATGGCTCTTGTTGGAAATATCAGCAATGAATCAAAGACAGGCACAGGAGTGGCAAAACCTCTCTTGTTGGACAAGGTTTCAGGGTGCAATAAAGCAGATTTAGTAATTTTAAAAACCAAACTATTAAAACAATTCAATATCTCGAAAGTAAAAACAGAGGACAGTTTTTCAAACAAGAGTGGAAAGAAGAGGTTGTCATATACAGTATCTTTTAAGAAAAAAGCTAACGTTGGTTTGCAGTATAACGGATGAGAACAGGACTTTTCTGACTACCTCCCCACCCCACTCCACCTCACCTGTGAACAATCAGAGGAGGAAACAACCTTATGATTTTGGGAAAGTGGTTATATCCAAAAGGTGGTTATGGTTGACAAAATAGGGCTTGTGCAGCCTGGCTTGGTAACAGGATTCTAAGGTTCCTGACTTGTACAACAAGACATATAGGAAACGGGTCTGCCATTTTTCCAGTAGCTCCTTAAGGGCATGTTTATATGCCAAACCAGTTTAATGGTTGCTCTATCTAACTTTTGGATCATACCCCTAATTGGTGAAATCTGAGGAGTTTTCCATCAGAGATTGCTTAGTATCCTTAACAGAGTTTCCCAGCCAGTATGGGCGAAGCCTATGATACTTAAATTATTGGATCTAATAATATGGTAATAGTAACTGTTGTAAATAATTATTTTGGTGCAAACCAGAGTGAATGCTGTATTTTGTTAGATGTCTGAAATTTCAACTGATCTTTGTTATTTTGTGTGTGTGTGTGTTGTACCTCTTTTCTTCATTCTTGAATGATTCTTCATCATATCAGAAATATGAATTTGTGCTCTTCAACTTATCTTCAATAAAGGGCCAAACTAAACAATACAGTTAATACATAATTAGAAACAGAGTTTCCTTAAGAAAACATTTGTCTGTCCTTTCTAATATGCTCAAACTATATTTTTCAAATTGGCCTGCTGTTTTATAATTGATCAAGTGACTGTATGACTTAATTTGCATGTCTTATGTCAAAAGAACATAGCACTGTAAAGTATGGGTACCTGGATGAATAACAGGAAGAAACATGTTTGGTTTAATCTAGTTCTTAGCAGAGATAAGAATGTGCCAAAATAAACAAACCAAAGCAAATTATGTACAATCTTTTTACTGAGTTTTCTTGAATATGCTTTTCTGTTCTGTCATCTTCCATGTTTATGATTCATGTTTTGTGGTCCTTTTATTTTTATTGCCCTTCTGACTCCCCTTTTATGACCTCTTATTCTGTTGCTGTAGCTCATAATACTGCCCTAGTGTGTATTACACCTGCCTGCTATATGACTGCAGAACCAGCACAAAGCATGAAACTGATAAATAAAAAAGTAGTCAGCAAGTAAAGTAGGTAAAAGCAAAACTCAAATATAGGTAAGAACATTTTATTAGAGCTACTAAATGTTACAAAGCTTTCACGTGTCTTGAGCTTTTTGTCAGGCCAAGTGGTACAAAAATGAGGAGGTAGAGAAGGAAACAAAAAAAAATCCCAACATGGGCCTCAATGTGTGTCTCTTTTTTAGATAAAAAGTTGTTTTAAAAGTACCACTTATCAATTTGCTTAGATGTAGGTAATGTTTCCACTCATTCCCACTCACTAGAAGATTGGCTGAGACTATCCTTCCTGAAAGCTTACTGCACTTACATTATCACTTTTAAAACATATTAGTAGTCCTAATAAAATACATTTATTAGCCAATTTATATTAAAATAATAAATCCACAGATTCCACAGTCGCAGGAGAGAGAGAGAGAGAAATGTATTGTAGATTGGAAAAGCCGTATCTGCATGTTCACACCAGTACACCATTGTACACAGAACAAAACTCACGTTGGATCTAGCAGCATTCATATTTCGATAAGCTGAACATTTGGGAAAGGGATTGCAGTTGCTTGGGATCAGTATCCTTTCTCTGATCAGGCCATTTCCTAAAAACATTTCCCCATAAACACATGGGTAGCAGATATACCTTGTTGCTACCTGAAATGTATAGAATAAGAATATTGTGCTAGCCACTGAAAGTCCAAGTTGATCACTTTCTCTTCATTGTTTTGGGGGGCAATTAAATTAAGCTAATTCTGTACTTCACTGCAGTCAGTCACTGGATGGTATGTGCTGTTCTGTTATTAGTTTTGTTAAAATTATTATTATTGCATAATAATGGTGGTGCTTCTTCTTTCATGTCCTGATCAAACTCTGGACTACCAAAATGAAACCTGTGCATGTTTCTGATAGTAATCGGCAGACCAGCAAATGAGCCGGATTCTGTATCTCTCCACATTCAGTGTGTTGTTATCTGCCAGTAGGCTCCACTTGAGAATGTTGGCCTCACATTTAGGCACTCCGACCCTCAGTCTATTCAGAGTCCTCCAAGTGACATAGGGGAGGTTGAGTTCCTCAGCTATATCCTCCTTTAATGTTATTTCTTGTCCAGTAACCTCTTTCCTCCATCTTTTAATATGGTTTTGGTTTTGTGTACCCCTCAAGAATGTTTGTTCTTGCTATAAAGCTTTTCCTAGATCTGAGCCAGAGGACTTGAGGCTCATATCCGTTTGGAGTCATGGTTCCCAACATGGAACACATGCCCCATAGGGGGCAATTTGATTTTTAAGGGAGGAGGGGTTCGAGAATGGATTACTAACAGTTAATGGCCTTTTAGGCTTCCTCCACACGAATAGGAGTTCACTTTTTGAATAATAAGAATTATATGTCACATGGTGGGTGGTTTCTTTTTAGGATTTTAGGTGTGGCATGGCGAAAAAAAGGTTGGGAAACACTGGTTTGGAGGATGTCAAGGGTCATTTTCTTGCTTAGTTCTCTTGGTGTCCACTGCTACTTCTCTCCTTATTTTAGGTGGAGTGATTCCAACAAGAGTATATATTTTCTTAACTGGTGTAGGTTTGAGGCATCCTATCACTATGTGCATGGTTTCATTAACAATTATGTCAACTTGTTTTGTGTGTTTTGCTGCGGCCTTCTTTCCCGGAGCAACGGGGGGAAGAGGGACTCCCTCTTCCTCCACGCTACCCCACCAAAGACATGGCGAGACCACTGCCGGCCTCAAGGAAAGTTGAGCCGTGGTGGAAAAAAACCCCCAAAATAGGCAGCAGTTCGTCAGGAGAAGCACCCTCCCTGGCGGATGACTGGCTAATGCCTTTGTACTTCCGAATACAAAAGCAGCAGCCAGCAATCCACAAGGAAGAGCACCACCCCTTATGGATTGCTGCCTGCCCATCTCCG
The DNA here is from genome assembly GCA_035047305.1 of Bradypodion pumilum. Classification (NCBI taxonomy): domain Eukaryota; kingdom Metazoa; phylum Chordata; class Lepidosauria; order Squamata; family Chamaeleonidae; genus Bradypodion; species Bradypodion pumilum. The sequence continues at coordinate 354,121,954 of JAWDJD010000002.1, forward strand.
GTTAGGTAAGCCAGGAGAAAAAAGGAGACAGAGAGGAGAGAACCATCGTTAGGCAGAGAAAGCTCTTCTCTGCCTCCTCCTTCTCCCCCAACCTACCTAACGAACCTTCCCGGGAGAAGAACGGGCTGACTGCCTCCTCCTCCTTTCCCCCATTGCTGCGTCGAAACCAAAATTCGAAGCAGCAATGGGGAAAAGAGGAACCGACAGGCAGCCTGTTCTTCACGCTAAACTAAACACCAAAAACAAACACCAAAATTAATAAAAAATAATAATTAATTAATTAATTTAAAAAAAACATTAATAAACAAAAAAGTAAGCCACAAATTACACAAACAAAAACATCCACAATGCCACAAAACCACATACAAATCACCTAACTACAACAGGAAAAAACCACAAATTACACAAACAAACAACAACTAATTACAAAAATAAACAACAAAGAAATAAGAAAAATTAAACAAAACCAGAAATAACCAAACCAATTACACAAACCTAAAACTCAACCAAGACAAAAAAGAACAAACAGAAACATCTCCCAGCCCACCACCACAAAAACAAAACAAGAAAAAACAGAAGAAAGAAAATCAAAGAACTCACCAGCACGTCCTCCCTCCACGAAGACCTGAACAGAAATGAAGAAACAAAGAGACTACTTACCGGAAGAAGCCCCACCCAGAGGCCAGGAGAGAAAAAACACATGAAATGAAATCAAAACCAAAACACACAACAGCCCCACCTAGAGGCCACAAGAGTAAAAACAAGTCAAAAACATAACAATAAATCAAAAGTTTACACGAATCACAAACATATGTTAAATAAATAAAATAAAAAATTTATAACATCCTGAGTTGAGTTTTAACTCAAATAAAAACCCAAAACATCTAAACACAGTTTAAAACCATTGAATTTAAAAAACATGTAATTTCACATTTTTAAAAATTTTACCTACGGTACAACTATTTACAAAATAAACCCCACAAACTAAAACATTATTTTGATAGATAAAACAATTTGAAAAAATTATATCATCCTTTGTTCTTTTTTTAATCCACAAAAAAAAAAAAACAAAAAAGCTGATCACAGTTTATAACAGCCTGGCAACGCTGGACAACCTATGCTAGTAAATTATAAATCTCAACAAAAACAAAAAATGATAACCCCACTGGCCAATTAAAAAACAACAACTCAGCAACAAAGAGCACATAATGATGACAAAAAAAGTTTTGGGTGCACTTTTGCTAGGCTTACCAGTCCATGCAATGCAGTGTTTGGAGTTCTACAAGGAACAAAAGCATTTATATGACAATCAAGCAGAAAAGTTGCCCCTTCTTATAAGGCCGTATTAATAGTCATAGTTACTTCTTCCAGCAACAAAATAGCTGTTCTCCTTTCAGCCTTGTCTTCATAGTGATTTTGGATTGTGATGGGTAAGACGCCAGCAGTTTCTGATGAAATGGAAAAAGATAAATCACCTGATTCCAGTGACTGGACTGTCACTGCAACCATTTAAGTGTGTTTATGACCATCATATCATCTGTAGTCGTTGTCATACCCGTTGGAACACAAATCCCTCTGACTGAGCTTGTTACTGTCAAGCTGTGAATCATAAATAAATGTATGTGTGTAAGATTCCAGATATGACAGGTGAAGATTTTTCCAACTATGATGTATGTAGTTGAACACTTTTGACTCAAGGAGATTGTTGTATTGGATTGTTGCCCCTTGGAGCAAACAAGCAGTTAAACACAAGTTGAATTGTAAAACTGTATTGGTACTGAGAAGGAAGGGATTTATATTCTTTGAGTTATCCTATGAAATGGAACAAAAAACCAGTAGGTTTCAGTATCAGAATTTTTTTTAAAAGGGGGAAAGTGCTGTTTGACTTTTTATATTTGCTACTTTGTACCCCATCAATTTGAGCCATGAATGTGTCACCTATTATGAGGTAGCACTTTCATTCCTTCTCTAAACTTCTCAATATCAAAATATGAATGTTTCTCAGGTGGTAAATCTTTCCTGGAACAGCATCTTTTTCCTCCCTGTCTAGGCCAGATGTCAAAATGAACACCACATTTAGTGAGCTCATTCCTCAGTTCCTTTAGCCTGACTTAGTGTGAGAAAGATTAACTGGTGACACAAGGTGGCCGATACCAGGGTACGCCCGATTAAGGTTCAAAAATACCACAATCTTCAAGGAGGCTCTTTCTGTAACAGCTAAACTGTTTCTTGGAACAGCTAAGCAAGTTTCACAATAAAGTGTTTCTTTATCTTGTATCTTAGGCTTTTCGCTGTCAATAATAGAAGGCTTCCCTCATATGTAATTTTTAAATTTCCAGGGAACTGTGCTGCCTCTGATAATGTTCCACTTTGTGCCGCATGAGAAAGCTCGTGAGCTTTCAGACTGATGTGTTGTGCAACCTCCAAACTTACATGACCAAATCGTGAAAGTTCTCCAAGTCCCAGGGATGCCTGTTTGTGAATAATGCAGTCTTTTCATATTCATTTCCATCTGTAAGCTTTTCTTTTGTCCAGGTGACTATAAGTAGCCAGAGCCTAAGACACGACCTTCACCAGTTCTCCTGGATAGATGAACCTCTCAAAATTTGGCCATGGAAGCATACTGCCTGTTTTCTGCTTTGGGAGTTTTCCTAAATGTGTTTATGACATCATTATTTATTTACTTATTTATTTATTTATTCTTAGATTTTTATGCCGCCCACTCGGGGAAACCCAACTCAGGGCGGTGCACAACGGTAAAAACAGATAAAATACAGTAAAATATAACAAAACAGATTAAAACCCTCACTCGACCACCCACCAACCCACCGTCCCACTCCCACCCCACATAAAAGACTAAAAAGGGAATAGGGAATGGAGGAATACCGCAGTACATAACACAAAAAGGAGGGACAGTTGAGCTCTAGTTGGAAATAAGCCAAAAGGCTGGGGTCGTATTCCCATTAGGGCCCCACACCTGCCCTGCCAGGCATATAATCTCCCTAGGGGATAGCTAAAGGATGCAAAACATTTCCCCAGAGCTTTAAACCTAGCTTGTGCCCCTCTTTCTTTGAGTACCCAAGATGCAACATGGAAGGAAGTAGACAGGAAGATGGATAACAAAATGGTGAGAGGATCCATATGTGTAATTTCTTCATTTGAAAATGGAAATAGTTTCTAACAATGGCTTGAAATTAATCTTAGTCATCCTTAGAATGGATCCACTGCAGGTAACAGGTTTGGTATTAGTCCTGTCTAAAACTCAACAGACTTCATTTTTAAAAAAAATTATTCAATTTTTAAAACAATATTACAACATAATTAAAAAAATGACAATCATACATAAAAAATCTAAACAAATATAGACAATTTATAACTAATTTCATACCTATACAATACCAAAACTAAATATTGATAAAAGAAAAAAAGACAAGAATAAACATCTCTGGAAAATGCCAGTTGATTATGACTTATTTCTTGTATCTTTTATACCATTATCAAAAATCCAAACAGTTTTTAATATTTATTCTTATTATTACTTAAACCTAGTCTAATTTCACTTCAAAATCTATACAGTTTAATATATCTGTTAAGTCAAACTTCTAAGTCATGAATACTATAACAAAAAAGTAAAATACTGGCAAATTTCAATAATAATAATAATAAAGAAATAAGAATTAAACACCCAGTGCTTTATACACTGCCCTGGAAAAACCAGCACTCTATTTTCCTTTCCAAAAACTCATTTGATCGGGTACAGGTCTATTCTTTTCATCGGCTTTCAAAGAGTAATCCGCAAATGCTTGCCAAATATTCCAAAATGTATTCTCTTTCACAATACCCTTTTTAACATTTATCTCATTTGTTAATTTGTCATTCAGTGCTAGATCCCACATTTCCTTGTACCATTCCTCAATTTTTATATTCACATCATTTTTCCATTTTCTAGCGATACACAATCTACCCGTTGTCAACATTATTTCTAGTAACTCTTTTTTATCTTTGCTTAAATTTGTACCTTCCACATCTGTCAGCATGATGGTATTTGGTCCCCCCCATAATTTCACTTATCTCATTTTCAGTTTCCCCCCAGAAATCCTTTACCACGTCGCAACTCCACCACATGTGTTCATATGTATCCAGTGCATTCTTACAACGCCAACACATTTTGTCTTTCTTATTATCTATCTGATGTAATCTCATTGGTGTCAAATACCATCTCCACAACATTTTATAATTGTGTTCTTTGACTCTGACTGACATAGTTCTCATAATTCTTTTCTTCCATTTATTTGTCCAATTCTGGTCCTCTATCTTCATCTTTAAATCCTGTTCCCAACTTGCTTTCAATTCCTCCTGTGGATTACCTTACTTATTTATCATTATATATATATTACTCACCAGCCCCTTTATTCCTGTTTGTCCCTTTCTTATTTTTAAAATTAATTCTTCAAATTCAGTCCTCCCTCTTTCTAGTCCAACTTCTTTCATATAGTTACTATTCCACTTGTTTACCATCCCTATCTGAAACCAATTCAATCTCAATTGTCCATATAGATTTGTTTTCCTCTAGTTGTCTCTACAGGCCCGTATCAAGTCTATCACCAGAAAAACTCCATTCTCGTCAAGTACTTCTTTAATCCTTTTATTAATTTTTATTGGGAAATTTGCTATATCCTCCAATTCAATAATAGGTGAAAAATCTGGTACCAATTCCCTTTTTACTTTTTTCCATGTTCCCAGTGTTACCTTCATCATTTTATTTTATTTTATTTTATTTTATTTTATTTTATTTTATTTTATTTTATTTTATTTTTGATAACTACTTTCTCCATATAAATTTGAATATAAATAAATAAAAATAAAAATAAAAAATGCTCCCTCCTAGAAAGACCATTTTTCCTATATGACTAAACTCTTTCATTTCAATTTCTTCCCAAATTACCCTTTCTCTAGCCAAGATCTTCACAACATTCTTAATTTGAAAAGCTTGATAATATGTCATCAAATTTGGCATCCCTAATCCCCCTCCTTCTGGGATAAATACCAAACATTTTTTGCAAATTGAGACCTTTACCCCCATTACAAAAATTATTTATCATTTTTTGGAACTCCTTAATTTCTTTGTCCTTCATTTGAATTGAAAGGGCATCAAATAAAAAATTGATTCTTGGTAGTAACATCATTTTACATATTGCAATTCTTCCAAACCTTCAATTTTTGTAATTGTTGTATGCTATCCTTAATTTCTTTTTTTAAATTTTTCATAATTCAATTTCTTAAGCTCTTCGAATTTATTTGAAATATTTATCCCCAAGTATTTCAAATTATCCTTAATTTGTAAATTGCACTTTCCCTTTATCCTTTGCTGTTCTTCCTTACCCATATTACACAATATAATTTCTGATTTATCCCAATTAATTCTCAAACCTGTTATTTCCTCAAAGTCCTTCAACTGCGCTTGTATTCTATTCAGTGTTTTCCCGGGGTAATTAGCTATTATCAAAGTATCATCCGCGTATAAGCTTATCTTGTTACCTAGAACCCCTTCTATTTCTTTATCTTCCCTTACGGCTTTTGCCAACAACTCCATTGCCATAATAAACAAAATTGGAGACAAAGGACAGGCCTGCCTTGTACCTGCTTCTAAATTCACTTCTTCTGTATCTTCATCATTTACCCTTACTACTGCTGTACCTTGTTGGTATAGTTGTCCAATTATCTTTCTAAATTTATCACCAAATCCATAGCCTTTAATTATCTCATTAATTGTTATCCATTGCAAAAAGTCAAATCCCTTAAAAATATCTAGGAATAATAAACCTACTTTATCTTTTGTTTGTCCTACTGTGTCAATTAAATTTACAACTCTTCTCGTCAAATCTGACATATGCCTACCCTTCAAAAATCCCACCTGATCCTCATTTATATAATCTATACCTATAAAATGGTGCATTAGCCGTTGGAATGTGACAAAGGATGTTGCACCAGGCCCCACTAGCCCGTAATGGGCCTCCGTTCACTTGCCTGAACCTGGTTCGCAGGTAACTGTCGGGTTGAATTTTCGACCCGGGGGCAGGAGCCCCGCAGTCACAAACAAAAAAAGGGAACTTCAATTCCCAACATTCCTGGCACCGCGCCAGAGCCAATCAGGCTGAGCGGCGCAGCAAAAGGAACGTTCGGAAACGCGCTGCGGCCAATCAAAAAAAAAGCCGCAGGGAAAAAACCGCTGCAGTAAGCAAACACACGCAGCCAAAACTACAAGCTCCAGCATCCTGTGCGCCATTAGCGCGCAGAACGCTGAGGTGACGGCCGTGCAAAAAATAAAAGTTAAAAAAACGCCCGCTGCCGCTGCCATTCTTCCCCATGAGCCAGCCAGCATGGCCCGTGGGGAAAAAAAGAACACCCCCCCCCGCCGCTGCTGCCCTTCCGTTCAAAGGGCCAGCTGGCACGTGAAAAATACAAGTAAACCCCCCCCACCACTGCCCTTCTTCCCCACGGGCCAGCCAGCATGGCCCACGGGGAAAAAATGGAAACCCCCCACCACCGCTGCCCTTCCTTCCCACGGGCCAGCCAGCATGACCCATGGAAAAGAAAGCCTCCCCGCCATTGCCCTTCCTTCCCATGGGCCAGCCAGCCTGGCCCGCAGGAAAGAAAGCCACCACCCCCCTGAAAAAATAAACACGAAAACACAAACCAAAAACACACAAAAATCCAAAAATGAAACACAAAAACAGCCAAAAAGAAACCAGAAAAAATACACAGACCCCCCCCCAAATCCCACCCCCCACCCGCAAAACCCCCCAGAGAACTTACCAAAAGACGTCTTCTATCCATGAGGACTGGAACTCAAATGAGAAAAGAAAGAGAAAACTTACCGGAAGCGACACCCAAAGGACAGAAGAGAACAATTGTAGAGAGGCAGAAAAGCTCACCCCCCCCACCCAGAGGCCAAAAAAGAAAAAACATTAAAAATATTAAAACTAATAAGATTAATTCCAAAATTAATCAAATAAGTTATAAAAACATTCAAAAATAATCACACATCTCAAAAAATACCAAAAAAACAGAGATTACTTTTCACTCCAAAAAACCAAAACAAAAAATAAAAATGCGTAAAAATTAAAATTTTAAAAACCAAAATTAAATTTTAAACTAAATAATATTAAATTAAATTAAATTAAATTAAATTAAATTAAAATAAAATAAAATAAAATTTGCATAAACATAAAACAAAAACCTTCAAAAACCAATTTAAAGAGCCTGGCACTGAGGAAGCCGGCACACAAAAAAAGAAAAAGAAAAAAAGAACAAATAAATGACTGGGAGCGCAAGTCCGCCGCAGGCGGACCCAGCGCCTCGAAGTCACAAAATCACAAAACCTTACAACACCATTTAAAACAGCCCAGCACCATTGGTTCAAGAAAAAAACCAAAACCCTTTACTATCCAACACAATTTTAAAAAGCCCGGCACTGCCGGGCAAAATATGCTAGTTACCCATAAAATTATTCAATCTATTAGCCAATATTGCTGTGTAGATCTTAGCGTCTTGATTTATCAATGAGATTGGTCTATAAAGACTGATGTATTGAGTATTTTTGATTTTACTGTATAACCTTTTTGTATTATGCTGTGTGAACTGTATATCCATAGCATTAGTACTGTATTTATCTTTATTATGTTTCGCTGTGTATTGCTTATGTTCTGCATTGTATTTTATTTATATATATTGTATTCTGCTTATTATTGTATATTGTTTACTGTTGGAAGCCACTTTAAGTAGTCTTTTACACTAGAAAAGCGGGGTATAAATAAACAATACAATATAAGATTCAACCTTTCCCAGATCCTTTCCAGGCTTTGGTAATAACACTATTATAGTCCTATACCACGAAGTCAGAATTTGCCCACCTTCTACTATATATTATATAATTTCGTCAATTTCGTCACCACTACCTCTTTAAACTCCTTATAAAACTCAGCTGGTAACCCATCTTCTCCAGGTGCTTTATCCATTTTTTAAGCTGGCTATAACCTCTTTTATTTCCTTTTCCGTTATTCGTTCTTCCATCCTATTCTTGTGTTCCTGTGTAATCTTACTGTTTATTTGTTTCTCCAAATGTTTTTTTTAATTTCATCAAATCAATGTTCTTTATTACATCTTGCCCCATCCTTATTAATCAGAATTCCGATTTCCCTTTTCTCTCTCTTTTCTTTCGCAGCCCTTGCTAATAATTTTGAATTCTTTTACTATATTCAAAATATTCTCTTTTGAAATATACAAAATCTCATTTTACCTTTTCTATGTCCTTTCCTATTAATTCGGTCTTCAATCTTTGCATATTATCAAAAACCTTTTTATCCTTAGTCCTTGTATGTTGTTCCTGCAACTGCTTTATCTCATTCTCAATTTTATTTTGCACCACCTTAAGTTGTTTATTTCTGAAGCTAGCCAGCCTAATACTTTCACCTCTGAAAACTGACTTCATGGCATCCCACACCATATTAAAGCTCACCTCATCCGTATCATTCCAAAGCCAACTTTCCTTCCAACTCTCCATTATTTGTTCTTTACACTCATGGTCTTTGTACAATTTAGGGTCATATCTCCAATTCCTTCTCTTTTTCCTCATACCCTCTATTCTCAGTTCTGTTAACACTTTTGCATGATCCGATTCTTTAAAGATTCCCACTTCCACCTCATCTATATTCTTGATCATATTTTCTGTTACAAATATGTAGTCTATTCTGGAGTATGAATTATGAACATGTGAAAAATATGTATAAACTCTTTCCGACCCCTTAATCTCTCTCCAGGTATCCTTCAATCCTAAAATTTCCAACCATTTATCCAAAAATTGTTGTTTAAGCCCTTTTCCACATCTTAATATATTTGTGCAATCTAGGTTTGACCTTATTAGATTAAAATCCCCAGCCACTATCATTTTTATTGTCTTTTCTTTTACCAATATTTTACATATTTTCTCTAGGAATACCTCTTGATGGTCATTTGGGGCATATATGTTCACCAGAGTCACTTCCTCATCATCAATTTTCCCTTTTATGATCAAATATCTTACCTCTGGGTCAGAAATACTACTTGTCATTTCAAAACCCAACCTAGCCGAAATCAAAATAGCCACCCCTCTTGCCTTTGAGGTACCAAACGGTTTTTCATAATACTGCATCCCCTTTTAAAAAATCTTATTTGTATCTTGAGATTTTTGGTGAGTTTCCTGAAGAAAGACTACATCCAGCCTGTCCTTCCTTAATGCTGATTCAATTCTTCTTCTCTTAACTTGAGACCCTGTGCCCTTCACATTCTACGTTAAGACCTTAATATTTCTCATAACTTAAACTACAACGATCTTCTTTCATCTCTGATTTTTCCAATAGGCGTGCACCCTTCCCTCCCAATACCAAAACTAAATCTATAACATCAAACATTCAACTCTACCCTCCCTCCCCACCCTTTTCTTTAAAAAGAAAAAAGTCGCCTTTGCCGACCAAAGGAGGGGGGGACGTGGAAGATGTAGCTATTAAGCTCAAAAAGCTCATGCGCAATTTTCTTATCCTATCCCATTCTAATTTTTAAAACACTCTTATATAAGATTAAAATCAAAACATCTCTTTCAACTACTTATTCAGTCTTAAATTCTCTCATCCAAATACTTCACCCTTCCTTAACACCACTCTCAGTTTTGGACCCCTCTTCCTTCCCTCCTGCTGCACCCTCCTGTTCTGCACCTCCAAACTCTCTACTTATACCTCCCGATTCCAATAATTCTTTCCTTAATGCAAGCCACTCTCTTGAAGATACTTCTACCAATTCAATTGAACTTACATAACTCAGTGCATCAGTTTCAGCATCAATTATGTGCATTTTTTTGTCGTGAAAAAATCTTAGCTGTTGTGGAAATCTCCAATTATATTTTATCCCACATGATATCAAAAGTTTGGTTACTGGCTTCATTTTGTAACGCCAAGCTCGTTCATTCACTGCAATATCATTGTACACCTCCACATCATTCCTATCAATTTTCAAAGCACCAGAACACTGTTTGTTTTAAAAAGGCCATCACCTTTAATTTGTCCCCCCAGTTTGTAAATTTAACCAAAACATTTCTTTGGACACTTCTCCCTTTTCTTGATCCCAATCTATAAACACTTACAATATCTTCATTAACAAAGTCTTTTCCCCATTTTCAAATTATTCAGCCAATCGATTATTCTATCCTTCAGCTGGTCTGGCGTTTTTTCCACAAGATGGCGTATCACAATATTCTGCTTTCTCATCATCTCTTCCACCATATCTAACCTTTTCTCTTGTACTTCCACCTTTGACTTAATTTCTTTATCCTCCTCATGCAACCCTTTTATATCCGCTTGCATCAATTTCATATCCCTTTCCATCAAATTAACATTTGTTTCCAGCTTTTGAAAGGTAAAATCAACTTTGTGTGCAAAATTCTGGAACATTGTATACATGTTGTCTTGCTTCACCATAATTTCATTTGTATCTTTCCCTCTTAATTCTTTCATTTCCTGAAAACCTTTCACATTTGCCTCCTCCATCCGCTTGTATTTCTTAAACAATTTACCCATCTCAACCATTAATTGTGTTTGGTCCACTGGTGCAGGTTCCGGCGATGTTGATGGAGGGGATGTATCCTCAGTTGCAGCCTTATCCTGCTTCTTGGGTCTCACCACCTCCTTCTCCTTTCCTTTCCCAGCTTTATCCATTGTCAATTCAAATATCAATTTCAGTGCAGCAACAGTTTTATTTATGCCCAGTCCAAAATCTTGATCAAGGTCCAGGATCATTTTACCCCACTCACTTTATACTCCAAGCCAACAATTTATAATCCAATATTAAAAATTATTTCCAAACTCCGGTACTTGATTGAAGATTTTTTTCTTATATCCACAACCACATTCACAATAAAAGAGAGAGAAGGTAATCCTCACTCACACTTATATCCAGGCCCAGAGTCCTAATTCTTTATTATATCAACAGACCTCAATGGGTCTACTCTTTAATGGCTAAGCTTGCAACCCAATTACTAACCAAAAAGTGCTAAAAGCCCGTTTTGACTCAGTTCTTATAGTGATTTTCGTAGTTTATATGAGCTGTAGGAAGTAGAAATTCTGCAAAATAGTGTGCTGCTAAATTGCTGAACTCAAAGACTGGAAGGTCAGAGTGTATTTATTTATTTATTATATTTACATACTGCGTTCCTCGCCCTGGGGCAACTCAAGGCGGTTTACATGTCATAAGATATACACAAGACCCTAACGGCTCCTCTTCTGCCCACCAGGCCTTGGGTGGGTGAGAGTCCCAAGGATGGGGGGGTGCAGATGTAAAAGCCGCTATTCCCCCCTCCCCCATGGCTCCACTTCATGCCCACCCAGGCCTTGGAGTTCAATTCCCCGAGTACTGCATGACGGAGTGAGCTCTCGTCTCTGTCCAAGTTCCTGCCAACCTAACAGTTCAGAAGCAAGAAATTGCAAGTAGATAAATAGGGACCACTTCGGTGGGAAGGTAACAGCATTCTGTGCACTCCAGTGTCTAGTCATGCCTGCCACATGACCATGGAAATGTCTGCAGACGCAGACAGCACTGGCTCTTTGGCTATAAACAGAGATGAGCACTAAACCCTAGAGTCAGATACGACTGGCTGTCAAGCAAGGACAACCTTTACCTTTAACTTTAAATCAGTTTCGTTTACTCCCAGAAAATGCCCCTTCTTTTGCCCTAAGCCTTCCAGCAAAAAAAATTGATTTGAAGAAATTGTCATAAATATTCTGAATTTTGAAGTAACTACTGCTGACAGGATTCACAGGCAATAGCCTCCTCATCATATACAGTACAGTACTGTATATATATTTCTTGGCAGTGAACTATCTTAGTTGCTGCAAAGGAGCATAGGGGAGTCAGTCTCAGCCTGACAGGTGGATAAGAAAGAATCAGAACAAATGGACTAGTTAGCAGACCCATAGTAGCCAGAATCTACAGTTGTTTTATGCCTGAATAGGGGATATCACATAGTATTAGAGGTTAAATGTTATCCATTAACGAGGTTCTGGTTGCATTCCTGCTCATGTACATAACTACAGGCTTTACATGCACAGAAATATAAATCAGCAGTAGTATTCTGTACTGTATTTTGTCATTATAGGAATAGAAACTGTTGGAGTCTTACCAAGTGGAAAATAGGATAACTCTTTAAACTCAATAAACAAAGTCCAGCCATGTGACCCATTAGACATTCAAACAAATGCAGGAAGGAAACTATGTCTTTTCAGGTCACTGAATTCAAAAATTAGCAAGCTTTTGTAGTTCACAACTACTTCTTCAGGCCAATGTGGCGTGGAGTCAGGGCCGCCATCAGGGCAGTACTACCAGTACTGCCGTATAGGGCCTGGAGCTGACGGGACCTGCCGCCGCTGCCATAACTTTGACATTTTATTTATTTATTTATTTATTTATTCAATTTATATCCCGCCCACTCAACACAAGGCCGACTCTGGGCGGCTAACAACATAAAAAGTAACCCCAGGGCAACCCAAGGAGTTTACAGACAATATTCACAAATACAACAATAATCCTAAAAACAGTTAAAACAGTAAAAAAGTTTGTGTAAAAATTACTTTGTGTGTGTGTGTGTGGGGGGGGGGAGAGAATAGGATTGCTCAATGTGGGGCCCAGAAATTTCTGATGGCGGCCCTGCGTGGAGTGTGTTAGTCCAGCCAGGCATATTCTTAAGTGTAAATGGGAGATCAGCCCAATGTTTCCTGCTGTGGCATTTTTTACTTTATTGTTCATTCCCCAAATATCTTTAAATTTAATTTCATTCACTAATCTCCTTTTCAAACTGATTCCACATGTTAATTTATCATTAATAGCTATATTCTAAATCGCTTTATATCATTTATCAAATTGGAAACTAAATTTTACTTTCCCATTTTTAATTATAATTAATCTTACCACCATAATCAGTAGTACAATCATTTGTCTTTTTTTCCTTTCCACTTGTAAATCTCTGAAGCTCATAACAATACAATTCTATGACACATCTCCAAATTAATAGACAATATCTCATTCATTTCAGCAAAAACTCCCCCCCCATATTTTCGTCAAAGTCCTATATACCCAAGATTTCAATATATTTAAACTATGCAATGCCTTTCTGACCAATTTGTGTTCATTTCTTTATAAAGATAACAGGAGACAACCCAGGTCTATGTTTTTTCAAGCACCTACTCTATAATTAATTTTACCTAATAACCAATTAACAGATGTACTTGTAAATATATTATGCTCTCTGAACAGAAGTGCAAGAAGATATTTTTTACAAACACTATGAAAATTCCTAGTTCAGAAGCAAAGTGCAATCCAGCTTCTCTGGTAAAACAAAGTCAAAACTCACACTTTAATAATAGATTTTTAAAGATGTAAAAATGCACCAAGAAACAATTCTTTTTCCTCAGAGTTTCATAATGGGAAAGATGAAAATCACAGCACTAAATTCAAGGAAGGCTTAATATAGTTCGGCTCCTTAATTTCAATAGGTTTAAGCATGTCTACAGATGTAACAGACACATAATCGTTTCTGAATTAAAATGCCTTTATTGTGAAGTATTCCTCTAAGTCCACATTATATCACTGACACCAGGCTACCATTCACCACAAGCTATGACATTATCTGAAAATATCCATATTTTGTCTAATGTTTATCTAATATTTTGTTTATATAACCTTTTAAACCCCTTTATGTTTATTAACTATTAATTTATGTCAACTGATAGAATGCCTTCACGTTACTTCATCCATCAATAATTAAAACAGCAACACATTTTACCTTCCTGCTATCATTTTAAAATTCACAAGCTATTGTAGCATAATGATTAAAAGACTGGGACAGAAAATGCTTCATTTCATCTCAGTCATGAACTCCTCAAGTGGTCTCAAGCAAGCAACTATCAGCTTCACACTCTGTCTCTCACATCAGCAAAAAAAATCCAAAATAAGGATAATAATACTGACCATGCCTTATTTGTTAAGTGCACCATATTTTAGCATTCTGAAGCAGCATGTTTTATGTATTTAAAGTCAAGTCCTATGGATGTTTCAGTGAAACGTCTGAGTCAACATACATAGGATTGCAATGGAACCATGTAAAAAGCACATATTCAATATGTTGATCGAATTTAATGCACATAATCTCAAATGTCTAACTTTGCTGTCCCTTGTCGCTGTGCTCACAATTTCATCTTAAATTGTAGTACTGTACAGATATCATTAACTATCATGAGAGCAGTAGGTAGATTGGTAATAGCAGTGTATAGATTTATGTTCTCCAGTTATAGATTCCAGAATTCTCTAAGCAGCTTAACCATTTCTCAAGCTTTGCTAAGATAGTAATATTTTGAAGAGGAAGCATATGATGAAGAACCTGCAGTTCTAGAAAAAGAAGTGAAAGCTGCTCTGAAATCAGAGGAAGAAATAAATCACCAGGGGTAGATGGGATACCAATAGAATTATTTTCAGGCACATAGACTGAATCTGTCAAAATCCTAACAAGTACATGCCAACAAATATGGAAAATGAAATAATGGCCCACAGACCAGCAATGTTCGATATACATTACAATCCCCAAGAAAGGAAATATCATGGAGTGTTGTGACTACAAGAGCATTGCTTTAATTTCCCATGCAATCAAAATGATGCTCAAGATGTTGCAACAAAAGTTTATTACTTTATATGGAGTGATAAATGGCTGATGTTTAAGCTGAATTCTAGAAAAGAAGATGCACTTCATGTTTCAACTATCCACTGGCTGCTGGATCTCTCTAAAGAACTAAATTAAAGCTGAACGGACATCTAGTGGCTGACACAAAAAAGGCGTTAAGGCAGTCTGATACTGTACAATACATAGAACTGGAACATGAGAAGTATGAATAAAAGTAAACTGGAAACTGTAGAATTGGAAATTGAATGTATAAGCATTGAAGTTTTTATCTCAGTGAACTAAAGTGGCTGGAGCAGGATATTTTCAGTCAGATAGCTACAAAGTGTTCTACTCTGGAAGTGACAAAATTAGAAGAAATAGAGTGGTTCTAATACTGAAACAAAATTTAGCAAAGACAGATGGGGCAAATATAATATCCTTCAGGCTCTTGGGAAAACCTATCAATAAGCAAGAAGCAAAAATATAAGGTAACAGAAAAAAAGGTCAGTATCCTGAATGCAATTTTTCAGAGATTGTCATGTAGAGACGAAGAAAAATATTACAATGCCTAGTGCAAAGAAATAGAGAACAGCAAGGGGAAGAACAGGAGATCTCTTCCAAAAATTCAAATACAAACAAGGTGGAAGATCTATGCTGAAGAGACAAAAAGATGTGAGACTCATTTGAAGAGGAAACCTATGATGAAGAACCTGCACTTCTTGAAAGTGAATTAAAGGTTGCTTTGAAAGTACAGGAAGAAATAAATCACCAGGAATGAATGGAATATGAATAGAACTGTTTCAAGACACAGAGATTGAGTGTGTTGAAATCCTAACATGAATATGCCAACAAATACAGATAGCAAAACAATGGTCAATGGACTGGCAATGTTCGGTACACATTACAGTCCCCAAGAAATGAGGTACTAAGGAGTGTGTTTTTGGTTGTTCAGTTGCACAGTTGATTCTGACCCTTTGCGACCTCATGGGCCATTGCCCGCCAGGCACCTATTTCTGTTGTAGGGGGAGGGCCAAGAATTCCTACATATTTCTTCCACCATTTTCCTCAACCCGCCCAGCTCTGTGCCCATTGCATCTACAATACCATCTAGCCATCACATTTTTGGCCACCCCCTTCTTTTGCCCTCCACCTTTCCCAGCATCAAGGCTTTCTCAAGTGAATCCTCTCTTCCCATTTGATGTCCAAAGTACTTTAGCTTCATCTTTACTATTTGACTTTTTTTCACTATTTGACATTTTTTGACTGATTATTGCTTTAATTTCCCATAGAAGCAAAGTGATGCTGAAGGTGTTGTAAAGCAAAGCAATCACACTTATATACCGCCCCATAGTGCTTATTGCACTCTCTGGGCGATTCACAAGTTAATTAGCATTTTGCCCCAAACATGCTGCATACTCATTGGATGGAAGGCTGGAAGGCTGAGTCAACCTTGATCCCTGGTCAGCATCAAACTCACAACCTTTTAGTTGCAGGACAGTAGTTTAACCACTGCACCACCAGGGCTGTTGACCAGCCAGGGTTTCAACAAAGGCTTTTACCTTCTATGGAATGAGAAATGTCTGATGTTCAAGCTGGATTCCAAAAAAGAAAAGGTACTCTTGATCATATTGCAAATATCCATTAGATACTGGAATTCTCCAAAGAATTTCAGAATAGATCAGCCTGTACTTTATATATTACAGCAAACTCTTTGACTGTATGAATAATGAAAAACTATGGGCTCTTATAAAAGAAATGGGGGTGCCTCTGCACAGCATTGTCCTGATGTGTAACCTGTATTGTGGACAGGAAGCTAGTTTTAAGGCAAAATATGGAGACACAGAACAATTTCCTATATGCAACGGTATCAGACAAGTGTGCATTTTATCTCCCTTGTCTGCTCAAACTGTCATATGGAAAACCAAACTAGATTCAGATGAAGAAGGAGTAAAGTGGCAGAAACATCAAGAATTTAAGATACAGTAGAACCTCGGATAAAGTCCAAACTCCGTTCCACAAGTTTGGACTTTATCCGATTTTGGACTTTATCCGAAACAAATGGGTGATGCATCAGATAACGTCCAAAAATTTGACTTTATCTAAGGCTTCTATACCAAATACTTTGGATAGCGTCCATTTTTAGCAGTTTTTGACTTGATTTGATGCATCATGTGTGCATGAAAACTGCAACTTTATCTGAATTGGACTTTATCCGAGGTACCAGTGTACTCAGAGGACACGATCTTGCTGGCAGAAAGCAGCAATGGCTTGAAACAACTTTTACTGAAAGTGAATTAACTATTGAGACAGAGCTGTGGTTGAATACTAAGACAAAAATCATGACTACAGAAAAACCACACAAGATATTCAATAATTGGTCAAAATGGAGCCTGCAGCCAAGAAATCAGAAGACAACTAAGACTTGGAAGGACAGTAACAATGAAATTAGAAAAGATTGTCAAATGTAAGGATCAAGAACTAGAAATCAAGAACATGATCATTCACACAATTGTGTTCCTGATCACCATATATGGATATGAAAGCTGGACAGTAAAGAGAGCAGGCAGGGGGGAAATGATTGATTTGTAATGTGGTGCTGGAAGAGAGCCCTATAGATACCCTGCCAAAAAGATAAACAAGTGGGTCCTAGAGCAGGTCAAGTCTGAACTTTCTTGTTTTCAAACTGATGAAACTGAAACTGTCCTACTTTGGATACATGATGAGAAGTGAAGGTTCTCCAGAAATGACAATAATGCTGGGAAAGGTTGATGGCAGCAGGAAAAGTGGAAAACCAGATATGAGATGGATTCCTTCCATAAAGGAAGCCACAGACTTGAGTTTATAGAGGCTGAGCAGGATCATTGGGGACAGGATATTTTGAAAAACATTTATTTGTAGGGTCACCATAAGTTGGAGGCGACCTGATGACACATGACAACAAAAACAAACATTTTGCTATGGTCATTTTCCCCCATTACAAACAAAGCCATATCTAGCCATTTTGAAACTTGGGGCAAATGGCACTATCTTTTACCCACTCTACCATGCAGTCCCATGAAAAAGAAAGAGGAGAATGTGTTACCCCTCTCCAGAAGAAAAAGTGTATGTTTTCAAGGAAAATGAACAGGGAGGGATGTTCTTCTTTTTAGTTTCCTAATATTCAGTAGAAGTTTCATTACTAGATTTTGATGACCTTTAAATTTTGAGGTGCCTGGTGTGCAGTGGTCCATGGGGTCACAAAGGGTCAGTACCGACTGTTCAACTGAACAACAACAAAAATTTGGTGCACTTTCTCCAACCAGAAACAGGTACACCATCTAATTCTAGATCATGATTTAGACAGGGAAACTTTTGTGATAGGTTGTGACAGCTGATCACTGTTGATGCCTTATGATCTAGCCATAAGCTTCTCATGACTTGTAAGCAATTTCCTTATAATATCCCTATCCAGAGATCCAGATCTGTTATAAGGAGCTTGCTCTTCTTCGCTTCTTCAGTCCTGAAGGCTTCTTTTCATGTCTTCAGATTATCTGGCTCATAAACCTTCTCCTTCAAAGGACTCCCCACTCCTAGTAATCTTTTCCCTGTTAGATAACCTATGCCAGCAACAGATTCTGCTAAAGATTTTTTCCCTTCTGCACCTACATTGAATATGTGGGCTGTTCAGTCAATGTACAGTGCTATTCCATTTGAGTTGCATATACCAGGCTTACTGCAGCAGACACTACTAGCAAAGGTTTTACAGCAAGCGGATTAAACTACCACATTATGTTACCTGGCCAGCATAGAACAGTGTTAAAAAAGAAGTTTCAGGTTGGGGAAAGGAGCAAAATGCTATTTGGTGTGATCCCCACATCCCACCAGTATTTTGCTCCTCCAAGGTGGCAGTTGCAGTGTGGCAGCTGCTTCACAGCTGATGGAGAGGATGATCCCATGATCAGCTGGGGAAAACTCCTGTAGCCACACTGCTGGTGATCTGGCAGCTCCAGCACAGGGCCATAGCCAGGATCCTAGATGTTTGTGGGTTGTTGTTGTTGTTGTTGTTTTTTTCATGAGTGGCAACAGTTTCACACACACATATATATAACATTGGCATCCTGGGGTGGGGTGGGGGGTGGGCTGTTAGCTCAGGAGGGTTTTTGCCCCCCTGCCCCCCCTCTGGCTATGGCCCTGCTCCACCAGCAGCAGCACTGATGTAGAAGCCATTTAATGACTGGAGGAGAAGGGGGCATGATGAAATGTACTCCTTTAGTGGAGCCAGTGATCAGGTCCAACAGTTCCATCCCCAGCAGTGCTTTTGTAGAAGCTGCTTCACAGTTCATCAGTGGGGGCACTACCTCCATCAGCTGGGAAGCGTCTTAGCCATGCTGCTAGGTGATCAGGCTCTGATCTGTTTTATCTCATTTTGAGAATACACATATTCTGTGGAAGCGATAAAAAACAGCAGGCCAATGTCATTGAACCCTTGGCATGGTCTCAAAATGGGTCAGATTGGGGAAAAGGGTTAGGCAGATTGGCCTAATAGACATATACATGCAATCAGACCACCCGCCACAAAGAGAGAGCTATTTAATGTTCTTTTCTACTTCAGAAGGAACCATTAATAAAGACTCGCTGAGTACAATTCTGTAACCAACTTTATATCCACCTGTCATGCAGTAGGAAATTATTAGAATGGGAGAGAAGTACAGTGAGTATTGTTCAAACTTTACTTTGAAGACATTTATTATTATATGTAACAAATTAACATAATTCTCACAAAACCATCACAGTGATGGTGGGCGGCTGGGGAGATAGCAACCTTGGGCCGGCTCATATAAATGTTGCCCGGGCTTCCAGCTTTTAGCTTTTAGTGTTTATGCAGCATTGGGGAGGGCTTTTTAAAATTTTAATTTTTTAAAACTTTAAACAATTTAATGTTTTTTTAACTTAATGTTTTTGTAGAATTTTATCTGTTTATATGTGTAAGCTGCCCGGTGTCGCCTCGGCGAGAGAGCGGCAGTAAAAGTGTGATTGAAATAAAATTAATAAATAAAAATAAATATTGCAGTCCAAATGTTACATAATTTAACGGACTTTTTGTGGGGTGGTGGTGGTAGGGTTACTTGATGTCTTCCTAAGTTTTAAAAATCTTTCCTTAGTTATTCTATTTTCTATGTAGAAAAAATGTAAAGCAGTTCTTGTGCAATGTTTATTAAACTCAGACATTGGCATTGGATGCATTGCTCCTCCTCTTCCCCCCTCTGAGATCAAGACTGGGCACAGATAACAAAAGATATCTGTAGAGTAAACACATTGATCTTTGTTCTTTTGCAAAATACCAATTCAAAGATTTCCAAGTTACAAGCTAATGAAGATGGAGTCTATATTATGAACTGCTTGCCTTCTTATCACAGTGGGATCTGTAGAAGAGTTTTCTCTACTGTGGAGAAGTAGTGGGTACCCACAGCATGATGCAACACCCAAGTGTTTTATCTTTCCTGCCAGTAAAATCTAGAAGCATAAATAAATAAAGGCAGAGAAATACTAATGAGACCCCAGGGCTAAGGAAAGGAGGGAAATCCACCATGATGCAGTTCCTTGGCCTGTGTTGTGTGGGATGGGGAGAAACATTAAAAGTTATTGCATATGTAACATTTAGATCTCTGTCTCGCTGTACTTAGAAACTTGATATACTCTGCAGAAACAGCATCAAGATAACTTATTAACATAGACAGTAGATTAGAGAGTCATGTTGCATCTTCCTGAGTTACCATTCAGAGCAACATCTCTGCTGACAACTAAGTGAAACCAGACTCTTAGTCTGGCTCTTGTTTTCTTCTTATTTTGTCCGTTTCAAAGCCTATGGGACTATTTGCATTTTTTCAGAAAAGTTGCCAAATGAAAAACATTAAGTGAGCTAATATGAAAACTTATGGAAAAATCTACACCCTCATTTTTAAATAGAGAAGAAGCAAACACAGTGTACAGATAGAATGTCTACATTGAGTTTTGTGGGAGGCTACCTGGACTGGAATTGTTCAATATGCTTGTATTCTCCATTACTTGCAAGCGAGACCCAACCCCCAAGGCTGACGCGGCCAGATATAGATTCCTGCGCATGTGCAGACAGAGGTAAAAGTGCCTACTCACGCTTCCATATAAGGTTATGCTTGCTATGCTCTGATAGGCTGATGAGGCGCCTGATGTATGAGCACCTGATAGGCTGATGAGGTGTATGATGTATGTAACCTTGTATTCAATAAAAATACCGTGCTGGGTGCGGCCGGGAGACATTTTTCTTTCTTTGTTCGTGTGCACCAGATATTCAGACTGCAGTCTCCCTTTTTTCCTGATCGCGCCATTTTGTGCCAGAGCTGGACTCCGACAGAGTTTACCATTACTGTATAATATTAAGTAGAGGGAATCTGTAGCCATAGTCCTGCTTATTGAGCAAGTACTGGGGTTTTTCATGTGCAGGTTATTAATGCAATGATATGAACTTTCACCCCAAATATTCCAGAGTATTGATGGCCAATTAAGATCCCATCAGTTTATCCATGGAGTCTACCATTTTGCATCTGTCTGCAATTCTCATCTACTATTTTGTTTTTCATTTACAGTGCCTGGTTTCTCCATTCTTACCTCACTATGTTTTTTTCCACTACTCCACTGTATACAGGTACATTGTTCCTAACAGTCACTGATAGGACAAAGGTGTGCACAAAGCTTTGATGCCTACAAAGCATAGGCGTGGATGTCTACCTTTCCACATCTCTAACTAGAAGATCAGCAACTTATCATATCTTATTTTTTGTATATTATGCAATGGTTTCAGTCATTGGCCTTTGGCAGTTCTGTGTGGTCTGGAAGAGATGTAACTGCAAAAGAGTGCAATGGTTCTGAGCAACTTGCACTAATGTAAATGATACTGGGAAGATAAAATACTGTAAATGATAGTTTTGTTACATTATTTGTAACCTCACAGGCTCAGGGAACCTTCCCTTGAGATGCACAATAACCAGAATAGCTTCAGTGGTCAAGAACATGCTGCATTATAGTTACGAAAATCCTATTTTTGTCCTTGGAGGTCTAATACTCCAGAAAGCTGAACAATCTTCTATTCTGTATCCTTATTTTTTGATCTTTTGCTCATGTAAGTTTTCTATTTCTAAGTATTTAGCTTACTTGAAACATTCAGCATTAGGGGAGCTGAATTTTTTCCCTTCCTTTCTAAATTACAAAACCCCAAAAGCATTGGAGAGAGTGCAGAGAGACCTTCAAGTGACCTCTGAGCGATGATTAAGGAAGGGAAGAGAAGCACTGAGAAGTCTAGCTGCTCACATAAAAGAGCAACATCAAAGTCAGTCCATTCCACATAAAGTTACAGTTTCTTGGCTGCCCTGAGTTGATTGATGAAGAAAGGATCATGAACCAGCAGGTGAAAAGAGAGGAGGAGGAGAAAGACATATGTCTGTGCCAATAGCCTTATCCAGACCTTGTGCATGAAAAAGTGCAAGCTACAAGGGTGGTGGGACGGTGAGGAGGCGGCACATGAGTTCTGTCACTACATTTCCATCCCTCCTAGAGGACACTCAGGCCTTCACGCATTTAGTGAAAATACCTTTGGAAGACCTTGTAAGGCCATTTAGTTGGCTGTGCTTACATGCTCTTTTGCCTACAATATGCCAAATGCAGGAAAGTCTTGATGACTTTTAAGCAAAGTGGGGATGCGGAAGTATCTGTCGTATATACCATTCCCATTCCTCCCTCATGTTTGGAGCCCTCCTACACACAATTTGCAGCCATAATTTAATACCCAAATAAGCATGTGCATATGTGTGTGCATGCATGTGTCTACATATATGTTTCTGTTTGTATATATGTATATATACAGCAGGTCAAACCCCCCCCCCCCATCCATGGATCTGGTATCCACAGTTTCACGTATCTGCTGACCAAAAATATTTAGTAAAAATTCCTGAAATACACAATATATTGTATTTTTAAGACACATTACCAGAGCTGGCCACTAGAGGGCACTATCTACAACCTACAATGTAATGTCAAAGAATGGTGTTTAATAAATACTGTTTCAACCAGATACCTTGGAGATACCTTGGAGTCGTTATTCAGTGAGGAGTCCATGCATTGGTAGACATCTCTGCGATGGCATTCCACACATGCAAATCAACTGAGAAATCAAGTCCACCTGCATGCCTTTTTTTAGCCATTTGGATATCACATCACCCACTGGCTAGGCAGACCATGATGTGTGCCCTCTGCTTTCACCTTGCCTAAGGAATCCGACAAAAGACGCTTTGGTGAGTTTTAGTCCCAGCCTAACATTATTGAAAGAGATAGGCAACACCGCCTTAGTTAGAATGCTAATGAAAGCGTGGCGCCAAAATGGCCGCCGCGCTCTTTGCGGCCCCCCACCCCACCCGGACTCAGACATCCGGGTGAGTTAGGGGGCGTGGCCACCCCTCTATAAAAGGGGTGGGCACGAGGCAGACGAGCTGCCATTTTAGAAATAGCGACGGAGAGGAGAAATTTTTTCCGTCGCTGTTTGCTTTCCAGTCTTCGGCTGTTTAGCCCTGGAGCCTTTCCCAGCTGGGAAAGGAGGATTGAGCACACAGAGCCTTGGTTCGCTTCGCTATTGCGTGCTTTGGCGCTAGGTTTTTGATCCCTCAGAAGGATCCTACTTTTTCTTTGAAGACATGCCTCCCAAACGGAAGGCACCGGCGATGGAGCCGCGGCCAAAGGGGAGGACTTTTCCTGGCCCTGCACAGGACGGAGGCCAGCCTATGGGTCGGAGGACCAGGGCTGCGCTCCCGCGGCAGGGCACTGTACCAGCCTTGCCCACTGATGCCGGTGGGGCTACTCAGGCGGGCACTTGGCAGCCGGGCTCCAGCTTGGTGGCTGGCCAGCTACAGGCTGGCCCCTCAGGGGCTTCGGCCCCCGGCCCACCGCTACCGGCCATGGGTCAGGGCAGCGTGGGAGGGCCTGGTGTGGGCATACAACCCGTTCCCCCTCTGGCCCCTCATGGGCCGGAGTTTTGGGCATGGCCCTATTCTGGCCCTGGCTCGCCTTTTGGGTTACCTTTCCAACTGCCTAGTGGGCCATCCGGCCCACCCGGCCCGCCTTGTGCTGGGGGCTCTGTGGCAGTGGATGCTCTGTTAGCACGTTTGGCAGTGCTGGAAGCATCCTTGGGCATTGCACAGCCTCCTGTGGAGGGGGGGGCGCTTCTATTTCTTCACCAGGGGCCCCTTCGTCGACCCCAGCTACCTTGCCGGCCGCTATGCTTCAGCAGGCGGCCAACCGGGTCGAGCTGCATGAGACGGTCCGGCCGGCCCAGCTGGTGTCTCGCAGCTCCCCGTTCTACCTGATGTCCAGGCTGGGAGCAGTCGGGGACAATCCCAGAGCTCGGTTCCGGTCGCAAGCTCCGACGCCCGCCATGGGCCGGAACCCCCGGTGGGGGTGGCTCACGGGGGTGCACCTAGTGAGTATCAGGTTCAATTTAAGTGCACCAACACCACAGCCCACTTACAGTGGTGGGGTTCAGTGGCCCTGGCCTCGTCAAGTTGATGCGAGCGGGCATCAGTTACCATCTTATCCCAGTATCCCATGGTTTCTAAATGGTCCCTCCTTAAGGGCGGGGGTGTCCGCCCCTGGGACAGTGCCGAGCATCGCAGGGGCTGTCCAGGTCCTGCTGTGTATGCCCTTTATACAGAGTATGCCGTCGATGGCTTTGCCGACGGCTGGTTATTCCTTGGTGATCCCTGGGTGATCATTTGTCGCAGGTCACGAGGGATAAGATCTGGAGGGGAGTACGTGGATATTCTCCCTATTGAACTGTGAGCCCACTGAGGAAGAGAGAGAGAGACAGGACGACAGAGACTAAGAGCTGTCCCGTCGTCGTAAGCCACCGTGCACATGGGTCAACTGGTGGCCGGCATACCTTATGTATATGGTGGTATGCCTCAGGGCCCGGCCTGATTGGGCCACCCCGATGGTTCAATCCCTTGATAATATTTACAGGGCGATGGTTGATTTCATGGGCCCATCGCAGTTGGCTTACGATGAGGAATTTGGATGAGGGTGGCCCTACATCCTGAGGAGGTGGGATGAGCCCTGTCAGCAATTGTTGCTCTTGTACATGGCTCCCACGTGACTGGCACCTGGTGATAGGTACCATTGTGGTCATGCTGTGCAGTGGGCTGCTCAGACACAGGCTCCACGCTAACTGGTGGGGCAGGGGGTTCCGGCCCGCCTGCGGTGTTGGACCTGCTCAGCTAGCGACGTGTGTACTAAGCGGCAATGTCGTTACCGACTTGGGTGCCCCCTTTTGCGCTGGCCCCTATGCCACCTCCGCGTGCCCGCGGGTTGGTGGGTTATGGGGCAGAGGTAGGGGTGCACAGGGGCGATCAGAGCTCCGTCTGATGGAACTAGCCATGTCAAAGCCCCCCCTCCCCAATTAGTGTACTCATGCTGGAGCGGTGGCACTCAGCTTATCCAAGAAGGGATGATGCGGGGTACCTGCTGGAGGGTTTTCAATGGGGCTTTTGTATTTCATTCGGGGGTGTTAGGGGCCCCAAGATGCTACTAATCTAGTTCCCTTGAAAGGTAACGAAGAGGTTGCTCCACTGAGCACAGCTAAGGGAGTTGAGGCTATGAGAGTAGCGGGCCCCTTCTTGGAACCACCTTTCCTAATTTGAAGGTCTCCCCTATGGGGCTAGTACCGAGGTAGAACCAGGGTGAATGTCGTTTAATCCTCCTTTTAGCTTACCCTGTGGGTTCTTCGGTCAGGGATGCCATTCCCGATGACCTTTTTCAGTCAGGTGAACGTCATTTATTCAGCCCCTAAGGGTGGTACGCTCATGCGGTCCCAGTGCTTTCCTGGCACAGTCTGATATGCACTCGGCTTTACGTTTATTGCCTGTGCACCCAGGGGATTTTGAGCTATTGGGTTTCAGGTTCCAAGGGGAATTCTACTTAGATAAGGCCATGCCTTTTGACTGCTCTATTCCATGTTCGGCATTCGAACGATTCTGTATTTTCATTCAGTGGGCCTTTGCTCGCAGGACGGGGTCCCGGTCTCTAGCCCATTACCTCGATGACTTTTGGTTCGGGAGTGAACGGGGCTTGGACACGTGCACACGTCTCCTCACTACATTTCAGACACTCATGTGGGAACTGGGTGTCCCCTTAGCGCCTGAATAGACCGAGGGCCCAGCTATTAAGCTCACATTTATAGGCTTTGGAATTGACTCTGTCGCACAGGCATCCGGGTTACCCAGGGATAGGTGGCTCGGATCTCTGCGGCGATTTTGGCATTGATTGCCAAACATAAAGTGTCCCCTTGTGAGCTGCAGCTACTTCATGGCCACCTTAACTTTGCCTGCAGGGTGGTTACACCCGGCAGAGCATTGGCCAGGCGCCTGTGTGACGCCATGGCTGGCCTGTTAAACGTCACCACAGGGTCCGGCTGATCAGGAGCATACGGGCGGACCTTCCGGTCTGTCTCAAATTCCTCCATGGATTTAACGGGATCTCTTCCTGGAGATCGGACCTTATGGTCTGCCCTAGATTTCAAGTATGGTCAGATGCCTCCGACTCCCTGGATTATGGGGGTTTACTCTGAGGGTAAGGGGACTTACGACCGAGGGTTTCATGCATGGCTGGGCACGGATCGCCTCCGCGATCTTACCTTCCTTGAGTTTCTTCCCAAATTGGGGAGCACTGATGCTATGGGGCGACGAGTGGGCCAACTCAGTGGTCCATTTTTGGTGTGACAATGCGGCAGTGGTGCACATTGTCGACACCCAGACGTGCAAATCCCCCAGGGTCAGGGCATTGGTTTGTCAAGTCTTTGAGAAGCCTACGCCTAAATGTGCTGTTCAGGGCCAGACATGTTCCAGGTATTAATAACGATATCGCTGATGCTTTATCCCGCCTGCAGATCCCCCGGTTCCGTGCCTTGCTCCGGAAGCAGTGGAATTACACTCGCCACTACCGGCCGATATTTGGACGTTTGGTGAGGAGAGGTGAACCGGGCTTGTCATTGGCACCTCGCATGCGTAAGGCGTATCAACATGCTTTCATGCGATTTAGGACTTTTTGCGAGTAACTACAGTTACCTCAAGTGTGGTCAATACCTGTGGACCAGGTTTTACAATGCATGTTTATCTTCACAGTCAGGGTTTGGCCCCCCCGTACTATAGCCTTCAGGCTTTTGGCACTGGCATTTATGGCCAACGTGGGGGGGTTCAATGACTGTGTGAGTTACTTACGTATGCATTGTGTTTTGGAGGGGTGGACACGTGAACGTGTCTGCCGCCTGGACACGCGTCACCCCAATTCGCCAGAGTTTTTGACCCACCTTGCACGAGGCTGGCATTACTTACGTTCGGATAGGTGTGAAGTGGCTCTTGGTCACGCAGCTACCATGGTAGCCTTTTTGGAGCGCTCCGCATCAGTGAGTGGGTGCCAGAGTTGGTACCATCTGTGTAAGGCGGATGTGTCTCGTAGGGCACTGGAACTCGATGATGTCTCTGTCACACATGAGTGGGCTCAATTGGGGATACGGTCCTCAAAGGTTGTTCAGCACGGCGTAGGCAGTGGAGTCAGACTGCTATGAAGTTTTATTGGAGACATCTGTCCAGTTGGTGCCCTACATGAATTTTCGACAGTGCCTGCTGCGTGCCCCAGCCTGTTTTTCTGCCACCAGGATAGGTCTACCCTTACCAAAGTAAAGTTACTCAGGGTGACCGGTGCCACGCTTCGCGGTGTGGGGGCCCGTTTTGGCACCCATTTATTTAGGATAGGCGTCGTGTTGATCGCGGCTACGTTTGGGGTACTCGGAGGCGGATATGCGTGTATGCGCAATTTCTTACATGTACGTCCCCTCACTGCAGGAGTACCTAGTTATGTCCTTCACCTCTTCTCCTCTTTTACAGATCCTGTGCGTCTCTGCACACCGGTGGCAGTGGGGCTGGTGGGCCGCAGCTATGTACACTGGGCAGCAGTATATATCTGCAGCGACAGAGAGTGGACCCCGACTTGGGCTGTGTGCATCCGCACGTATGCAATGGTATGGTATGCGCGGCACAAGGGGGCGGGAACTGTGGCCATTCCTGGTGTCCGTCAGGGATGCTGGACCTCCCGATGTTCTTAATAGGCACCTCGGCGGCAATGATCTTATACAGATCACTGCTATTCCTAAACTGTCGAGGGGCAGTGACCTGGCATTTTATATCATGTATGGCTTACACACGGTCGCTATGGTCTAACATCGTGCCGAGACACCAATTTAGGGGAGATGTGGATCTCCGTGGTTCGGACTGCTCCGGCAGTCAGTGGACAGGGCTGTTGCTCGGTCCCTTGCTGAGCATGGCTGGGAGACAGCCATTGGACACCTGCGGATAGGCTTACAGAATTTTTTTTGCTGGTAGGCAGGAGAAGGGGTCCACCTGTCGGCTGGAGGTATGTACCTCTTTCTGGATGTGGTGCAAGCAGGCCTGGCGACCGAGCTGACGGTCTGTGGGGGGGGGGGGCGGTGAGTCATCATGGACGCCTCCCCATGTGGCGGGTAGCACTGGTAAGGTAAATATTTATGACCCAGGTTCGCAATTGACTGGCCAACACTTAGACAGGTACAGGTGTAATAGCTTTGACCGGTCAATGACGCACCAGGCAAGGGGTGATGGCAGGAGCTTTTCAGCATGCATCACCCCATGATTTGATGGATACACATCATAGGGTGGGGTCAGTAGATAGTTTATTGACTCCGGTCAACAATTTGTTTGTGTCAACAAACAAATTGATACAAATGGATACATTGTAGCCAATTGCCATTGGCAATTTTGGGAGGAACCTTACCAGTGTTACTGCGGCCTGCTTGCCTTAAGAATTACAATTGGATGAATACACCAATTGAAAGTTATAATTCGGACTAGGGCATTATTCAATAAAAGTGGCCCAATGCCTTTATCCATATACCGGTGTCTGAGTCTTTCTTTGGGGGGTGCGCCTGCAAAGCACCCATGCCATGACAAGGCTCTTACCTAGTGCACAAACTTATATGAAGTTCAGCAGAAGCATTTCACCTCTTGCTTCCCAGGATTTCGTTGTTTTCCATGGTTTCAGGCATCCACCAAAGGTCTTGGAATTCCCTACAGTTACAGGGAGTAACCTGTATATGTAGCACATTCTTGGCCTCTGAAGCTATTTTGGTTATTGTGCATCTCAAGGGAAAGTCTCCTGCACCTGTGTGGTTATAAATAATGTAAAAAGTCTATATTTTATCATCACAATGTCTTCATATTAGTGTGAATTACTCAGAACCACTGCACTGCAGTGGCTCAAGTAGCTAAGACGCTGACTGGGAAGCGGAAGGTCAGCAGTTCGTTTCCCAAGTACTGCAGGACGGAATGAGCTCCCGTCTTTGTCCCAGCTCCTGCCAACCTAGCAGTTCGAAAGCAAGAAATTGCAAGTAGATCAATAGGGACCACTTTGGTGGGAAGGTAAGAGCGTTCCGTGCACTCCAGTGTCTAGTCATGCCTGCCACATGACCACGGAAATGTCTGCAGAAGGAGACAGCGTTGGCTCTTCGGCTTAGAAACAGAGATGAGCACTGCACCCTAGAGTCGGATATGACTGGCTTTCAAGCAAGGGAAACCTTTACCTTTACCTTACTGCACGCCTTTGCAGTCACTTCTCTTTCACAAAACCAAACAAAATTATCATTTATTTTATCTTCACAGTATCACTACATTAGTGCAAGTAACTCAGAACCATTGCACTCTTTTGCGGTTACATCTCTTCCAGAGACCACACAGAATTGCCAATGGCCAGTGACTGGCAGGGATTCTCAACCTGTGGCCCACGGGCCAGATGCGACCCACAGCACCATTTCATGTGCCCCCCACTGCCTCACCCACACCACGAAGAGCAATGTGGTGGAGGAAGGGCAAAATGGCCATCCAGCCCCCAAAGCTGTCTGAGGGAGTGTGACCTGGCCCCCGGCTTAAAAAGGTTGAGAACTTCTGATCTATGGAGAGAGAAAAAAATATCCACAAATTATGATGGAGTAGCATGTGGACTAATCAGTGAGGCAATCATCCCACCTCAACAAAATGGTTTACTATCTTGATCAGGAGCCAGCAATGGCTAATAGAAAATATTTATATCTGGTCCTGTCTCCTGATCTTTTTGTTTTGAGGACTGCGTCTTTGGCCCAGAATTTCTTTTCTTTTTTAATTGACTATATTGATTTTAAAAAATACATCAACAACACAATGAAAACAACATAATCATAAAAAACCAACACAACTCTAGATACTTCCTTTGCCATAGTTTTTCTAAAAAGACTTAATATAAAAAACAAAAACAAAAAACCCAAAGGGATCAGACCAGAGTTTCTAGTGATCTTTTGCAACCTCAGAAGGACTACCGGTACTTTCCCCTGAGGGCACAAAGTGGGGCTGGGACAAATTTATGGGCCCTTCTTTTGGCACAGACTAGATCGGGTAGCAAATGCACTCCCTCAACATAAAATGTATATTTGCATGCATGTAATACTAATAATAATTTCCTGTCAGAGATTACTCTGGGTTGAAAGGATTTTTGCTGGAGAAACTTCTCAGGGGACGCCCAAATGAGGCTCCTTTCATGTCCCCAAGTGCAGCCCTTGGGTATTGAAACCGGACTTTCCAGTATCCAAGTTCAGTGTCTTAACGACTAAGCCACCAGGGGAGCTGTATGCAGGTATTATGTAGGTATCACATTTCTGAATGCAAATGCATGTACAATATGATTCAATACGATATGATAAATCTTTATTGTCATTGTCCTGTACAGAACAATGAGATTGAGAAAATCTACACAAAATCTAATTGCACTGTACAAGTATGTGCACGATACAACTTTGCATCACTTTTTCTTTTTTCTTGTTGATACACATTTTATTTTTCATTGAAGTGGCCAGTCTATATGATTGACATCTCATTTGCAGCCCTGGTTCTTTTGCTGAAGAGGTCAAGGGGGAAAGCAGTAGTAGTTGTTCCACTAAAAGGTTACATGAACCCTCTGATTTCCCTGTGCTGCTCATTAGTTCTTTCTTGGTATAGTTACCGAGGGATTTTTGCCTTGGTGTAACCCACTAATGCCCCACTCTGCTTCACACCAATTACAATTATGCTATGCAGTTGCCAATTATAACTTACTGTTCTAGAATGAACAACTCACATACAAAGTAAAAAATAAATAAATAAATATAAATCCACTTTAAAAATAAAACTCATATTCTATTGCTGATAACTAAAAATGTGTAGAAGGATAAAGCATAACCTTAGATTTGATGAAAGGTTAGCTATATTTAAATGCATTGGGTTTGCTCTTTCTCTACTGGTGTAAGCTCAAGACTGCTTTGGGAGAAATAATAAGTAGTCCCCACTCTCTGGAACAAATGCCAGTGGAAATTAGAACTGCTCCTACATTCTTAACATTTCATAAGTCTCTAAATACTTAACAAGCCCATCACGGCCTATAACATCGTTAGAACTGTGTGGTGTTAGCCAAGGATTTTTCCCTTTCTATTATTACCTTCTCTTACTGCTGCTGATAGCATTTACTGTCATGGTTTTAAGATTATCTGAAATTATCTGGTTTTGTGTCTTTGGGTTATTTTTGTTATTTTTGGATGTTCATTATTCTGATATACTGTATATCAGAATAATATCTGTCCCTTTTTGCTCCCCATGTAGCTTTCTTTCTCTGCTGCTGAAGGTGGCTTTTACTTTTCAAGCTGGAATGATTGGCACAGACTATTTCCCCATGTGATTGTTCTTGTAAAGATAGGGGAGAACGGGAAGTGCCATTTCACTGGCATTTGCCGATGACACGTTACTGATGATAAAAGATCCCCAGAACAAAGTAAGAAAGGTTAAATCCCATTTATTAAAATTTGAAAATGTAACAGGATTGAAGGTAAATTGGGAAAAACCAGAAGCAATTACATGTAATTGTAACGAAGTAGAGAAAATGAAAATAAAAGAATTGTATCATATAAAAATTAAGGATGCAATGAGCATACCTGTCAACCATCCCGATTTGGCTGGGGAAACCCCGTAATTTGACGTCCATTGACGTCATAACCCGCCCCGCGCTGCCAAAACCCCATAATTTGGCAGCGGGGGAAATGCTTTCTGCGCATGCGCGGAAGCGCTACACCGCTTGCAAAGCCACTACGCAAGCGGCGTAGTGCTTCCGCGCATGCGTGGAAAGCGACCTGTGCACAAGCAATGTGCTCAGGTCCCGTTTTTCCGGAGCCACGGGTTGACAGGTATGGCAATGAGGTATTTAGGTATTATAGTACAGTATCTGAGAACATGATGGATTTATCTAAATTAAATTTTGAAAGATTAAAAACAGAAATAAGAAATACAATAGCAAAATTGGAGAAACTGAAGTTGTCTTGTTTC
Organism: Bradypodion pumilum; assembly: GCA_035047305.1. Classification (NCBI taxonomy): domain Eukaryota; kingdom Metazoa; phylum Chordata; class Lepidosauria; order Squamata; family Chamaeleonidae; genus Bradypodion; species Bradypodion pumilum. The sequence continues at coordinate 354,154,150 of JAWDJD010000002.1, forward strand.
AGGAGAATAAATCTGTGTAAAATGAAAATCATTCCCAAAATAAACTTTCTATCAGGAAATTTACCAATAATTATTCATGAGAGGGAATTAACCAATTGGCAAAATATTATTAATAAGTACTGTAATGGAAAGAAGAACCCCTGGGTACTAAGGTTTTATGGTACTTAAATCAAAAAGACGGTGGCCTAGGAATCCCAAATTTAAAAACTTATTATAAAGCATTCCAAAGATAGGGGATAATGGAAGTGCCATTTCAGTGACATGGGTCATTGGGACATGATATTCAGGACCAAGGGAAACACACATTAAAGATATGTATTAATTTAATGTAATTTAATTTTCATGCTTATATGCCACCCACTCAGGAAACCCGACTCACGGAGGCTCATATAGCAGTTAAACAAAATACACAATAAATACATGGTCACAAATAATAAACTAAACACAAACAACTTAAAAACATAAAAAAGAAAGATATAAAAACAGATTAAAAAAACCTTCCTCGTTAAAACCCACCCACCCCATTCATAAAAGAGAGGGGAATCTTGATTATTGTACAAGCCAGCAGGCGGGGGCCACATTTCCATCAGGGCCCCACACCTGCCCCGCCAGCCAGGTTATGAGATCTTTCCTAAAGGGCAGCAATTCCATCTGCAACCATAGCTCCATTGGCAGGAGGTTCCATGGGGCTGGTGCGGACACGGAGAAGGCCCTCCTTGTGCTAGAGACACAAGCCCCTCTAGCTGATGGTACAATTAGAGAGCCCCTCCAGTCCGCTCTGGTTGGATGGACAGACGTATTGAGAGAGAACCCATCTAAAGTATTCAGAGAAACATCTTTATCATGAGAGGAGAACATTTTTAGAGTATAAAGGCAGGTTAAGAGTAAACAGCCCATTGAAGGAACAAATGTATCCTGGAGAGAATTACTAGTGGGGGGGGAGAGATTATGATGGGAAGGCTGAGAATTTATTTCATTGGTTTGATTGCTTAACTCGCTTATGCTTTATAATCAGGTTTTCATACATTTTATCAAGATACATTCTATTAAGACATTTTTACAGATGTGACATATTTTATAGTTTGTAACTGAAAGATTTTTCTAAATTGAAAAATCTTGTCTGTTAGAAATTATATTTTTGTAACATTATCTTATTATTGAATATATTATATTACTTGTGTACAATTTTGTCAAATACCATATTCATTTGTTAGAACATTCCCAAGTTCTATTAGAATCTTGTTTCAATAGTTCAATTTTTATAGTTTTATATTTTCTAAATTGTTTTCTGATGTCTTAAGTTTTAGACTTTAGAAACATTAATCTATAAAACTGAACTATAAAAACTGAACATTTAAGTTCAAATACATTTAAGTATATATTCAAATATATACCCATTTATACTTGATTGCTTGTGTCTGTTTAATAAAATGGAAAAAAATAAAACATTTTCTGTACATGCTGTCTGTTGCATTAAAAAAATGAAGAACTTAAAGGATATCTAGGAGAAAGGCAAGAATTCTCAAGAATTCTAAAGATGCAAAATATTTCCTTCCATCACATGGGGATTTCCCACTTTTAAGCTGTGAAGATGCAGGCTACTGATTTTTTCCATGGAGGTCTAAAAATTTTGTAAGACTCATAGAGGAGAGTTCAGACCCCATTTCAGAGGGCTGACAGTAAGTTGTGGGGAAACCATGGAGTAAAATTAAATAGAAAATATAGTCATTCTTATCTCTGCTTGTCTGAGCACTAGTTCATCTCTCCACATAATTTTTTTAAAAAAACTGTTAACAGAAAAGAAACAACCAAGACAAAATGAAAGATGTTCCTGTGGTATGCATTTATTTCTTTACATGTTAACAAGTACTTTGGAAGGCTGCCACTTTCCTCAGAACACTCTGCAACCTTTTCACAACCAAGGCTTCATTGTGAACTATAAAATGATTGGCAAAGGTGGGACCAGAAGGAGAGGGGGGGATAAGGGGGGGGACACTATAAGCCAGAATGTCAAACACATCACATCAAATGTGAACATTGAACTCTGAATCAATCTGCAGCCCCAGGGTGAGCACTGATTACTTTGGATACCTTGGAGTCATTATTTCAACGTGGTTTCTGCGCATTGGTAGATGTTTCCACAACGACATTCTGCACATGAAAATGGACTTGAGAAGTCAATTCCATTTGCATGTGGTTTTTTAGGCATTTGGTATCACATCACCCACTGGCTAGGTGGACCATGATGTGTGCCCTCTGCTTTCACCTGGCCCAAGGGATCCAACGGAGGATGCTTTGGTGAGTTTTAGACCCTGCCTAACATCATTGATAAGAGATAGGCAATACTGCTTAGTTAAACTGCTCAAGCCCCCATGCCTCAACAAGGCTCTCACCTGATTATGATTTTAAATATAACACAGGCTGTGAATCAAATTGCAGCAAAGTTGAATTGCTGCAATTTAGATTTCCAGTGTAGTCATACCCTGAGTTTTACATGTGATGTCTAAAGGCTGTGGGTTTCAACAAGCCTGTTTGTTGGATGGCTTAGATGACTTTCTCATTTAAATTAATACTTAGGACTTTCCAGAATAAATTAAAGAAGGTACGTAGGTAGAAAGAAAGAAAGAAAGAAAGAAAGAAAGAAGTACTCTAGGAAAGTGTTTAAATTGGATGACTATTCATTCTTTCTTCAAGATCTGTTGCCACTGCTTCAGTGTCATTTTATCCCCAATTGCTGGGTTCTTCTTTCAGTATTATTGATTATTTATTATTTGACATGATCACAATTCACACAGTAAATGAGGATATGGCATTGCATAGCCTGGTAAATTTGGATACATTAATCTGCCTGCATTTAGGATTTTTTTCTTCTGCTCGGCTCTACACAGAAAGGGGGAAGCAGGAGCAAGCATGCTATGTCTAACTCTCTTGCAGGTTGAAATTTCCTGTTATGATAGAAACAACAAAGTCTCTTGTGGTAACTTAAAGACTGTCACGTGTTTATTTGAAATACACACATATGGACTAAAGCAAAAGCAATTACACTTATATACCGCCCCATAGAACTTAGTGCACTCTCTGGGTGGTTCACAAGTTAATTAACATTTTGCCCTCAACATGCTGGGTACTCATTTTACTGACATCAGAAGGCTGGGTCAACTTTGACCCTGGTTAGGATTAAACTCACAACCTTTTTGTTGCAGTACAGCAGCTTAACCACTGCACCACCAGAGGCACTGTGGCTGACAAAACTTGTTAGCATTGCAAGTTTCACAAGACCCTTTGCTCTATTCCTTCCCATTCTTTTTGCCTTCTAAACATGGGAGAGTCACCTTCTACTGAGGAAATTATTTTATATTTGTGGAAACTGTATTTGAGATTTCAGAATCCTCATATGCCAATCAAAACAAACCTCTCTTTCACATCAACAGAGCTTGTTCCTTTACGAACTAAGCAAGGTTCTTTTGTGCCTAGGAAAGAGGAGTGAACAAAGAATGCAAGTAGCTGTTGTCAATAATTACTTGCAGTAACTACCTTACAAATTTGTCTTTCCAATACATAGCCCATTAATTCATGTAACCTCTCTTATTATTCACACAGTTCCCAGTGCAATGTGATGGATAGACTAGCACTAAGGAGACTCAGATTTGAATGCCCACTTGGTCATTGGATCTCACTGGGAAAGTTGGACTGGTAAAACCAATCCTTAAATACATCACCTTAGAACAGTTCCCAACCTTTTCAAGACAAGGACCAGGTCATTCTCTCTCAGTCTTAGAGGGCCAGATGGCCATTTTGCCCTGCCTGCATTATGGGGGTGGCCATTTTGTCCCAACAGCTTCAAAGGGGTGGACATTTTGTTCCTTGAATGCCCTTGGAGGGGTGGAGGGCCACATGAAATGGTGCCGGGGGTCAGATCCGGCCCATGGGCCTTAGGTTGGGACCCCCTGCCTTAGAAGCTTTTTAAGGGTTGCTATAAATCAGTTTCAACTTGATGCCACATAGACAAAAATATTCAGGCAATTAGATTTTAAGTAATAAGATTCCTGTTTATTTATTTCCTCTCCCCCCTTTTTTCCTTCTGTCATCTATTTAGATAGGTGGTGCAGAAATTGAAGAAATAAATAAATATTTTTGAAGCTTCTTTGATTCCGAGTTCATTTTTTCTCAAGGAAGTGAATAAGAGCTAAAAGAAACTTTCTTAAGAAGGGATGGATTAGATGGAATGAATTAGAAATAATAATACATAAATAAGTAAAGAGGAACTCCTGTTTTATAATTTACTAAGTCTTTTTTAAATATTTAATCACCAAGTTTCAAGAGTTTTGGTTCCTAACAACAAAGTGTTTGATCCAGACATACACATGGTTACATTTGGCCTGCTCAAATCAGTGGGACTTAAGAATGTCATGATTATCTCTAGTGCAGTGGTTTCCAACCTTTTTTTGGCCATGCCCCACCTAAGTATCTCTAAAATCCTAATGCCTCCACTGTGGGGCATGTGCCCCATGTTGAGAACCATGGCTCAAGTGACACTGACAAAAACAACAAGAAAAAAATGATACATCATACAGCACTGTAAATCTGTTTCTTTTCAAAACTGGATTACTGCACTGTGTCTCTGGAGAGTTTCTGGCTGGCTAACTTGCTATATTTCGTAGATATAGCATAGCTAACTTCAGTATCTAGAGAAACTGGAGGTCAAAGCTAATACAAAATAATATTAGATAATAATACTAGAGTCAATCTTTCAAAGTGAAATGGCCATGTAAATTCACCACTATATTAGGCTTTTTAATATATGAGATATGAGGCATGGGGCTATTTAAAAAATGTAAGCAAGCTTCTTCATTCTTTGAAGTAATATGTTTCAGAGTGGACACCAGACACTGAGCTTTCTCAAAAATGCAAAATATATGGCTTTTGTGTCTTTTTTGGACTTACCACACCTGATAGAATGAGATTATCAGGGGAAGAATAATTAGCATTTTGCCCCTGACATACTGGGTACTCATTTTACTGACCTCAGAACAATGGAAGGTTAAGTCAACCTTGATGCCTGGTCAGGATCAAACTCACAACCTTTTGGTTGCAGGACAGCAGCGCCACTGCGCCGCCAGGGCTCCTGCAAAAGAATTCATCATTACTGTTTACAACTTTAAAATAAAATCATACATGCATACATACATACATACATACATACAATTTTCTCATTCTTCTGTTTATCTATAGAAAGAATAGGCAACTTCTGAAGATGCAGAGGCCATTTTTGCCCTCCCTCAACATTTAGCAAACCCCAGCTCACCAAAACGTAGTGGGAAAAGGTCCAAAATTATTTGGAATCACAATATGCTGTCTCAATATTATCCTCCTGTCCCTTGATCTATTTTTGACAAGAAAGGCATTCTCTCCCCCCCCCACCCCCCTGAAATAGCAGCAAACTGAGAGCAACACTCTCTAAATAAGAAAAAAAAATCAGGTCATATGTCCAGATGTGAAAGCTGGGTAGTGTAGAAAGCTGATAGAAAGAAAAAATAATTTATTCAAAATATATTATTGGAAGGGAGCTTTGCAGATATTTTTGACCACCAGAAAAAGAAAGAAATTGGTCTTTTGGTTGATGTTCAGTCACACAGTCAATTCCGACCCTTCGCAATCCCATGGACCACCGCATGCCAGGCACCCCTATCTTCCACCATCCTCCTCAGCCTGCACAGCTTTGTGCCCATTGCATCAACAATGCTATCTAACCATCTCATTCTCTGTCACCCCCTTCTTCTTTTGCCCTCAACCTTTCCCAGCATCAAGTCTTTCTCGAGTCTTAGATCAAATCAATCCTAAACCCTCTGGAGAGGCAAAAATTACAAAATGGAAGCTGTCATACTTTAAGCACATTGTGAGTAGACAAGACTCACCAAAGAAGAGAATAAAGCTAGGTAAAGTTGAAAGTAGTAGGAGAAGAGTAAGACCAAGTATAAAATGGATTGACTTCAATAAAGGATGCAGCAGCTTCTGTTTACAAGAGCTGAGCGGGACAATTCAAGAGAGGACATTTTGGATGGCACTCATTCATAAGGTCACCATCAATTGGAGGTGACTGTAACAACAATAACAACAACAAAAATATTGTGTCATCTTAAAGATGAACAGATTTATTTTAGCATCAATATCCAATTGCCTGTGTTCTATGAGTTATCTTCTTTTTAAAAAGCAAACACAACTAGAGGTATGCTACAAAATATTTATGCTTGTTCCATTCACTGACAATAAGGCAGAGCATAAGTTGCTTTTAGGGGGTGAAATAAATAGTGCAAATATCCCTTTGAAGCAAAATGGGTCAGTAACAAAGTCCCAGATATCTTTAGCACACACCGTAGAAATCTACAGCACAAAGCTGTACAGCTCCTGGTGTACAACCTTTAAGTCCCTAAAATAAAATGCAAATTCAGGCTGTCACTACCTGGATTCAACCTTCCAGTGCCCTCACTGCACAAAAACATTAAAATTGCCTAGTTATCTGCACAATCAAATGAAAATTTCCTAAACCAAGGAGGTTAATATCCTCCAGGAAATCAGCAGTTCTGGCTCTCTCCTTCTCAACTCAAATTTTGAATCACAGCTTCTTCACAAGATGTTTCTACTAATGGGGCTGGGCCAATTAGCCCATCAGGGTTACATGAGCATTTGTACACTACAACCCACCTTCCTCATAAGGTATTTTATATTTACCATTAATCAAGAAGGGTATTAAATCAGAAGTACATCAAACTTTGCTTTTGTCTTTGGTATAGAAGTGTGGCCATTCAGATAATGGGTATATCACTGAGAGCATCTGGTCACAAAGCAGACATTTCACCAGCAGACAGACTTGTAAACCTAAAAAGAGAATTAACTTTAAACATGTGGATGACTCTCACCATTACCACCTGCAAAGTGATATTAGCTCTATTCAACAGTTAAGGTTGATGTGTCTGGCTCGAAAGGCAGTACATTTGTGCAGACATTTGAACTGAACACATGAAGGTCTGTATGTGAATTTCCAAGACACTTCCTACTATTCCTAGGGATGGGAGGAAGTAGAGGCCCACTAACCTCTATCTGTCACCTTTTATCATCCACATGTGCACTTCTTTTTCTGGAAGTTGAGAAGCTGTGAGGTCTGTCAGTTCAGGACCTTTCTGTTACAAAGACAGTAGCTGCACTTAAAATTACGTAGCCCAGAGTAAGCAAATCTAAAATGTTTAATCTATTATTAATCAGACAGTTGCTGAAATGATAGGGCTCTGGGGGACTTGAGAAAGACATCAATATTTATGGGCTCGTTAGCAAATGTTTCTTTCGTTTTTCTATTTATCTTTAAAGAGACAGCAGGAGTATGAAGGATGTTTATGTTTTGTGTCATTGCATAAGGAGGTAATGTCATATTTGGGGACAGGAAGATTCTGTACAAGAATCTGAATATTAATCACAGAAATCAAGTATTAGAATCTGTATCAAATTTTTATTCCCTTGTAGCCAAGTACACAAGTACGGTACATCCAAAGGCATTGGACTGTATGCCTAAACCAGACTAACCAAAAAGCAGGTTTGGGAAAATGATTAATTAAGCAAAAGTAAAGATGAAAAGGAAAATGAGCTGATCAATGGTTGATGAATAGGACTTAATTATACAGCAGACAGTAATCCAAGTAATCATATTGAGAATTCATTTCATATCTAATATAATTGCTTGGTGAACTCCAGCATTACCAACACTTATCTTTAATTGGACCATGTGTGGCATATGTTTACTTGAACTTCCGGTTGAAGTTACATCATTGTGGTTCTTTACTTGTGTAAAAACAAAATCTAAGTTCATTCTTTAAAATGGGCATTTAGAACTTTTCAGCATAACACTGAAGAACGAAACCAAGAGGGAATAAAGAAGTTATTCATTTTTCATTCTGAAGCTTTCATTCTATCAGATATAAGAGTTTTATTCAGCATACACGTATAAAAGTCATCCAACAAAGAAAATACCATATATTTAAAACAAATAAAACTAATGCAATAAGACACTACAAAAACACCAAGTTAAATGACAATATTTTGCCATTTAAACAGTAGCAAAGCTGGTACCAGGAAACCTCTGAGGAAAGTAATGTCTCAGGGATGAAGTCCAAAACTGCCTCCATCTTTACAGATATAATCATATAACTGACAAAAGATTCTTATGAAAAAGTGCCTTTGATGAAGTTTGAAAATTGGCCAGGTGATACATATTTTCCTCTAGTTCTTCCTGTTCTTAATGTAATATCTGGTTAAGCTCTCCAATAAACTTCAACAAGGACATGGAATATAAAATAGGATTTGCTTTCTTTCCCTAGCATCTCAATAAGAGACATAATATGAGCAATTGGAAAAGCTCCTTATTTGGACTACAGCTCCTAGAAGCCACAAGTTGTATTTACCCAGGATAATTCCATAAAGCCTGATGACCCCCTCCCCCCATACTACTGAATGCCTTACTCCTACCTTTATTCTTAGCTCAGCAGTCCAACATAAGATTTTGGAGGCCAATTTCAAAATGTAGCACAAGGAATATAAATAAATACAGATGCCAGATATTTTATTTTGTTTTATTATATTATGTTGTTTTGTTTTATTATTGTATTTTATTATATTTTGTTTTATTTAATATCTTATTTATTATGTTTATTTTGTTTTGTGTTATTTTCTTATTTTGGTACTTGTTTCTGCATCACCCAGAATGGGAAATATCCCAGATGGGCGGTATAAAAATGCAATACTGTATATACTCAAGTATAAGTCGATCTAGATATAAGTCGTGGTATCTAATTTGGACCTATAAAACTAGGAAAATAGATTGACCCAAGTATAAGTCAGGGATGGGAAATGCAGCAGCTGCTAGTGAGTTTCAACAATTAAAAAACATGAAAATACAGTAAAATTAATTAAAACATTTGTGTGGGCATGTTTTTGAGTGTTTACGATAGTTACTCCTTTTCTTTAAACTGTATTTGCACCACCAACCAGTGGTGGCACTGCAGGGGAAATGGGTGGGCAGGCCAATTGCACTGAGGCAGGAAGCAAGATGTTTCTCTAGCCTAGCCTCTTGCTCTTCCTGCAACCAGGAAGCATGGCTTCTGTTATGTATCTTCCAATCTTCTCGGCCAGGGTGGCCTTCCACAGAAGGGAGCTGAGACCCGGTGAAACCATTGCAGACTACGCCGCCACTCTGCGAATTGCTGCCGCCCCGTGCAAGTGGGACAACATGGAAGAAGTACTCCGGGACCATCTGCTGGCTGGCAAGAGGGACGAAGATGCTCAATGTCATCTCATGATCAGAAAGACGCTAACCTTCAAGGCTGTCCTAGAAGAGACAGTAGCATCTTAGGCTGCACGGTCCAGGATAAAGCTCTTCCAGCATTGCCACTCCACCACCAATGCCTCCGACTCAGCTGTGCAAGCTCGGCAAAGTGCATCTTCATCCTCCTCAGCATCACCTGGTTCCACTTCTTCATCGGAGTCCAGCATCGCAGAGGGAGAAGTCCGAGCAGTCCAATGAAAGCACCGCGAACACCATGACAAGAAATTCCTTTGCAAGTGTGATGGCTGCGGAGCCCGACACGACCGCAAGAAGTGCCCATTCCGCACCGCAGAATGCCACAACTGTGGGCGTAGAGGGCACATTGCTAAGATATGCCGGCAGCAAAAGCAGAGACCTTCAGCGCCTGAGGCCAAGAAGAGTCATCACCACAACACGTCCATTGCTAAAGTGTCGCCTGAGCCGTGCCAAGTGGGCATTGTCAGTGAGCATTTCTATATAGACTTGAGCCGTCAGGACGTCCCCTTCAAGATGGAGGTGGATTCAGGTACTACCTTTTCCATAATTCCACAGTGGGAGTTTTTAAGGATTCCCCCTGCTTCTCGGCCCAAACTTAAATCCCTTAAGACTTCCCTCCGGGATGTGCAAGGTTGCCAGATTCCAGTCCTGGGGGTGGGTAATTTCTTGGTTAAATTCAAAAACATTCGCACCTCCTTGTCATTGGTTGTAGTTAAGCAGGACACGAACTGTCTTATCAAATGGTTTAGACCCCTGGGAATCCGGCTTCTGGCATTCACACAATAGACTCTGACCCAATCCGGGACTTTTGTGCTGCACATCCTGAGGTGTTAAAAAAGGGTTTGGGCTTTTACAAATGACCCCCTGTTCACTTTGAGCTTGACCCTACCATCCGGCCCATCCGGATGAAGCCACGCCGGGTACCCTTTGCTCTAAAGGAGAAGCTAGAAACCGAGCTGGACAAACTGGTGGAGCAGGGCATCCTAGTGCCAGTGGACTCCGCAGAGTGGGAGACACCAATTGTGACTGCTATGAAAAGTAATGGGGAGGTCAGGATATGCGCAGACTATAAGTGTACCATCAATAAAGCTATTTGCCCAAACACATATCCTGTGCCCGTGGTAAACCACCTTCTTGCCTCTTTGCATGGAGGAAATTGCTTCGCAAAACTTGACCTTGCCTAGGCTTACCAACAATTAACTGTTTCTCCTGCTGCTGCCATAGCCAAGACCATAGTAACTCATAAGGGGGCATTTAAGGTAACCAGACTACAATTCGGGGTGAATGCGGCGCCCGGAATATTTCAATCTCTCGTAGAATGTATTTTAAAAGGTTTGACCGGTGTCCTGCCATACTTTGATGATGTCCTGATCACCACTAAGGACACCATTGAACTAGTGGCCACGCTCGATCGAGTCCTGTCACGTTTCGAGAGGGCAGGTCTATGTGTTTTTGGCATGGGAAGTGGATTTCCTGGGGTACCGAATTACACCCCAAGGTATCATGCCTTCTGACTCCAAGGTGATGGCCATGCAGAATGCACCCAGGCCAAAATGTAAAGCTGAATTGCAATCATTCCTAGGATTGTTAAACTTCTATCATGCTTTTCTCCATCGCAAAGCCTCAGTTGCCGAACCATTACATCGGCTTCTTAAGAAAGGTACTGTTTGGCACTGGGGTCATTGCCAGGAGAAAGCATTCCAAGAACTTATAAGGCTACTATCTTCGGATGCTGTGTTAACTCATTTTGATCCTAACAAGAAAGTTGTAGTTGTGTGTGATGCATCCCCTGTGGGGGTGGGAGCTGTGTTATGCCATGTACTAAGTGATGGAAGGGAAGCCCCCATAGCATTCTATTCCCGTTCACTCTCAAAGCCTGAGAAAAATTACGCTCAGACAGACAGGGAGGCATAGCAATTGTGGTAGGCACTAAGAAATTCCACGATTACCTTTATGGAAGGCCCTTTACCATTGTCACTGACCACAAGCCCCTCCTTGGAATCTTTGTGAACGGAAAACCCACGCCTCAAATTCTGTCCCCAATGATGTTGCGTTGGGCAATTTTCCTAAATGCATACGATTTTACTTTGGTACATAGGCCCAGCAAGGACATCAGCCATGCTGATGCCCTGTCACGTTCTCCACTGCCAGGGGTCGGGGAAGCAGATTGTGAGATCTAAAGCGACCACCAGATCCTCATGATTGAGGCATTCGACTCGCCCCCGGTCATCCCCTCAGATATAGCCAAAGCTATGGCCAGGGATGTAACATTAACTAAAGTAATATCTTGGGTACAAAAAGGCTGGCCTGCCTCTCTAGCTGAGGAATTCAGAATATTCCACCACAAGCATTTGGAACTGTCAGTGGAATGAGGTTGCCTTCTATGGGGCCAGCGGGTGCTCATTCCTGTCACTCTCAGGAAAAAGGTTTTACATTTACTTCACACAAGTCACCTGGGAATTGTGAATTCCAAAGCCCTTGCCCGTAGCTACTTTTGGTGGCCTCAACTGGACCAAGACATAGAACAAATGGTAGGCACTTGTGCCAGCTATCAATCCTCTCACCCAGAACAATGCCACCTTCCCTCTCAGGAATGGGATTCTGCTAGGGGCCCGTGGTCCAGGTTGCATATAGATTTTTGCAGGTCCATTTAGGGGTGCCCTATTTTTGTTAGTTGTATACTCATTCTCTAAGTGGCTGGAAGTAATTAGAGTACCTAATACCACTTCAGCCACCACGATAATGCACCTGAGAAGGCTGTTTGCAGCATTTGGACTTCCAGATGTGCTGGTGTCCGACAACGCGTCTACGTTCACATCTGCCGAATTCCAATCCTTCATGGAAAGGAATGCAATTAGGCACATCACTGCAACCCCATTCCACTCAGCCACAAATGGTCAGGTGGAGCAGCAGATGTGCACAACTAAAGACGTGCTTCAGCATATGGGTGAAGGGGATTTGGAGCTCCAGTTATGCCAGTTTCTTTTCACGTATAGGCTCACCCCCCTTGCCTCAGGGCTGTCCCCTGCTGAATTGCTCCAGCGAAGGAAACTGTCATTCTTGCTGGACAGATTGGATCCCTCTAGGGTAGAGGACAAAGGCACAAATATTGTGATCCAACACCAGAAGGGTTTCTCTACGGGAGACCCTGTACATTGCCACAATTATGCAGGTGATGGTCCTGCGTGGGTTCCTGGGTTTGTGACCGATCAAACTGGTCCTGTTTCTGGTCTGATCTGGAGGAGGCATGCGGATCAATTGAAACGCAGAATACTGGACCCACAGGACGAATACAGACACTCAACGTTAGGGTTGGCCCGCAATCGTTTAAACCCAGTGGGGAGAGGTAATAGTCAGCAGCCAGCCAACATTGACCCAGAAGTGTCTTCTAGGGACCGATTTCAAGGGGAAATTGTGGAATGCTCCCCTACTCCGGCCAGGTGTACCCCTACGCTGTCGCAGCCTAGCACTCTGGATTCCTTTGTTGATAATGATCAATTTTGTTTAGAGTCGCCCTCCACTCTCAGTACACACAGGAGGGACCCTGAGTTGTCTTATTCATCCACAGAATTAGATTTTGGTTTTGTGCGATCCCCTGCTCCTCCATCTCACAAACACGGCTTTAATTTGGATTTACAATCCTCTCCCTCTAGTCAATCCTTCACTCCAGTTGGATCGCCTGTGCTATGAGCCCCTGAGCCAGCTCAGCCAAGCGTCCGACCCAAAAGGGAAACTAGACCACCATCCTGGTTAAAGGATTTTGTTTTTACCTAGGGGGGGAAGAATGTTATGTATGTTAACTGTGCTTAACTGTCAAGGCAATTCAAACCGCCATGTTCCCACGCTTTCCCTAGCTGTCAAACAGTGTCCCTGTTTGACAGCTGCAAAATCTCACCAGACAGCATAGTCCCGCGAGATTTTGATATGGTGCGCAAATTAGAATCTGACAGGAGCGGAATGTATCTTTTCTCATGTAGCTATTCTTATGCAAATAATTGGATCAAAAAATGTGCACATTCTGTTAGCCAATAGGCTTGTTGTATTATGGTTACTGTTACTGTTTATAGTGTATATAAGTCCTAGTTTTGCCCCATCCAAACTGTGTTCAAACCCCACTAACAAAGAGCTGAATTTCACTACTTCATTCGTCTTCATATTCATTTCCTTGAACGCTAAAGCTTCCCCAACCATTTTGACCACATGGAGTAGGGATAAAGGCAAGAAAAGTAAGTGAAACCCTTTCTTTTTCTGCACAGGTTTGGTTTCCCACTGAAATGCATTGGCAACATACTAACAGAAAAGCTTTAGAATACAAGACATTGATTTCCAATACATTTGAATGGGAAATCGCGATTTGTGGCCACCTGTGGTAATGGCCCGCTGAACATATGTTTTTCTCTCTCCTCTTCTGAAGCCAAACTGCATGAAATCCAGTGCGGTTTTGGACTCTCGTGGTTGTTGACCTGTGTATAAGTCAAGTCACATTTTTGGACCTCATTTTGGGGGCTAAAAACTCAACTTATACTCGAGTATATATGGTAGATAAATAAAGTATGCTGTAGCACAAGATGTGGGACTTCATAATACTGTATGATCCCAATTGGATTAATTTGGTAAATCAGTTTGTGTCACAATGATAGGACTTGAAAGACCAGTAGCTACAGAAGTACCATCAGCCATTCAGAGCCATCCCATTAGTCTGCATTTTGTGCAGAACAGTGCAAAACACACCTTGTTATGATTAATGTAAACATTTTGGGGTAATGTCTTTCCAGAATTGTATTCTGGCTCAAGCACAGCCTAGTCAAGAGATTAAATGCTTCAATTTGCTGCAGTCAAAGAGTGGACACAATTAAATGAATCACATTTTCAGCTGAAGTTTACGGATATGTGCAAATCTGTAAAATAGAATATTGACCAGAATTTTGTTGCAATTATACTAGTGGTTATTTCTGCTTTGGTGGGCCATCCTTTGTTTAATTTTTCACATACCAGTTGTGAAACCTGGAATGCAACCAGTTGGATTGCTTATTGTTTGAAGGACAGACATCCAGAACAGAGCTGGTTGTGTAGTCATTCTTTCATACAAGGTTTTACCAAAAAGATTGTGGCCTCTTTTTAAAAATCTTTGTAAATTGAAAATGTCACCATTTTCTGACTGTCAAATGCTTAATACAAATACGTATATTGTGTGGTTTGGTATTTTTTTCACATAGGAAACCAGGTCTTAAGAAGATAGAACTCAGTCACTAGTACTTTCTTTTGTGGAAAACACACTAAGAGTACCAAAGTTTTTCCTATTGTCCAGGACCTGCATTGTAGAAAAAATGTTCAGATTCTGTTTAGAGGCAGAGCGAAGCATTCTTGTTCAAAATGAGTTGAAGATTTTTCATTATACATGTGAGTGGTTTTAGTTGTGGGCTGAAAGTGGCAACCAGCAGTGTTTGATTGCTTTCTCTTCTGGGCCTGTCTTGCAGTAGGTTGCTTCTGGGCATTCTTCTTGCCTGGTTGATTTGTTATTTAACCATATTGGATTGGTATTGTAGTCTGAGAAATGCATTTTGTAAATCCTTGAGCTTCGTGTCTCTATTTGTGGGTCTGAGCTGATACGGTAGTACCTGAGGGCTTGGCTTAAGACAATGGATTTTGTCATGTGTTCTGGATAGAAGCTGGAGGCATACATGTAGGTGTATCAATACATGGGTTTGTAATATACTGTTGTATGATATTGATAGAAATATGAATCCTCATAGCCAGGGGTGTGCTGGGCACCATGGAAGGGTGGTGTACAGGAAGTGATGTGGCACCTATTTGGGGGCTGGGGGGGGAGAAATCCCATACATTCCCATTACCTCTGCCTGCCTCTGGGGGGCTGGGGCACACTGAGATGAGTCCCTGTATCCCTGTGGACCAGCACACCACTGCTCATAGCAGTGTCATAAAAACACTGTTCTCCTGAATACATGAGCTGGATCATCTTAGTGCAGGAATCCCAACAATTCCACCTATTGAGCTCTTCCTAAAAATGTCAAACCTTCTGGTTGAATGGATTCTTTGAACACTGTAACATTGCCTGGGGTTTTTATCTTAAAGATTTTATAATCTCCTGGCAATATTAGACAGAGAGAAATGAGGTTAGGTCCATGCTTAATCATTATACGAAGAGAATATTCAGTGGGCTCACTAAAATCAGGGAAAATAATTTAGTCTGGATATGAGCCATTTAGTTCAGTGTGTCTATAACCCTTATGGACTATTTAGTTCAGCCTCATGGGTGTGGGAAAATTTGAGGAAGGGGTTGTGATTCCTGATTTGAATTAGAAAGTGTGAGGGGGGACTGGAGAAGATGGTGTTGCTTGTAGGCTCATGCCCCTGCTAGCGTATGATATGAACACAATTGTATGATAGCTTGAACGTTCTTTGGCATTGCTCTTCTTTGGAATTGGAACATAAAATGACTTTTTCCAATTCTTTGACCACTGTTGCATTTTCCAAATTTGCTGGCATATTGAGTGCATTACTTTAACAGTATCATATTTTAGGGCTTTAAACAGCTCAACTGAAATACTGTGATCTCCACTTGCTTTTTTGTTAGTAATACTTTCTAGGACTTCACATTCCAGGATGTCTGGCTTGAGATCAGCGGTCACACCATTGTGTTTGTCAGGGACATTAAGGTCCTTCTTGTATAGTTTTTCTGTGTATTCTTGCTACCTTTTCCTAATCTCTTCTGCTTCAGTTAGGTCCCCGCCCCTCCCATTTTTGTTCTTTATCATGGCGATTTTTTCTCAATACGTTCTTTTGATTTCTCCAATTTTATTGAAAAGATCTCTTGTCCTTCCCATTCTGTTGTTTTCATTTACCTGGGAGTAAATAGCACTCAGTGGGCCACATTTCTTAGCAGACCTTCATAGGATTGTACTATAAGTGCCTCTTTTCCCTCAGGCCTTCATTTTCTTTCACTTAGCTTATAAAATAAGTCTGAACAGCTGAGCATGGCTTGAAGGAGAGAGGCCAATTGTTTCATGATTGTATTATTTTGCTGCTACTGTACTGTGGGCCCTGCTAAGACAATATTTTGACTGGAAGGTGTGAGGAATGCTTTTGGCTCTGTTGAGCTCATAAACTGGATTCTGACCCCTGAGCATAGAAGTGTATTGTTTGCAAATTGAGTCATCTGCTGATTCTGCACCACTTCAGGCTCTCTGCTGGTATTGTTTTCTGTTATCTAAACTTCCTTACCATCCTAGTCATCTCTTCCCAGATATTTACCTGTGTGAATATTGTATGTAATTTTCATATACTTATTTAATACAAGATTCATATTGTGCTCCAAACATACACTGAGAATCCTCCATGATTGGAGGGTAACAACACTTGACTATAAGGTGCAGCTCAGCGCAGCTCAGTCAAAGCAATATAGGACTCTATTATAAGCTGAAGTTAGTTGGCTAACTAACTCAGCATTGCCAATGGCATCTTCTTTAAACTGAAGTCCTTGTTTAGTAATTATATATGCAAAAAAAATGTGCTCACTTAACTCTACTAAGAATTGTAACTGAAATTTAATATATCATGCCCTGGTCACCTCCCGTTTGGACTATTGTAATGTGCTCTACATGGGGCTCCCCTTGATGACCATCCAGAGACTGCAGTTGGTCCAGAATGAGGCAGCCTGCATGGTGGTGTGGTGTAGTCATTTCGTCCACGCCCCGCCACTGCTGCAGGAGCTGCACTGGCTGCCTATATGTCTCCGGGTGCAATTCAAGGTGCTGGTTGTCACCTTTAAAGCCCTTCATGGTAGCTGACAAGGATACCTCAGGGTCCGTATCATCTCTAGGACATCAACCCGTCCCACAAGAGCAAACCGAGAGAGCACCCTTCAGGTACCATCTGTTGGGGAGGCTCGCCTCTCCAGCACAAGGAAAAGGGCCTTCTCAGTTGTAGCCCCTACACTATGGACCCTCCTCCCAGTAGAACTACACCTCCAGGCCCAGTTGCTACCATTTCCATTTAGGAAAGAATTGAAGACGTGGTTGGCAAAATGGGTCTGGGGGCCAGGATTGTCAACAAGTTCCCCTTTTTGGCTCATCTGATTCTTCCCCCCTCCTGTAATTAATTTTTTAAGGTTTTTCTAGATTTTATATTTGTTTTTAGATAATAGATGGTACGGTGGGGTGGTGGTGTAATATTGTTATGTTTTTTAAGGGTTTTTTACATTGTTTTACCTGTATATTGGTTTTAACTTGTGTACACCGCCCAGAGTCCTTTGGATAGAGCAGTATATAAATCTATTAAATTAATTAAATTAAATTAAATATCATGACTTGAATTGACAGAGGGAAGGAGAAGTGGACTGCCCATACAACACTTAACATAACACTGTTGTGAAAGGGGGGAAATGACTTTTGAGGACCAGCAAAAGGGCTTATTTGATTATGAATGCATTGTAAGAAGATGCACTGTGACAACCTGCACATCAACAAATTCTGCTCTACAGAGAGCATCAAATGTCCATGATGCTCTTGAATGCCAGGTAGTTATGGAATAAGGGTCACCTTATCCAGGATGCCGATGTTGACCAGGCATGTGTTACAGAAACTTGAGTGGGTGTGGAGGGAGGGGTCTCTTCCCGCCCTTCACTTGCTCACTTGGTTTTTCTATGTTGCCTCAGGCAGTCTGAAATGACAGGGGGGTCAGGTTTTCTATCATTACCCAGAACAACTTTAAGATGAGCAGACACTCATCCCTGTCAAGTTCAAGTCTTGGGTGCCTGCACTTAGAAGAGGGACCTAGGGAAAGGGTGGGGATTGTGTTGATATACCAGTATTCATCCTCTGGGCAAGCTAGTGGAGAGGCTGGTAGCAGACATCGATCCGCTGAAGTCCAAGTTCAGGCACCAACTTGGAACTGAGACAGCATTGATTGCTTTGCTTAATTACCTTCTCAGGGAGTTAGCCTGAGGAAACTCCTCTTTGCTGGTTCTGCACACTTTTTCAGTGGTCTTTGATACCGTCCACCTTGACCGGCTTTGGGCATTGGGGGTCAGGCTTTGGCCTGGCTTCAGTCCTTTCTCAAGGACTGTGTCCAGAGGGTTTAACGAAGGGAGCTTCTGTCAGATCCCGGGATACAACAATACTGTAATAGGGTATTTATTTATTTATTTATTTATTTATTTTTCACGCTTATATACCACCCACTCAGGTACAACCCTACTCAGTGCAGTTTACATAGCGGACAGTAAATACATAAAAGACACATGATAAAACAAAGTTAAAAGTTAAAAACCCACCCCTAAAAGGTGCGCAAGAATCGAAGGGACCTTGGGGGAAGGCACACTTCTCTATACCAACCACCCAACGGTACCCCCATCCCCATCCGCACCCCAAACTTGGCCCACCAGCCAGGTCTTTAGTTCCTTCCTAAAGGGCAACAACTAAAGGGTATGCCAGGGTTCTTCAGTTTCCCCAATGCTGTTCAATATCTATGTAAAACCATTAGGAGAAGTCATCAGGAGATACTCACCTCTATCTCTCCTTTTCCACCTCAGCAGATGATGCTGTCCTTGGAGGGTTGCATTGGATGGAGGGAAATAAGCTTAAATTGAATCCAGGCAAGATGGAGGTCATGTTGGTAGAGTAACTAACCTCTGCTCGGGATAATTTCCCTTAATTTAATGGGTGTCACCCTCCCAATAAAGGAGGGTGTGCATAACATTGACATGCAACTTGACCTTATGCTATCTATGGAACAGCAGGTGGTGGCTGTGATCAAGTCTGCATTTTTCTATCTGCAAAGCATTGCTCAACTTTGCCTATTCCTGGGCACAAACACTTTACTCACCCTACATCTTGGTAATCTCCACAATTGACTATTGTAATTGACTATCTCTATTGGGTTGCCCTTGAGACTGATACAGAGATTCCAACAAGTGCAAAATGGAGCAGCCAAACTGATTGCAGGTTTTGGTCATTATGACCATTTTGTTGTTGTTTATTTATTTATTAGTTCAAATTTATATTGCCACCCACTTGCCGTTGCGACTCAGGGCGGCTTACAAACAATACATTACATTACAATACAATATGGTGATGGGGGCTCAGGGGGAGGGGCGGTGATGTCCTCAACCTGCCCTGGCTTCTTCTTCCCCCGGCCATTGGTGTAGGCTCAGGGGGAGGGGCAGTGAAGTCCTCAACCTGCCCTGGCTTCTTCCCCCAGCCGTTGGTGTGGGCTCAGGGGGAGGGACAGCACAGTCAGGTCAGACCCTTTGCGACCCCATGGACCACTGCATGCCAGGCTCCTCTGTCATCTGTCATGCTCCTCAGCCTGCCCAGATCTATGCCCATCGCATCAACGATGCCATCCAGCCACCTCATCCTCTGCCGCCCCCTTCTCCTCTTGCCTTTGATCTTTTCCAGCATCAAGGCTTTCTCAAGTGAATCCTCTCTTCTCATTTGATGTCCAAAGTACTTTAGCGTCATTTTTACTATTTGACCTTTAATGTCAGTCATGTTTGATTTCTTCTAGGATTGACCTATTTCTAATATCACATTTCAAAGGCATCTATTTTTCTGCGCTCAGCTTTCCTAATGGTCCAGCTCTCACAGCCATACATTACCACCGGGAATACCATTGCTTTGACTCTGCAATTTTTTGTTTGCAAGGTGATGTCTCTACTTTTTACTATGTTCCCCAGGTTTCTCATAGCTTGTTTCCCAAGCATCAGTTGCCTTTTTATTTCATGGCTGCAATCACCATCTGCAGAGATCTTTGAGCCTAAGAAAGTAAAATCTGCCAGTCGTATCCAACTCTAGGGTGCAGTGCTCATCTCCATTTACAGCCAAAGAGCCAGTGCTGTCTGTGTTTGCAAACATTTTCATGGCCATGTGGCAGGCATAACTAGAGCCCAGCAAGTCACATGGCTATATTTGGCCACACCCACAGATTTGGCCAAACCCACAGAGGGGTGTGGCCAAAATTTCCCTTATTTTCAAATCCAAAAGTTGACAGGTATGTCAGTAGATAATAAGTTGAAATGACTTGTTGCTCATCTGATTCGACATGTGCCACACTTCTGAATCAATTCATCAATTTATTTTGTGGTACCCTAGACCTTAATTTGATCTCTCCACTTGCTCTGCACTTCATACAGTGGATCCAAAGCAGGTTGATTTATTTTGGATTTAAGGTGTTTCTGAATCTGTCTTAAAGCCCTAGTAACGGAAGCAGTACTGTGCATCTTATGATAATGTAATAAATTGTCCTTACTTTTAATGGCTGAAATCCTCTGCTTAAGTGTAATAAATTGTGAGTAGAGCAGGTCCATTGTATAATTAGGAGTCTGATGAATCAACTCCTCCATACATTCTATTGATTCAATGGGCCAATTCTAATTGTGACATACAATACTAAACAATAGAATTTCAGTCTATAAGTAGTAAGAAAGCAATTCATTTTCCAGGTTAACGTTGAACTTATTCTTCTACACTATACATATTCCTCCTAAAATCTTGATTATCTCTTTACAGTGGGAGATCACCTCACTGGTTGGGAATTAGTGGTCTGTAATAAGTAACTGTCTCTCCAGACTTTCAGATAGTACTGATATTCTTTGGAGATATTGAGGATTGGATCTGGGACTTTTTCCATGCGCAGCAAGTACTACAAAGTTACAGCCTTTCCATGGTATGCTAATTAATACTGCTCATGTAGTCTCTTTGCAGGAATGAAAAGCAGTGCCAGACCTTATTAAATTGCACTTCTTTCTTGCATTTTGAATGCTTCAATTTTTTTTAATGACATGTGTACTCTACTGTAACTCATTTGAAGTTTTTGACATATGATTTTACAAGCAAGGTTTATCCTTGCCATGTAAGAGGATGGATTTGCATGCAAGCATCAGTAAATGTGTATTCATTCATATTATATTAACTATTCATACCACTACTTTCAGCTGCCAAGTGGATATTTGAGTAGATAATCTGTGACAAGTTCCCCTGTGTTCTTTCCAGCTCCCTCCGCTCCAAACGAGACTGGCATTTAACACAGTTGCTCAGGAAGCTTGCTACAAATTCTGGTGCTTCCTATATCAGAACTGGTCTTTTCAGAGAGAGAGAGAGAGAGATGGATGTGCATATTCTAAATTAAGAGTACGATGGTTTGTCATTTTGGAGGAAAGTTGGCTGTATCTGAAAGAAGAAGGAGAGCATTAGGATGACACATTTGGGACTGCAGCACGAAACACACTGAGTTGGCTGACACAGTGAATGGGGATCTTTTGTGTGTGTGCACCAAGCAGCAAGAGGCATTACGATAGCTGTCACTGAGCAGAGAGGATTATTGTACCTGCAACAGTCTGGGAGAAGATTACTGTGCTTATGATATGGTGGAAGGGATTAGAGCACTGTGGATATAGCAAGAATTTTAACGCTGCATATGCAAAGATAGAAAAATCTCTAGAGTCTTTCAGGTGCAGAGAATGGAGGGGTTCTTTTATAGGCCAGTGTTCTTAGTACCTTTTTCACTTTCCTGGTACAGAAAATGACTTTCTGGAAATTGCAAGTCAAATGAAAATGTTACATTTTATTTTTCAGTCTCCCTGATTTTTTTAAAAAATATCAATTATCTCTTTTTAATATTAAAACTAGTACTCCCTCCTCTGTTTATATAATAATTGTGTGCCATCAAGTCAATTCTAACTTATGGCAACCCTTTCAAAGGTTTTCTAGGAATAAAGTACTCAGAAATAGTTTACAAGTGTCTTGTTTGAGAGGTGTCCTGGGTGCATTGGCTTGCTCAAAGCAATGCAGCCTAGGTCCCCCCCCCCCCCCCGTGAGTCACAGTGGAGGGTTAAACTGCTAACCCACATAATTTATTGGGCTAACCAGCCATCTCCTCTATTTATACTTCATCTTTGTTTCTTGTAGACAAAAACCTGTTCCAAACCAAAGCCAACTCACTACATTATGCAACGTGAGGCAAACGACAAGATGTTTTCCTCTCCCTCACTCCCCATTCAGAAGCTGACTGGACCTCCAGATAAATACTGATGACAGAGTTCTGTAATATCTTCCTGAAGGGAGCAAATTGATTTGGAGAGTAGGGCAAGCCATGTGGCCTTCAGGAAAGAGGAATGGCAATGGGGCTCAAAAGGGTCATTCCTGTCCATAACATCTGCTGCCTGGTGCATTTGTTCTATTCGTCCCAGTTACGGCTGATCCTGGCTTAAACATAGCCTGGGCTTATTGAGTTCAGTCATTACACCGAAAGGAGCCCAGGCTTATTCTGGTCAGTTCTGCATTCAGTCTCACTTACTGTCGTTGCCCTGGAAACAAGGGAGGAGTTCTTGAAAGGATGCTTTGATTCCCCCCTCCCCCTTTCTCGCCTCCTACTTGTACAGAAATTTCTGCCGTAGTTTGTAGTGATCGTCAATACAGTCATCTGGATTTTTGGAATACAGAGAGCCATATTCATTTACTATAAGCCTCCTGAGGAAGAGTAATACTCCTGCAGGAAACAACAGGAAACATTGTAAAAAGATCTATACAGTAATACATCGTACACCATCTGCTTCGTGCAATGTCCATTTCACACAACGCTGGCCAATTCTGTGAAAAAAGTAGCATCGTACAACATCGCTGCGACGTTGTACGATGCATTGGGGTGCTGGGGGCCAGATCCAGCTGAAGAAGGAGTTTCCCGCCCGGCGTTTTGCCTTGCCCCACCGCCCAGGCAGGTCGGCGGGCATCGGAAACAGCATGGATAAGGCCCCCCAAGCCTCACAGAGGCATCACGGACAGCAGAGAGCCCAAAAGGGGGGGGGACTCCATCACAATGGAGGTTTTTTCACCCATTTCAAAAAGGATGAAGTTTTTTCCTACCTTCGTGCAGCCTCTGTGAAGTTTGGATTACCTTTTTTGGGCAATTGCCGCCTTCCTCTGACATCCCTAGGGTGCACAAGAGTTGAAAAAAGTTACGACTGCCATTTTGATTTTTGATTTTTTGGGGGACTTCAATTCCCAGAAGCCCAAACAAACTGTAAAGATGCAAGTAGTGGCTCCTATACCCCAGGGATGTCCGAGGAAGGCAGCAATCACCTGAAAAAGGTCATCCCAACCTCACAGAGGCTGCACGAATGTAGGAGAAAACTTCATCCTTTTTGAAATGGGTGAAAAAGCCTCCATCGTGACGGAGCCTTTTGGGCTCTGTGCTGCCTCTGTGAGGCTCGGGGGGCCTTATCCATGCTGTTTCCGATGTCCGCTGGCCCGGCCAGGTTGGTGGGCCAAGGCAAAATGGGGGGCTCCTTCTTCAGCTACAGGTTTTGCCTTGCCCCACCACGCGGGCAGGTCGGAGGATGTCAGAAACAGTGCAGATCATGGGGGCCAACTCTACCAGAGGCAGCCGGCTTTTTTTTTTTTTTTTGCATTATCCAATCCATGTATTGTACAATGTCGGAAATCGTACAACGTCCAAACTAGTGGAACCAAGTTTGGACGTTATACGAGGTATTACTGTATCATTCATTTTACATGGAAAGCAAAACAGGGTATAAACTGCATGTTTGTTCTATGCAAAATTTAAAACAGAAAATTTAAAACAGAAATCTAGCAAACGATGGAGGGTATTGTCCTTGGAAGAAAGAGGAAAAGCGTTGAACAGATTCGTAGTTATTATACCATTGTGTGGTGAAATGTCTACTTTACAAAAAAAAAAAAACAACAAAGCAAAACAAAGCAACACTCATGGTGATATTGAGAAAGAGCTGGCCTTCAGTCCATTATGGGCCAAAAGGATTTTATAATTCTGTTATACACACAATTTATTTTCATGAACTTTAATTCAGACCAGTTTCTTAAATCTCTTTGAGATCAAAGAATTAGGAAGGTCGTAGGAAAGCTGCTCTGAAAATGTCCTCTGATTCCTTCCTGGGGCGTCACTTAAGAGGAATTTTTATCTTCTTCTTGAAAATAGACAGATACATTGAGGGGGAGAAATCAGGTTGTTTCTTTCTGTTTGTGTGACATGAACAGCATAAATCTTCCTTAAACGTCATTTTTCATCTGTAATGCAGACATATAAGATAAAGTCTTCACTTTAATAGATAAGATAAACACATTCAGAACACTGGATTTAAAAACATGCTGTCAATGTATTTTATTTAACCAAAATGTAATGCATTACAGAACTATATGTAAAGATAACATAGTCCACTATCCCACTATCACAGACCCCATTCCACTGACAGAGACCTCCACCCATTTAGGAAGCCAGCATAAGAACTTTTGCTGCTTCAAGTACAGTATATGAGGTTCTGCCCCAGGCTAGGGAAATCTATGATAGATTTCAATCTCTGGTTGTTGTTTCTTCTTACAAACAAACCAAATCGGGTAGGATTTAGCAATATGTAGATTAGGTAGTGAAATGCCAATAGAGGATCAAAAGGAACTGGAATACTCCCACCAGTTTATGCTCCAAATAAAAAGTCCAAAAAGTCTTCTATAAAAGGTCTAAGCTTTGTTATATGAAGTAAAAATAGGTTAAAAGTCAGGAACACAAAACATTATAAAAATAAAAAGGAACAATCTCCCCCCCCCCAATTGTTAAAACAAGAAAGGAATAACTATCTGTATTTTCTGGCCTAGCCAGCTAACACAATCAGGATTAAATTTTTCTACTTTAATACTCAGAAGGAAGCATCATTAGACATCTCCCCTCCTGCCTTAAACATGCTTACAACAATGGTGTTCCTTCTCTACCATTCTAAGATGACAAAAAACATCTTTCGTCCTTTGTCCCACCTTTTCCTCTCTCTTACCCAATAAGATCCCCATATTCAATGTCCAATAATCCTCCTTCTGTTCTCACAGTCCTAAAATATTTTGACTAAGAGGAAAAGAATGTGTACCTGGCCCGAAGGTTAAATTCCAAGACTCTCTTCACCCACTCTCAGGAAGGAAAGCGAGCAACATCATTCATCCCAACTCGCAAAATAAAGGCTCCATTTAGACCCATTACACTATGTATTGTAGATAACAAATGAATATGCATATATATCAATATCCAGCACTGTATGGACAGACCTACTTGTGCAACAGGAACTTCCCATTCACTTCCTTTCAAACTATGGCTCTCAAAATCCATACTCCATGTGGTGTAGGGGATAGGGTGATGGACTCTGTCCACTTCAAATTCCTGTTTGGCTATGAAAACTCATGGGGTTGGGGTGGCACTGGTAAAGCTACATCTTCAGGCTAGAAATTTCAACATGGAAGATATACCATATATACTCATGTATAAGCTAGGTTTTTAGCCCCAAAAAGTGAACCCAGATTATACTCGGGACAACGACCACGAGGGTCTCAAGACCACGCCAGTTTGTGATGCACCAACAATTTAATTAATTTTACCATATTTTCAGGTATTTTGATTATTGAAACTCACTAGCACCTGCTGCATTTCCCACCCTCGGCTCATTTATTTATTTATTTTGTATTGCTGCCCCCTCGCCGGAGTGACTCCAGGCGGCTTACAACCAGACATAAAAACATCCATACTAAAAATCATTTAAAAACTAACCCATTTTTAAAAAAACATTAAAAACCCACCCACCCCATCTGAGAAAGAGGGACAGTTTAAACGAGCCAACAGGTCAATCTATTTTCTTGGGTTTTCAGGTCAAAATTAGGTACCTTGGCTTATATTCGTGTTGGCTTATACTCAAGTATATACGGGTATACTGTGGCAGCCAGCTACAGTGGCTCCTTCTCTCATTACAGAAGGGGGCAGGCTGAATGAATGAATCTATAGTGGTTTATTCTGTGACCCATGTTTCTTTGCTATTTGATACAGTAAAGGTGGAAATAGAGGCAGGGCCTCTTCTGCTATGATATGTTACTAGGACCACCCATTTTTATGAGATTTTGACACCTTGTATCCATGTGTTGTGTTGAGACTGCAATGGCTTAGTGGATTTGATGATTGGAAGATCAGCAGATCAGAAGTTTAAGACCTGAGGGCTGCATTACAGAGTGAGCTCCTGTCTGTACCAGCTCCTGGCATCCTAGCAGTTTTAAATCAAAAAATTGCAAGTAGATAAATAGGTACCGCTTTGACGGGGAATGTAACAGCATTCTGTGTGCTCTGGCATCTAGTCATTCCTGCTACATGACTACAGAAATGTCTGCAAATGCAGACAGTGCTGGCTGGCTCTTTGGCTGTAAATGAAGTTGAGCACTGCACCCTAGAGATGGATACGACTGGCTTTCAAGCAAGGGCGACCTTTACCTTTACTATTCATGTGTTGTAAGGCTGTTCAGTGTTAGGCATATTTCTTAATCATTAAACAATCAATTAATAAAAGAGATACACAACAATATTAATTGATTTTATTGGTTTTAACTGTGTTTTAATTGTTCAGATGGTGTTTTATATGGAAAACATAATAAAATACAAAAAAAGAACACAGATCATCATAGTTTCATCTCAGGTTTCTGCAACTTTAGAAATTTATAATTTTAAGTGTATGATTTTCACTAGATATCAAGAAATCTTGTGGATAGTATGTGACAGATATAATATGTTCCCCATTATTATCATGCCCACAATGCAGAAACATTAAGCTAATTACATTAGGTAAAAAACACCAAAAATAAACAAACAAAAAGTGCTAGAATGTTCTGAAACTTTTATAAGACAACAGAGAGTACTGTCAGTGGGCCAGTGTATAGTTATACTGTGTGCCATCTATTCTGTGGTACTAACTCTCAATTGAGGTGTGCCAACCTCCATCTTCAGAAAATCAGTAGACATAATTTTATAAAGCAGCCTTTAGGGCCATATCCCCAGATGTTGTTAACATCGATTTTAAAATCCAGTTTTTCTTTTTTAACTACTGTATTTGTATTTGTGGGGGCTGCAGTGGCTCATTGGTTAAGAAGCTTGCCTTGTTAGCTGGAAGGCTGACATGTCGGCAGTTAGGGACCCGGGTATTGCATGACCAATTGAGCACCCATCTCTGTCCCAGCTCTTGTGGACATGAAAGGAGCCTCATTTTGGTGTTCCCTGAGTGGAGTTTCTCCCACAAAAATCCTTTCAACCCAGAATAATTTCTGACACAAAATTATTATTGACTATTGTATTCAAGTTGGTGTACCACAGTATTGTTTCTGTATTACTGTATGGGTTGTTTTTTGAAGGTGGATTGGGACTTCAATGTTTTAATTTATAAACCAGAATATGCAGAAAGAGCCTGCTCAAAGATTGTGTTATTTTTGAAACAGAATTGGGCATACCCTGGTAAGGGTAACCTTGTGTTGCCAGGTAATCTTTCTCACACTAGTCAGGTGAAAGGAACTGCAGAATGACTCACTAAAAAGTGCCTTCATTTTGACAGTTTCACATCTGGCCTAGACATGGAAGAAGAGGATTTGTAAACTAGCCAGAGTAGTGAATGCCCACTAATAATGTGATTTGACAGGCCGGCAGACATATAGACATTGTACTCTACACTAAAGGCTAGTGAACAGATATCAGTTTTGTAAATTTGAGTTGTTTCAGTAGTTAGGTCGTACGGTGGTTTACAAACTTTGGCATTTACAGAAGCCCCAGTCACCAGGATCAATAATCAGAGATTCTTGCAGTTAAAGCTGAAAGCATCTGGATGGTGAAATGCTGAAAACCATAGATCTGCTGGTCATCTAAATCCTGTCATCCAGAGATTTTTCCAATCAAAGATTGTGGCTCTTTAGTTTGCATCCACATGACATAGATAAATAGTAAGATCAATGCACGCCCCACAGTCTTTATGATGGTCTAGTATGACAAAAACAGAGTGTGACAATTTAAGCTGCATGCCTATTAAAACTGGCTAAAGAGAAAGCCACGTTGAAACCTATTAAGTTTAATTTCTGAGTTGACATATAAATCACATAATACTGCTCTTAGATTCTTTCCAACCTTTATACTGAGGCTAAGGAAGGTGGTAATAATCTTAATTAGGTACTTCAATTTTAATAATGAGACTGACCCTGGAGTGCTTACCTGTCTGCTAAGAAAGGCCCATTAGTAACAAATTGTCTTACAGTTCAATAATTAAGTAGAATTAAAACTCCATTGAAATCTATTGGTCTTTATCAAGAAAGTATGTTTAACTGAGTTAAAACTTCAAGAGAGAGAGAGAGAGAGAGAGCTATTCCTATCACTGCATTTATATATAGAGAAAATCAAATATACCTGTAGATACCTGTGTTTATCATGCAGTTTAAATTAAGACATGTTCTATTAATAATGAATTTTATAATGAAATGTACATTTAAATTATCTTAGGACTCTTCAAAACAACAGGACTAAATCGGGGTCCTTTCAAACTGAATTAGCATTTTTGCCACATCAACACCTGGTGCTACAGAGAAGCAGAAACATGAATTTCTTGCTTAAGCTCAAGGATTGTTTTACAAACTGGCTTTTTAAATCAAGAAATTCCCCATTTGAAAGCAGAGGTGGTGTAAGCTCTAGAGAAGATTGTATCCCATTAGCATTTTGGCATATAAATCAGCTTTCACGGATGGAGGTCCAGCACCATCCAACTAGAAGAGACATTGGAAGTTATCTAATTCAACCACTACAGTGAGTAATGCAACTAAAACATCCCCAGCAGTTGCCTGTTAAATTTCAGGAGAGAAAATCTGGGCTGATTTGGACTGATATTTAAATCATGTAGTCAATTAAAAATAATGCAAATCTAACTGTTCCAATCCCAAAGCTTTTTGTACATTAATTGTCAATTAGTGACAATCTGTGTAAGTGACCATATAAGGTACCTCTTTGAATGAGAGGGAAACTGGCCCTTCTCCATGCAGAATCTATTGAGATGATCCACAGCCCCACTTCATAAAGAGAACTGGCATACAGAAGCCTCTTTATTCATACCAAACCCTTTGCTGGATCAGGGCAAAAATAACTGGCCTCGTTTTATGCTTGTTTTTTAAAAGACTCTTTAAAAGGTTAAAATGCAGTGTTCATATTTGCACTATACGTCTTGTGAAAGCAGTCACGGATCTGTAAATTATAGCAGTGAATCATTCTCCAAAGTTTTCTTATATGTAAAATTTTGCCTTAGGAATTGGATCAAGTCAAACTTCTTCACAACAAGAATATGAGAAAAAACTCGGATTCTGCTGGTAGAGCTATTGTGCTAGATAGCTAACAGATTAATAGCCACTGAGATAAGTCATATTTACCAAATGTCACTTTTATTAAAAGTTTTTCATCAGTTTAAAAAATATCATAAACCTCACAAAAATTTGTCACAAATCTTCCTTTGTGTTTTTAGGCCTAGGAATCCCCAGTTCACTCAAATTCATAAGTATCTGTATCAAGATCTTAAGATTTTTTTGGAAATACTTTGTTTTGTGGTATAATTATGTATGTATCTTCCTGTGAATACATTAGCTGTAAGACTCTCTTTGTATTTTGAAGGCAATATATACAAAGGATTTCACAATGCATACCTGTCAACCGCGGCTCCGGCCAATCCGAAGGGTTCTACGCAAGGGTAGAAGGGTTCTACGCAAGCGTAAAACCCTTCTACACGTGCGTAGAAGGCAAACTGCGCAGAAGGGCTGCACAGTACCTCCTTTCCCCTGCTGCCAAATTCCGGGGTTTCGGCAGCGTGGGGCAGGAAATGGCGCAAATCAGCGCCAAAAACCAGGAAATCCCAGCCAACCCGGGAAGGTTGACAGGTATGTCACAATGAGATAGGAGGGCTTGTAGCATAGAGATCTAAGTGAGCTTGAGCCAGGGGGGTTTAACTGAGATAGGCTCAAGAATACCAGAAATGAAAAACAGTTACTTCACTGCTGATGAAAAATAAATATTGATTCTTCTCAAAGTATAAGTTCCAAATAATGTTACAGTCACTTCAAAGTCATAATCTATTCTTGATTAAATGTAATTAAACTTAATTCTTGGTGAATAAACTTGAACTTGAAACCAGTTCCGGATAACTTGGTTTTTGTATTTAAGTCTTCTTCAGAAGTATCTAAGTATAAACTTTGATAAAAAAATAATACCATTAGTAACATATATATCAAATGTAAATATTTGAACACAATTCAAAAGAGTATATCTTACCATACACATGTCATAAATAGCCTCAACAGCAAACTCTTTATGTGCCATACGACGTTAAAAAGTTATACTAAGCTCCCTGCTTTTATACACAAGCCAAACCACATGTGAGATTCTATGAGTGTAAAAATCTTAAAGCTATACATACACAGAGAAACAGACTGGAGAGATAGCATGAAAACTATTAATAAACAAAATTTCATAAGTAGTAAGATGAATCTACCTCACCATTAAGCAGGGTGGATTTGATTTAAATCACTTTGATTTAAATCATGATTTAAATCACGATTTAAATCACTAGTCAGTAAGGCTCGATTTAAATCATGATTTTCTACATAAAGACCCCTTTTTGCTGGAGTTGTTTTAATCTTAATATTTACAACCAGATAAAGGTTTCATTTTTTGAATAATAACTTCAGATTACAGTAGTTTTACAGTTGCATCAGAAATTACTGATTTGGTAGTTATATACCATTAGAAATATATAGATAGATAATTATGAAATTACTGCAAGTTAAACTATCTCCAGTTTAATAGGTTAATCTTTCATATTACCTTAACATTTAAATAGTTTTATTTAACCAAAACAATAACATTATATAGCATTATGTATGCTTATATTTACTTAAACATCTATGTTTGTTAACTGATGTGGTAAATATATTTTAAAAAACTTAGACTGACAGTCATTGACTACATCAGCCAGGTCCATATGATAAACTTCAGGCTGCTATACAAATAAAGATCTCAAGATGCAGAGTTCCATCCTCAAAAGGTTTCACTTTTATTTTACTGCTTGCCCCTCCCTCTTCAAACTTTGCTCCTTGTGCTATTCCATTCCAAACAACCTTCTATTCATTAAACTTCTTGAAATGTAGCAGCACTTAAGAGGTAAGGGGGTTGATTCTGTGTACATAGATTTGCGGAGGAACAATGGGATTAAGGTCTTTTTCTCAATTCAGATGTTTATTTCATAACATTTTTTTGCTATGAAGGAGGCATGTTATTGTTGCAGATCCAAATGCACAGTTTTGAAAACAGCAAAACCAAGCATTTGATTTGATAATATCTTCTAGATTGAAAAATTGCCCGAAATAATCAGAAACCTCTGGGAGAGCATGATATTGTGAATGGATTAATACAGCCTTATGCCACATAATTAAAAACTAATTTCATGATGAATAACCTTTGGACTATAATGTATCTTAACTAGAACACGATCTTTAGAGAGATTTTTCCTCAAAAAGCATGTAAATCAAAAAAATCTGATTTAAATCAAAAAAAATCTGATTTCTTTTTAAAAAATCATTCATTTTTATCCACTCTGCCATTAAGACCCCCAGTGGCTAAAATGTAAGTCAATGTATAAAATAGGCTTCCCATTGCAACAGAGTCTTTTCTAGATTCACTTTCTTGTATTTGTCAGAAAGTGCAACCTCCAGAACTACAAATCTTAGTTGTTCCGCCTTGTGATTTTTTTTTTTGAGAAAATGTTGGACTAGAGGTGTGGCTAGGACCCTGTTTCTAATTCGAGATTTATGTTCGCTAATTCTGAGTTTTATAGAACATGACATCATCCCCACATAAATTAAATCGCATGGACAAAAAGTTAAATAGATGCAGCCTGATGTGTCACAATTTGAAAAATTGTGTAATTCATATTGAAAATCCACCTTGGGTATATGCTCTTTTGAATTGTCTTCAAATATTTACATTTGATATATATGTCATTAATGGTATTATTTTTATCAAAGTTTATACTTAGATACTTCTGAAGAAGCCTTAAATACGAAAAACCAATTTATCCGGAACTGGTTTCAAGTTCAAGTTTATTCACCAAGAATTAAGTTTAATTACATTTAATCAAGAATAGATCGTGACTTTGAAGTGACCGTAACGTTATTTGGAACTAATACTTTGAAAAGAATCAATATTTATTTTTCATCAGCAGTGAAGTAACTGTTTTTCATTTTTGGTTATATATGGACTATTAATATTGAAGCACCTTTGCAAGTGAATGATTATTTTTGCCTCAAACGGGTTTGTGCTTTTGTGAGATTCTCACCATTTGGCCAAGTTTTTGCTTCAAGAATACCAGAGACACAGAAATAACTGTTCTCAAGTAAGGGTAGGTAGAGCAGTGCTGGGCATCAGCAGGTTCGCACCAGTATGCGCGTACTGTTCGCACTTCCTCCTCCTCCTAGAAGAGGCTGGCTCCATTTCTCCCTTCATCAAAGGCTTTTCCTGGGCTCCGTTACACCCCAAAGCTCATCCCCAGCCACTCTGGAGTGGTTGAGGAGGCACTTTGGGGTGAAACGGAGCCCTGGTCTTACCTCTATGGACTTTTTGGTTCAGCCAAGTGGGTGAGGATATCCTAGGAAGGTACTGTGATTCATGTTTTGAGTTAGGTTGGAGAGACAGGAGCTGAATAGAAATTGAGCACTTCTGCATTTTTCTTTTCTGATTTTTCTTCTGTTGTCATTATCCTATCTCAATTGTGTAGATGAGCCACACTGTTTCTTTCCTCTGCCTTGGACTTTGTTCTCATTTGTTTTCAAAGAGACATTTGAAATCTTCTTTAATTCTTCTCTGATGCTAGTAAAAGGAACTTCAGGTGTACACATTGTGGCATCCAGTTTTGTTATATCACTATTGTTGTTGTTTGGTGTGTGTGTGTGTGTGTGTGTGTGTGTGTAAACATTTTGTGAGATTTGTGTTTCCAATACTCATTTAAGAGAGAAAGAGAGGGAGAACCTAAGACCCAACTGAATGTAACCTTCCCAGACTAAACTGAGATTCAGAAATCAATGTACAAGAGCCAGAGCAAGCAATCTCGTGCCTTCTTAAAGTTTTAAACTGGATCTCCTTTAGTTTAAACCCTAGCTGAAACATGAGGAGAGCACAGACTTGTCAGCCCTTGTGTAGACACTTAAAATAACACTGAAGCTGAGTCTTACCATAATGTAAGGCCACATCTTACAAGTAAGTAAATGTATATTTTCAGTAACAAGACTGTGAGTACATTAGCAAAAGCTAAAGGTCACCCTTGCTCAAAAGCCAGTCGTATCTGACTCTAGGGTTCAGTGTTCATCTCTTTTTATAGCCGAAGAGCCAGTGCTGTCTGCGTCTACAGACATTTCTGTGGACATGTGGCAGGCATACTAGACACCGGAGTGCATGGAACATTGTTTACCTTCCCACCAAAGTGGTTCCTATTTATCTACTTGGAATTTCTTGCTTTCGAACTGCTAGGTTGGCAGGAGCTAGGACAAAGATGGGAGCTCATTCCATCATGCTGTACTCAGGTATCGAACTGCTGTCCGGCTGCCTTCCAGTCAGCTTCTTAACCACTTAAGCCACTGCAGTCCAATGAGTACAGTACATTACATATATAACTAACAAAGGATAACTGTGCTCTTTTTATGGTGCAACTACAACTTAGAAGTTACTAGATAGAAGGATGTGGCCTCACTAAATGGCAGAGGAGGAACATCCCATGATTCATAAGTGGTTTTTCAATCTTATTGTTCTGTGCAGGACAATGGCAATAAAGATTTATCTATCTTTCTAAGTGTCAGCCTAGGCTGTGCCTCTTGCAATCTTGTGGATACTGAAGCAAGCACAAGCTGGCTAGCACCTTGGTAGAATTCAGATAGTCTTTATAGTATCTGAATAGATTCTAGTTATTTTTGTGAAACAGAAAAGTCAAGCACAATCTTTGGATATTTTAACTATAACTGCAACTATTTCTTGGCATCTTGCAGTTATCTAATTAGTTACTTGGTATGAGTTACTTTCCAAGTTCCAAATGAGGGTTTGATGTCATACGCTGGAAGAAGGGAAACTTAAAATTTTATCTTTTTGCCTATATGTGGCTATAAGCGTAAGAGCCTTACCTTTGTCCCTCCTCCAAAAAAGGGGATGTCAAAATTTGATGTAAATTATTCAAGACCAATTATTATATCAAGAGGTGCTATGGTATCCTCAAGAAATTGATCATAGGCAAAGCAAAACACAGTGTACTGGGTTGAATCCCAGGGTACCCACCTGTAATTTCAGGTATAGTTTTCCATCCAGTGAAGGAGAATGGATAGGTTTATGCATGCCTGTTTGGTTGACTGCAACACAACTGTATCTATTTATACAGTTCATCTGTCAATAATTGAGAGGTTTGATTAATGACTGCTGCTCAGGCTAGTTTATGACAGGGGCTCAGTATGAAATATAGAGGGCTTCTGAGCTATTCAAAAGAAAGGAAAAACCCTTTGCAGGCGCACCCCCCCAATAACGGACACAGACAACATTGAAAGTGGATAACAGCAAAGGGCCACATTTATTGATTCAATGCCCTAGTCCGAATTATAAATTTGTATTGGTAAAACGACCAATCATAATTCCTAAGGCAAGCAGGCCGAAGTAACACTGGTAAGGTACCACCCCAAAATTGCCAACGGCAATTGGTTACAATGTATCAAATTGTATCAATTTGTTTGTTAACAACAAACAAATTGTTGACCGTAGTCAATAACTAACTCATGACCCCACCCTCTGACGCGTATCCGTGAAATCACAGGGGTGATGCATGCTGGTTAGCAATCATCATCACCCCATCGCCTGATTCGTCGTTGACCGGACAACGTTTAACTACTTTATTCCTGTCTAGTGTTGTCCAGTCAATTGCGAACCTGCCGGATACTTGTGGGTCATACTGTTTACCTTACCAGTGCTACCCGCCCATGTGACCAAAGTCAACAGTAGGAACGAAGAAAGACCCCTATATCAAACCATAGCAACAGTGTGGGATGGGCAAAAAAGCCAGGACCCGAAGCCAATGTGGGTCCCAACCAAAAATTCCCACCCGGCCCCGAAGCGACCATGATC
Source organism: Bradypodion pumilum (assembly GCA_035047305.1). Taxonomy (NCBI): domain Eukaryota; kingdom Metazoa; phylum Chordata; class Lepidosauria; order Squamata; family Chamaeleonidae; genus Bradypodion; species Bradypodion pumilum. The sequence continues at coordinate 354,189,503 of JAWDJD010000002.1, forward strand.
ACACTGTTAACTAGGGAGGGGGTGGAGGGAAAAACTTCTCCGCTCCGTCGCTGAGGCAAAATGGCAGCGCGGCTGCCTCGTGGCCACCCCTTTTATAAGGGAGCTGGCCACGCCCCTAACTACCCGGATTCTCTGTCCTGTGGGGGGGGGCCGCAAAGGGCGCGGCGGCCATTTTGGCGCCGCGCTTGCATTGCAGGCGCACCCCCCCAATAACGGACACAGACAACATTGAAAGTGGATAACAGCAAAGGGCCACATTTATTGATTCAATGCCCTAGTCCGAATTATAAATTTGTATTGGTAAAACGACCAATCATAATTCCTAAGGCAAGCAGGCCGAAGTAACACTGGTAAGGTACCACCCCAAAATTGCCAACGGCAATTGGTTACAATGTATCAAATTGTATCAATTTGTTTGTTAACAACAAACAAATTGTTGACCGTAGTCAATAACTAACTCATGACCCCACCCTCTGACGCGTATCCGTGAAATCACAGGGGTGATGCATGCTGGTTAGCAATCATCATCACCCCATCGCCTGATTCGTCGTTGACCGGACAACGTTTAACTACTTTATTCCTGTCTAGTGTTGTCCAGTCAATTGCGAACCTGCCGGATACTTGTGGGTCATACTGTTTACCTTACCAGTGCTACCCGCCACACGGAGGGGCTTCACAGAAGACCTGACGCCCCCCCCCCCCAGACCGTCAGCTCGGTCAACAGGCCTGCTCGCCAGTCACCCAACAGGAGGTCCATACCTCCTCGCGACAGATGGACCCCATCCCCTGCATACAAGTCACAATTTTGTAGACTAATATCGGGGTGATGACTAACCCGTCCCCAAGCCCTGGTGGTGAGAAACCACGCCACTGCCTTATTGACCGCGCGCCTAGCTCGGTCAAGGGCCAGGAGGTTAACGCCCCCTCTGTAAGAGTGGCGCGGAACAATGTCCGACCAAACCAGGGCTGTGGCAGGCCAGACATAATGCAAGTAGGCGAGGTCCTCGCAAATCGCATGCTTGAGCGATAAGCCGGTGACCTGGCCCAAATCATTGCCCCCCAAGTGGATGATTAGAATGTCAGGCGGGTCAGCCCCCAGGCCAGAAAAAAGGAAAGGCCGCAGCTCCCGCCATAACATCCCAGGCTTACCGTGCCATGAGAGACTGGCGTGGTCACCCAGTCCCAGTCGGGGTCCCCACTCTGTCGCCGCAGCGTAACGCGCTGCCCTGAGCACATAGCTGTGGCCCACCAGCCATACTGTCACCGGTGTAATACGACACCCAGGGTCTGTAAGAAAATTGAGAAAAAGGAAGGTAAGGTGACTGGATTGGTACTCATGGCGGGAGTGGGCGCACATAAAACTGAAAACATTGTGAGCCCCACCTCCCCCTGCTACGTATGTCAGCCCCAGAGTACCCAAAAGCAGCCGCTATAGAGGCTGCGCCAATACGGAACGAATGTGTGCCAGAACGGGCACCCGGTAGTCCCACCCTGGTGAGGGCTCTGGCAGTCACCTTCCAAAACTGAAATTTAGTAAGGGGAGACCCATCTTGGTGACAGAAAAACGGGCCATGGTGCTTGCCACGCAGTGCCAGGTATTCCTGTAGGGCACCAACCGGACAGATGTCTGCCAAAGAACGCCGTAGCAGTCTTACTCCACTGCCTACGCCATGCTGATCTGTTTTAGAGGAGCGAATCCTCAACTGGGCCCAGTCTTTGGCAACATATACATCTCCGCGTTCCAGTGCCCTACCACTTGCATCCGCCTTAGACAGCATCACGAGTTCGCTGATGCGGAGCGCTCCAAAAAATGCCACCGTTGTGGCTGCATGCAATTGGGCTGCCTCATAATGATCAAAACAGAGGCCTGGCCAGCCCCGGGCCAACTGGGTAAGAACCCCTGGGGAAATAGGGTGCCGGTCGTCCGGGCAACGCCCGCGCTCGCGCACCCACCCCTCCAAAACGTGTCTCACACGGAAGTCAGAGGTGGTATCCACATGACCCCCTACTTTGGCCATAAAAGCCAACGCCTAGAGCTTGGATGCTATGGTGCGAGGTGCAAGGCCCTGTGCATGCAGGTGAACCATGAACCGCAGAACATGGTCCACCGGGATGGGCCAGGTCTCTGGCCATTGAAATCGAGTAGCAAAAGCCCTATACAAATTGAATGCTTGTTGATACGCCTTACGCATGCGTGGCGCTAGTGACAGGCCAATCGCCCGGTTCACCTCTCCTTGCCAATAGTCCACATCTCGTCCGGGAGTGGCGAGGGAAATTCCTCCGCATCCGGGGCCAAGGCGCGGAACCGGGAGATCTGCAGGCGGGACAAAGCGTCAGCAATATCGTTATTAACCCCTGGGACATGCCTGGCCCTGAACCAGACGTTGAGGCGCAGGCAGCGCAGCACAAAATGGCGCACTAGATCCATGACCCTGGGCGATTTAGAAGTCTGTGCATTGACAATGTGCACCACGGCAGCATTGTCGCACCAGAAATGCACCACCGAATTAGCCCACTGTTCGCCCCATAGCATCAAAGCCCCCAGAATGGGAAAAAATTCCAGGTATGTGAGATCCCGCAGGCGACCTGTGCCTGCCCATGCCGGTGGCCACCCACCATAGGCCCACTTCCCATTGAAGTACATCCCATAACCCAGGGATCCTGAGGCATCAGACTGGATCTGGAAATTGGGGGATGCCATGAGGTCAGACCTCCAAAATGAGACCCCATTAAACTCCCTCAGGAATTGCAACCAGACAAACATGTCTGCCCTGATACCCCGGGTAAGCCTGACTCTGTGGTGGGGCCTGGATAACCCTGCCATGGCGTCGCATAAGCGCCGGGCGAAAGCCCTGCCCGGTGCGACCACCCTGCAGGCAAAATTGAGGTGCCCATGTAGCACCTGCAGTTCCCTCAGGGATGCCTTACGCTTAGCCAGCAATTCCGAGATAAGGGTCACTATCCTGGACACCTTATCACCCGGTAACCTAGAAGCCTGTACTACTGTATCAATCTCAACCCCCAGGAATACTAGTTTGGTCGACGGGCCCTCGGTCTTTTCGGGCGCTAAAGGGACACCCAGTTCCTGCATTAGCGTCTGAAATGTATTGAGGAGACGTGCACACGTGTCCCAGCCCCGTTCACCCCCGAATAAAAAGTCATCCAGGTAATGGGCTACAGACCGGGACCCTGACCTGCGGACGAAAGCCCACTCTAGGAAGGTACTAAAACGCTCGAAGGCCGAGCATGATATGGAGCAGCCAAAAGGCATGGCCTTATCAAAATAATACTCCCCTTTAAATTTAAAACCCAGCAATTCAAAGTCGCCCGGGTGCACCGGCAAGAGGCGAAAAGCTGACTTAATGTCGCACTTGGCCAGCAAGGCACCCGGGCCACACGAGCGCACCATGCGCAGCGCATGGTCGAACGATGTGTACCTGACCGAACAAAGGTCATCAGGTATCGCATCGTTGACCGATCGGCCGGCTGGGTAGGACAAATGATGAATAAGGCGAAACTCACCTAGGGACTTTTTAGGAACCAAACCCAATGGTGAAACCTTCAGGTTGGGAAAAGGGGGTACGGGAAAAGGTCCGGCGACCCTGCCCGCGTCTAACTCCTTTTTAATGCTGGCCTCGGCTACCTCCTCCCTTCCTCTGAGGGATAAAAGGTTGGGAGCATCCTGAGGAGATCTATCACCCATAAAAGGGATACGAAATCCCTGCTTAAAACCTTGGATAAGGTACTCCCTGTCCTCCCCCCTTGGGTACGATGCGAGCCAGCGCTCCAGCATGTCCACCTTAATTGGGGAGGGGGCCTTTCGGAGAACTAGTTCCATCCGTGGCAGGCTTGCCAGCCCACTGTCCACCCCTCCCTCTGCCTCGCACCCCCCCAGGCTTGGGACAAGCAGAGGCCGCATGGGGACCAGAACATGTGGGACACTCGTGCTTATATCTGCAGTTCTTCCGACTGCAGGAACCATTGGACGAGAAAGTCCAGCACAGCAGGCGGGCTGGAACCCCCTGCCCCGCCATTTGGCGGGTAACCTGCGCTGGAGCCGCTCGCTGGACCGCATGTCCACAATGATACCTATCCCCCGGGGCAGGGCGTGTGGGTGTCATATACAAGAGCCACAGTCTCTGACACGGCTCATCCCATCTCATCTCGGGGTGCAAGGGAATCCTCATACGGAATTCCTCATCATACGCTAGCCATGAGGGGCCCGGGAAATCTACCATTGCCCTGTATATGTTGTCCAAATATTGGACCATGGGAATAGCTAGATCCGGCCGCGCCCTCAAATACACCGCCATGTATATCAAATAAGCGGGGAGCCAGTTAGCCCAGGTACGCGGCGGCTTACGGCGGCGTGCCTGCTCCTTGTCCTTCTCATCCTGACCCTCCCTTTCTTCCTTAGTGGGCTCCCTGTTCAGGAGTGAGAAGATATCCACGTACTCCCCTCGCCATATCTTTTCTCTGGTAGCCTGCGCCAAGTGATCACCCAATGGCAGGGAATACCCTGCCGTCGGCAAAGCCGAAAAGGGGATAGCTGGCCTAACCAAAGGGGCATGAGTTAACCCTGCCACCCCCAGTACGTTCCCAGCAGTGTAAGAACCAATGCCCACCCCAGCGGGCATGGTGGCAGTAGTTGTCGCCGGGTGGGTCGCCAGCGGCGTAGCCCCTGCACCACCCGCGCGAGGCCAAGGCCACTGAAAGGTCCCCCCATATTAGGAATGTGTGTGGATGTACTCGTTTGCACCATATACTCACACGCTGCACCCCCGCGGGCCGTCCCCAACGGGGGTTCCGGCCCACTGGGGGCGTCGGAGCTCACGACCGATGTAGAGCTCATCACCGGGGCTTGACCCGCGCCAGGTTGCTGGCTGGGGAGCTGCGAGGCAGTGGCCGGAGGCGCGCCACCCGCCTGCAGCAGCTCGACCCTCCCCGCCGGCCGTTGTCCTGCTGCCGATAGCGCCTCCAAAGGTACCCCGAAAGGGGCACCTGCCTGACTGGCACGAGCCAAAGACTCCTCTAAGGCCGCAATACGGGCCAGCAAGGTGTCTACAGTAACCATGGGCAAAGAGCCGGCCGGCCCACTTAACCCTTGCATGGGTACAGGTCCCTGCACCCCATGGCCCAGATATGGCCATTGGCCAGGGCCGAAGCCCGGTAGGGCTGGTGATGAGACCTGCCAAGGCGGGACACCAGGCCACCCCCCGAGGCTAGAGGGCCCCGTGAGAGGCTGGGGTCCAGAAGTAGTCGGCCCAACAGGTTGGGCGGAAGGAGGAGCGGTGTCCACCGCTCGCGGGCCGCGGGCCGGAGCGCCCTCCGCGCCCGCACTCTGAACGGGCCAAGGAGCAATAGACCCCAAGCCACTAGCCCCGGCCGGGGATGGCAAAGGCGGCTGTTGAGGAGGCGGCACCGCGGTCCTCCGACCTGGATTGCGCCTCCCAACAGCCCGAGCTGAATTCGCAGCAGCCTTCTTTTTGGAAGGCATCTCGAGCAAAAAGGGAAGCTAGCTAGGCAAAAACGACCCAAAAGGCTTCCCGGCAATACCAACGAGCGACGGAGGCGCAGGGGAAAAAACTTCTCCGCTCCGTCGCTGAGGCAAAATGGCAGCGCGGCTGCCTCGTGGCCACCCCTTTTATAAGGGAGCTGGCCACGCCCCTAACTACCCGGATTCTCTGTCCTGTGGGGGGGGGCCGCAAAGGGCGCGGCGGCCATTTTGGCGCCGCGCTTGCATTCTATACAGCAAACAGCTTTCAATGTCAGGAAATATTGATTATACAGTACACAATCTTCCCAGGGAAATGGGGAGAAAAGCCCCATCTTAGAACATCAAAGCTTTTACATTGCAACCTGTAACAAGTTTAAAAACAAGCCACTTACAAAGCCCTCATCAAAAAGGAACCTTGTGCAGAAGATAGTTGTAAGTGTTTGTCACTCACCAAGTTAGCACAAATGACTGTAAGGGGGGGGGACCCAAATATGAAAGAAGCTGGGGAAGGGGTGGCATGAAATCTATGTCTGTTAGTCACAATTTGCATTCTATATACAATAAAAACAGATTTCACAATCAATTTGGCTGCTGATGGCCTTTTCACTTAAGGACAGACACAGCTTTAAATAAAAGGTTGTGCCCCTTTAAAAAAATACTAAGCCTGGCCTGTTGCTTCTATATATTTTTGGGTTATTCACATTACTATCTAGAAAGAAAAAATGAGGGTGATGGATTTGGCATGCCCCTCTAAGCAGTTGGAGGGAAGTGGTCAGTAACAAATGAATCAGTATCAAAAGAACTAGAAGCCTGAAAATGGGGCAGAATTACCTAAGCAATTGGCTGGAAAGACAGTCACTTAGATTTTTAAAAAGTGTGAAAAATAAATATTCTGTGAATCATGAATGATGAACATGAGATGCTGTGAGATGTTGTGGGTGTTAGATGTCTCCTGTCTGAATCATATCTTTGATTTGTGTGTTGTGTGTTTTTTCTTAAAAAAGCAAAAGTATTCTGCAGATTTGCTTGAGCATAACAAGCATAACAAGCAGATATTTGGAGTGGTGACAGACAAGCATATTGAAATGTCATGTGCTTGTTAGCAATAATCATACTTTAATATTCATTTTTATGCACCCAGAGGCTTGATGCGAAGAAATCTGAGGGTAAAGCAATCCTTTTTCTATTGACAGAGAGGATGGGCTGGGGAAACTGTAATGTATACTCTGCATATGGTAAATAAGTTTTTTAAACTACCTTCCATTTCATGAGCAGATTCTCTATTGACATTGCACAGGCCAATTTACTCATAGTGATTTGGCAATGTGTCTGTGGCCTAGAAATGTGCTAGTTTAGCAGGTGAGAAAAAATGAGATATTGAAGATTCAGAGAGGTGAAGGGAGGGGCAAGTGGGAATTATCCTTTTAAACATCTCAGCTTTTAAAACGTGCAAACTCTGTGTGAATACTGATGAAATGCTATATGCAGGGAGATACATGGAAATGCCATTACCACTGATAGCAAAGAAGAATACTACAATTCTTTTACGAAGCTTTAGGGGCAAAATGTGGCAGATGGGACAGATCAGATCATCTTAGCCTCATTATCTTATGACCTGATGTGATCTGGTGTTACATCATGTTCTGGATCAAGGAAGTCTGTGATCTAGTTCATCTGCCACATGCTATTCCTGGGAGTTATGGCACAGTTTGTTCAGGTACCCACAATTCATGGCAAACATACCAATGTCCTGTGCGCTTCACAGAATATAACCCTGGTTGATCTCAACTCCTCTGGTAATATTGAAACTGCACATTCTTGTATGTATGTATCTATGTATGTATCTATGTATGTATCTATGTAAGAACAGATGAGGGAAAAGTGATGCAACCTGTACTGAATGGGGTTATGCTCCTCCTGAAAACTCAGGATCAGAGTGTACTCCTGGACTCTATCCTGATCCTGGAGGCCCAGGCTTGAGCAGTGGCAAGGAATGCATTTGCACAGTGAAAACTAGTGGACCAGCTTTGCCCATTCCTTGAGTTCACTGATATGATTACAATGACACATCCTGCTTGGATTGCTGTAATGCATTTTACATGGACTTCCTTTGAAAGTGGTTCAGAAGCTTCAACTACCCATATATACTCGAGTATAAGCAAACCTGAATATAATCCGAGCTACCTAATTTTGACCTGAAAACCCAGGAAAATAGATTGACCCAAGTATAAGCCGAGGGTGGGAAATGGACCAGCACTGGGGGTAAATACCCCTTTGTGCTGGCTTTGCCTGCTTCCCTCAGGAAGAGATGGGTGTGCTCTTTCAGGCCTTGCCTGCATGGTGTGATAGGGAGGAGCCAAGAAGCCTTTATAGGTGGTGGCTACTTCCTGCCTCGCCCTCTTTAACTGCTCAGCATTTGAGAAACAATTTCCACCCACCCTCCCTCAGTAGCAGTGTGATATTCAGTCACTTTGGGGCTGGATGGGAATTTTTGCATGACCCCTGTTTGGCTCTTGGAGTCATGGTTTTTCGCCCATCCCATACTGTTTGCTGCAGGTTGAGTGTTTGCTGGAGGTCACTTTGGCGGGTAGTGCCGGTGATTTTAATCAGAATTGCCTGTTTAGTTATTCGGTTGGGGTCTCGGGTAATTTGGGACCTCGGACAGCACTATCACTTGGGGTGGCTCATGGCTGTCAAATAGCCACGGACATGGGACAGCTGATCAGGAAGCTTTGCCCGCTTCCTGGTCGTATAGCTTGGTCCCACTGTTGGGCACAGTTCTGGCGTGCCTGCAGAGCTTTTCTGCTGTCCCTATTATTTGGGATCCAAATTCTCTGGTATTGACCTGAATTATTATCATTCACCCGCACTACTTAGGCCCCAGTGCAATAGTTTACAACAACTTATTTTGGCTTAATAAAGTGGCCCAAGCTTGAACCCATTACATGTGTCTGTCTCTTCACTTGGGGGTGGTGGGCAATGCAGCAGCTGCTAATGAGTTTCAATAATCAAAATACATGAAAATATGGTAAAATTGATTAAATTGTTGACACATCTTAGTCTGGCATGGTCTTGGGACCCTCATGGTCATTGACCCAAGTATAAGCCGTGTTCCCTTTTTGGGGCTCATTTTTTCAGGCTAAAAACCTCAGTTTATACTCAAGTGTATACGGCAGTTCAAAATGCATCTGCCAGACTTCTGATTGGGGCCAGTTATATGGAGCATATAATGCCCCTACTACATCAACTGCACTGGCTACCATCCCATTTTCAGGCCCAATTCAAAGTGTTGGTTGTTATCTGTAAAGCACTATTTGATTTGGGTCTTATATGAGGCTACTTAGTTCTTAAGAACTTCAGAAGAGGCCCTGCTCTCAGTCCTATTGCCATCAGAAGTAGGAATACAAGAGAGGGTCTCTTCTGTGTCACCTCTCAGATTATAAAGCTAGGTTTGCCCCCTCCCTTTTATTCTTATACTGACAGTTGCAGACCCATCTCTTGAGACAGGCTTTTAATAATAGTTACAGAATCTCTGGATTCTAGCCTTTAGTTGAGTTAAGCTTGTTTTTTAAAGTTGTTAATGTTTCAATCATGTTATAATCATTATTGTATTTTAATTATTACTATAGTTTAATTTTTGATGTATAATTTATTGTGTTTTAATTTAATTTTTTTAACGTTGTGAACCCTCTCGATTCTCAATTCCCATAGACTCTAATAAGTACATGGTGAACTGTTGTTCAGCACATGATAAAGAGATAAAGTTCCTAGATATGCTAAATGATTGTTCCATGGGACAGATGGTTGAAGACCCAACTAGAGGTACAAGAATCCTTGACTTGATCCTGAGTAATACTCAGGATCTGGTGCAAGATGTTAATGTGACTGATCCAATAGGGAACAGTGACCACAACTCAATTATGTTTAACTTGATCATAGACTGCAAGTCACTGATAAAACAGAGACCTTAAATTTTCAAAAAGGAAATTTCCCAAAGATGAGGAAACTAGTAAAAAAGAAGCTGGAAGGGAAAATTGAGAGAGTCCAAACACTCCAAGAGGCATGGAGGCTGTTTACAAAAACAATAACAGAGGCCCAATTGGAATGCATACCCAAAAGGAAAAAGGGCACTTCCAGGTCCAAGAGGACTCCAATGTGGCTTACAGGAGTTGTTCGGGAAGTGATCAAGAGCAAGAAAAGCTCATTTAGAAGATGGAAGGCTTGTCCGAATGAGGACAGCAGACAGAAACATAAATTCTGGCAGAACAAATGCAAGGCAACAATCAGGAAAGGAAAGCAAGACTTTGAGGAGCGTATAGCTAAAAATACTCAGAGAAATAACAAAGACTTCTTTAAGTACATTAGAAGTAAGAACCCAACTAGGAAGGCCATTGGACCATTAGATGACAATGGAAGGCAAGGGGTTATTAAAGAGGAAACAGAGATTGCAGAGAGACTCAATGAATTCTTTGCTTCAGTATTCACTGAAGAAGACAGAGACCACATGCCCAAAACAGAGCCTATCTTCGTAGGGAGGGAAACCGAAGAATTAAGCCAGATAGAAATAACCAGGGAGGAGGTCCTTGCATGTCTTGTTAAGCTAAACACTAACAAATCACCAGGACCAGATGGCATCCATCCACGAGTTCTCAGGGAACTTAAAGATGAAATTGCTGATCTCCTAGCCAAAATATATAATCTTTCCCTCAAATCAGGCTTTGTGCCTGATGACTGGAAGGTAGCGAATGTAACACCAATTTTCAAAAAAGGATCCAGGGGTGATCAAGGAAATTACCAGCCTGTCAGTTTGACATGTGTCCCAGGTAAAGTGATGGAAATCATCCTAAAAGATAGAATTAATAGGCACATAGAAGAGAAGGCGCTGCTAAAGGAGAGCCAACATGGATTTTACAAGGGCAAATCATGCCTCACTAATCTGTTGGAATTTTTTGAGAGTGTCAACAAGCATGTGGATAAGGGGGATCCAGTTGACATTGTTTATCTGGACTTTCAGAAGGCTTTTGACAAGGTCCCACACCAAAGGCTCTTGAATAAACTTACCAGTCATGGAATAAAGGGACAGGTCTTGTCCTGGATCAGCAACTGGCTAAGGGACAGGAAACAGAGGGTAGCACTAAATGGACACTTCTCCAAGTGGAGGAAAGTAAAGAGTGGGGTCCCCCAAGGTTCAGTACTGGGACCCTGCTTTTCAACCTCTTCATAAATGATCTGGAGTTAGGAGTAAAAAGCAAGGTAGCCAAATTTGCTGACGACACTAAATTATACAGAGTAGTGAAAACTGTGAGAGATTGTGAGGAGGTCCAGAGGGATCTCTTGACACTGGGGGAGTGGGCAAAACAGTGGCAAATGAGCTTCAACATTAGTAAGTGCAGAGTGATGCATGTTGGGGCAAAAAACCCCAATTACATTTATAAACTGATGGGGTCTGAACTCTCTGCGACAAACCAGGAAAGGGACCTTGGTGTCCTGGTGGACAACTCAATGAAGGTGTCAACCTAGTGTGCCTCAGCAGTGAAAAAAGCAAACTCAATGCTAGGGATCATTAGGAAGGGTATAGAAAATAAGTCAGCAAGTGTCATTTTGCCTCTTTATAAATCTATGGTGAGGCCCCATCTGGAATACTGTGTACAGTTCTGGTCGCCATACCTCCAGAAGGATATTATGGAGTTGGAGAAAGTGCAGAGGAGGGCAACCAGAATGATGAGGGAACTGGAACACCTTCCTTACCATCTGAGGCTGCAACTGTTGGGCCTCTTCACTCTTGAACGACGGCGTCTAAGAGGTGACCTGATTGAAGTTTATAAAATCATGCACGGTGTGGACAAAGTAGATAAGGAAAAACTGTTTTCCCTATCGCACAACACTAGAACTAGGGGACACTCCATGAAACTTTTGGGTATTAGTTCTCAAACAAATAAGAGAAAGTACTTTTTCAGCCAGAGGATTACTGGTCTATGGAACTCCCTGCCAGAAGAAGTGGTGACAGCTGTCAGTCTTGACAGCTTTAAGAAAGGATTAGACAAGTTCATGGAGGACAAGGGTATCAATGGCTATAATAATGGATACTTAAGGACAACCTCGGGGTTGGAGAGATAGGCAGGATATCTCTCAATGCCATTTCCAGGGAATCCTAAGCAGGTGAAGGCATCTCCTTGGGAATACCCTGAAGGAAATGGTGAGCCACTGTGTGAGACAGAACGCTGGACTGGATGGGCTGTGGCCTGATCCAGCAAGGCTGTTCTTATGTTCTTATGTACATATGTATTGATTTTGTAACAAGATGATGTCAATGTCAGTACCAATTGAGCCTCCAAGGGGAGGACATTCCACAGTTGGGGCGTTATGGTACTCCACGGCTTTATCTCTTAGTAATGCTTAGAGTAGGGGACTGCAGTGACTTAGTGGTTAAAACACTGAACTTGATGAATGGAAGGTTGGCAGGCCAGCAGTTCAAGATCCAAGTGCTGTGCAATGGAGTGAGCTTCTGTCTCTGTCCCAGCTTCTGCCAACCTAGCTGTTCGAAAGCAAGAAATTGCAAGTAAATAAATAGGGACCACTTCGGTGGGAAGGTAAACAGCATTCCATGCACTCCAGTGTTTAGTCATGACTGCCACATTTCTATGGAAACGTCTGTAGACACAGACAGCACTGTCTCTTTGGCTATAAGCAGAGATGAGCACTGAACTCTAGAGTTGGATACGACTGGCTTTTGAACAAGGGTGACCTAATGCTTGGAGTGATGCTGAAGACCTACTGGCAAACATAGCTGTAAGCAGATGGCAGCAGCAGTAAGTAGTCTTTTAAGATGTTCTATTCTGTAGAAGTCAGGAAATTTGGGTGAGGAGCATTTGGTTGAGTGAATCTGTGCAGCTGACTTCTGTTTCTCTTGGTTCTTCACTGGTAATGTCTGCTCTCCCTCTCCTTCAATGCATCTTTTACTCTATGCTTCCTGATCCCCTCTCTTATGTGGAAACTTTTTGTATGTAAATAGGGGTAGATATATAAGCATGTGGGATCATGCAAATGCCAGAAATTGTAAGACAATTAAAAAGCTATCAAATCCATGGGCCTAGATTCTTTTGTGTTGTATGTGAAGGTGGAAGGCTAATTCTCACAGCCTATGGACGTGTGTGATAGCCATTTAGAATCCATATTCCTGTTGGCTGTCTATAGGAACCCAGCTCTGTAAAGCAGGGATGTTAACTCTTTCTTGTCTCCTCCTTTGCTGAGAAAGTTTGGGAAATCTGGGAAATGCAATGTATGCCTCCTAACTTCTTCTTCCATGTCTAGGCCAGACGTGAAACTTCCAAAATGAAGCCACTTTTTATTTATTTTTATTTTTATTATTTCAATTTCTATACCGCCCACTTGGCCAAGGCCAACTCAGGGCGGTTCATAATCATAATAAAAACATAATTAAAAACTGCTTAAAAACTACCCTCCCCCTAAAAAAGGGTGCAGGGCCCGAGGGGGGCCGGAGCTGCACTATACCAGCCACCCAACGGAAGTCACCCTTCCACCTGCACCCCATACTTGGCCTGCCAGCCAGGTTTTAAGTTCTTTTCTGAAAGGCAGCAATTCTGTCTGGAGACGTAGCTTTGTTGGTAGGAGGTTCCAGAGTGCCGGTGCGGACACGGAGAAGGCCCTCCTCCTTGTGCTAGATAGGTGAGCCCCTCTAGCAGATGGTACAATAAAAGAGCCCCTCCGGTCCGCCCTGGTTGGATGGACAGACATCCTTAGGGCGATGCGGTCTCTTAGGTAGCCTGGCCCACTGTCATGTAGGGTAAATTCATTCTGCAGTTCCTTTGCCTGACCTAGTGTGGGAAAGATTAGTTGGCACAAGGTGGCCATTGCCCTGGATACACTTGATTGTGGTTCAGAAATACCACTCCCTTCAAGATGGCTCTTTCTGTGTACCCTGCTTTCTCAATAACATGGAGAAATTTTGTAGAACTCCTGATTCTTTTTAGAGTTATTGTCAAGAACGATGTTTTCCATAAAATTCTTCACATTACGCGTATTTTGTAAATTGTATAATTAAGCAAAAGTTCAGATAGTCCTTCAGAAAGGAAGTCCTAAAACTTTCAAGTTGAGAAGAAAGAAAAACATTAATTAAGCGACCGGGACAGATGGTTCTCGAATCAGTCATTCTGCAAAGCCTGAAAGTTACTGTATGTGAAAGAAACACAATTGCAGCTGATTGTGTTAGTTAGTTCTTGCTCAATTAAATTCCCTTTTCCAGTCCTACAGATGTGAAGATTGTATCCCTACACATAAATATGAGACATGAAGAAGGACAAGGGACTGTAATCCAAAAAATGGGGAGGACCAAAATAGGTCTTTCTCATCATTGGGGAGAGTGAACACAGATGGAAATAGTGTAGAAAAAAGCAAGTTCCATGCATTGCCTTTTAAAGAAGGACTCAAGAGGAACTGCATTCATTGACCTTTTAAATTAGCTCTCTTCCCTCCCCACCTTCTTGGTGGCTGCTTTAGGAAGCCAATTGGGGTTTTCTCCTTGGGGCTGGAAAAAATTAAAATTAAACAGAGAAAGAAGTTTTGTAGATTATCACCGGTGCACTTCTGTCCCATCTGCACCAATCAATCTATGACTTGGCCTTGCCATTTGTATCTCTGCATTCATAGGAAAGCAGCCTTCATGGAGAATAGGAAGTGCACAAATGCTGTCATACATGTTGACAAGGATTGAGTCAACATGTCACCAAAAGAGTACAAGACAAGCCAGCCCCAATCTGTGTGCCCTGCACTTGGGCACAGAAGAGACAAGAGGAATCTATGCATCTCTACTTTTAACCTAATGTTTACTAGTATTGTTCCTGACTCATCTGATACTAACATCAATCAACCCATAAGTACCCTACCTTCTCACTTTTCCCCCTTTTTCATTTCATCCAAACACATTACTTTTCTACCAATTATCATTTCCATCCAGTGTATCAACTCTTCATGGTCCCTGCTAGTTCAAACTACAGCAAAACCCCAACTTACAAATGCCTCAAGTTACATAAAATTTGAATTACATAATGATTTTATGCTAAAATCATGTCCCGATTTACATGATTTCCTATGGGTTTGCTTCGAGTTACATAAAGATTCTTTTTCCTATGGGTTTGCTTCGAGTTACGTAAAAATTCATTTCCCTATGGGTTTGCTTCAATTTACATAAAAATTTCATTTTTTCTATGGGTTTGCTTTGAGTTATGTCAAAAAATATTTTTTCCTATGGGTTTGTTTCGAGTTACAAAAAAATTCAATTTAAGCAAAAGCCTATGGAACGGATTTTTTCATAAGTAGGGTTTTTTACTGTAGTTGAAGCTTTTCAGTGTGTGATCACAGTTAAGTTCAGGTCACAATGTGCACTATATTTTCTGTTTACTTTTGGTCTCATGGAAGCTTGCTCATAATTTTTCCCCCACAGACTCAAAGGATGTTTTTCTTGATGTTAGGCGCGGATTCTAATAAGCTCAGTAAGGCATTTTAAAATAAATTGAATATACTGTACTTGCTCCTAGAATGTCCAATACCCATTTCTGTCAGCATGCAGTAGTTGCTACTGGGGATGCCAGTCTCTTTTCTTTTCCCAGTTTTCTGAATGCTTCTCCTGTATATCCATAGCAACCTGACGTTATTCATCTCATTCTGTGCGTTGTCTGATGGATCAAACACCAGATTTGGCATTTTAAACATATCCACCATTCCATAACTATGTCTTTAAAAAACACACACAGAGACACACACAGACACAGAGAGAGGGGGGGGGTGTCTGAAAATGCATTGACTAGTGCTACACAATCACAACCAAATGTTTGTATGAAGAAGATATGAGCTGTTTTTCTAACAGAGTTGCCACTGCAAAAGAAATTAATAATCTCAGTGTTGAATGCAAACAGCCATTCACATACTCATCTATAGCATAAAACATTATAAAAGCACTCTTTTGTTAATTAGCATAGGAAGAAAAACAGCAGAACAACAATGATTGTCTCTGTTCGCTTCAGGAATTTCAGATGTCATGTTTCAGAGTTGCAGTGCATTGACTAGAGGCTAATGTGAAAATAAATTATGTGCTTTTTCCTCAAGGAAGTTGAATCTGTGAAATACTTCTGCATCAGTGAGATTTTTCTGCCTCTGAGACACTTTGAATGAAAGCAAATCTTCCTCCTACATGTTATTTTTTTTACAAATATAGAAGTGTTCCAAAGCACTAGGGAGTGTGTGAATGCATTTCTAGATGTTTAAAGGAAAAAAACATTGCCAATATTGCTTTCACTGATCTGAGCTTTTTTTTCTGGGAGAAGTAATTTGAGACAGAAAAAATGATAGCTGTATAGAGGTTGGCAAGCAATTGCACATCAAAAGCTGCATGCTACCAATTTTATATTTAACACCTTAAATATCTAAAAAGGCTTTTGTACAAATTTCCTCATTACATGTTAATGCTGAGACTCTTTTAAGCAACATTTTGAAAAGCCAAAGAAAAACAGCATTCTGTCTCCAAAATAGAAAGCATACAATTCTCTTCCATTTACATCAAATAAGAAACAAAAAAACAAAAAAAGTGAAAACAACAATACAACACCTTAAAGTTTTAAAGTGAGCTTTTGTGGATGAAGTACAGTCCCTCAGATATTAACATATAGCAGTTAGTCTTTAAGGTGCTATGACATTTACATTTTTACTTTGTTTAGTTTCTTCTCTGATCTGCCCACACAAATAAGAAAGCTACCACTTTGAAAACTCTTCCATCTTTCACTTATCTGAAGCTGACATATTCTGGGCCTAGATCATTGATGGTGAACTTTGACACCCCAGATATCTTATTCTTGTTCTAACATATCTGAATCAAAATATTGGCGATCATCATGATGATCAGCATGAAGATATCATGAAAATATAATGCAGTGGCCTTTCATCTGCCTTCTGCATTGCAGCATGACACATGTACAACTGCTCCAGTTCTGCAAGTCACTTTCTGGTACTGTTGTGTCCAAACGTTTATCAACGTATATTGCTGTGAGTTGCATTCACCATTAAGTCCTCCATCACGATTGATTCAAGTGGAAGTTAATCCACTTGAAGACCATCACCCTTCACTGTGGACTTCAGCACCCAAGCCATTAGTCCTCAGAATTGTCAGGTTAGTTAACCAAAGGCTGACATTCAGTGTTGAGTCACTGGCAGTATGGTCTACTCTATTACCATAGCAGGATAACCTGCCCAGACACTAGCATATACTGTATTTGCCGACATATAAGACAAATCTGAGTATAAAACACATCCCATTATTACTAAAATTGGCCACTATAGGCCACTATATACAGTACAAGACACACTCTATTTTCCCAGTGTATTTCAAGGGCGGGAGTGTGTTTTATATGCCAGCAAATACAGTATATCACTCAATGAAATCTTCCCTAATATGTTTAGTTTTTTATTGCATTTTTTAGACAAGTTACCTCACAAACTTTAGATAAGTGATAATACTAAAGGATAATGGTATTACAATCTACATGTTAGTCCAGGGAGTGTGGATTTGGTTTAATCTCTTAAAACTGCAAACAAATTTTTTTTTTCATTCTGTTACCTCCTATTTCTCCTAAACACTGAAGTTTAATGTATAATATTATTGAGAATAAGCAAATTTATTGTATGTGGGGAATTAATTGATTTATTTTGGAGGAGGAAGAAGAGAAGCTTTTGAGATTGGAAGGTATCATAGTGACAGAAGAGGAGGCGGGGAGAATATTGCCTTCAGCTAGGTGCCTGTATTGAAAGCTGGGAAATTGGGGAGGTGGGGGGAGAGAGAGAGAGAGAGAGAATGCATTTAATGTGTGAAAGAAATTTGAATGAAATTGTGGAATCCAGTGAAGAGAGGCACTGTGGCACCTATTGATATTTCAGAGCACTACAAGGACAAAAGTTTGTGAGGGGAAGCAAGTTGCTCATAATTGGAACAGACATTTGCACCCTATGATCACTGTGCCATCAGCTTCTCTGTTTCAATATGAAGTTTTCCATCACCATATCAGGGATTGCCCTTTAGCAAAGCAGGCAAAAAAAAAATCAGACACAACATACAAATCAAACAGAGATAGACTCCTAAGGACAGCTTCTCGACCCTAAAAATATTAGTAAGAGTGCTTATTATCATGTTATACCCCAATTTTTTAAAAAAATAAATGTTTCTATAGGTAATACAAAATAAAAGCTTTATTGTAGGATTAGGCCTAAGGTGGTGTGCATTATCACACTCTGTGGAGCTGTCCTTGAAAACCATTTGAAAGCTGCAGCTGATATAAGAGGTGAAGGGGTTGGGAAATGGAGGGACAGAGGTTCTGAAAGCACTGCAGAAAGATTGGAGTCACTTTGCTGGCATCTGGGATGAATAGGCACAAGATGGGAGGGAGGGGAGGGAAAAAATTTCTTTATGCATGTAAATGAGAAGACTGCTGGAAATTATCAAGTGGGAAAATATTGCCTGATCAAAGGTCCTGCTACTTACTACTTTTAAAAAACTGGCTTCAGCTGGACAGAAGGGAGGGGAAAGGAACAGGTTACTTTGAAAAAAAGTTACTCCTTTCTGGAAAGTTTAGACCTATAATGGGACCTGATTGGTAGAAAATTCTGGAAAGGTGCAGATGTATATACAGCCAGGATGGAAAGATATTCAATCTACTTCCATGAGAGTTATGCCCATCTGCTTGTCTTGCTATAATCTCTTGCATTGAACCTATGCTGCTACAATATAAGTACAGTGATACCTCATACAACGTCCAAACTTGGTTCCACAAGTTTGGACTTTATACGGATTTGGACTTTGTATGAGGCATGCAAAATCCTAGTCGCGATGCCTCATACAACGTCCAAATCCTTGCCGCGATGCCTCGTACAATGTCGTTTCCATAGAGATACATTGTACTGTAACAGCAGAGACTTCAGGGCAAAGTCAAGGAAACTGACAGAACTTTAAGAAATCATTGTCTTGTCTAAAGGCTAAATACATTACAAAAACATGTCAAACAACCCTGATTTTAGGGGACAAACCATACAACAAGTTTTTAACTTTTGAAAACTTTGTGAAGCGCAGGTTTAAAAGTTAACATGTCCCATCATGCAGCACAGTGTTAATCTGCAGCCATGCGGCCGATCATCCATTTTGTACAAGCTACTGTAAACAATTACTGGATGGAAGCAAGGACAAAATGGATGCCAACATGTCCCATCATGCAGCACAGTGTTAATCATCCAAACAGCAGCAAACACCAAAAATTGTCCACCACACCAAACAGTGCTCTCCCCCCCCAAAAAAAAAACATAAGAAAAATGATGGAGCATGCAATCTGTTTTTAAAAACCACAGCAGCAAACATCAAACAATTGCTCAACCCACCAAAAAATTGCCCTCCCCCATCCACCTCCCCACCCCAAGCCAATTGGAAACAAAACCTCATTTACCTACCTTTCCACTGTGCCAAAGAATGGTCCAAGAACCTGAAGAATTCTGCAAAAAACCCAGGAATGCTTCCCAAAATTCTGATGAAAAAATGCAAAAAAATGCAAAATCACGCTCAAAACCACTCCTAAACCCACAAAAGCAATGCATGCATGCATCCTGCCTTTTATACTGCCCAGGCACGATGCAACCTGGGAAAATCCCCGATGCCTCATACAATGCCTTTGTATGAGGCAACTTTTTTCAAGGAATTAGGCGATGTTGTATGAATTCGATGTTGTACGAAGCTTACTTTGTATGAGGTATTACTGTACTAGATTGAGTGAGTTGGCCTTTTTTAAAAAAATTAATATATATTTTGTGGGGGGGGGGAACGGGGACTGGAAGGTCATTTTTACACTCGCTTGTATATGCTTCTGCTTCACATACACTTCACAGACTTCAATTGATGTGTTAGATGCTGGCACAATTACTAGGCAGCATGAGGTCTCTTTGTTGGCCAGGTCATTTCTCCTCTTTCCAGAAAGTAAATTGTTTGGGTTTCCTTCATATGGAGCAGGCATCTGTCTTTTAGCCCTAGCCAAA
The DNA here is from genome assembly GCA_035047305.1 of Bradypodion pumilum. Lineage (NCBI taxonomy): Eukaryota > Metazoa > Chordata > Lepidosauria > Squamata > Chamaeleonidae > Bradypodion > Bradypodion pumilum. The sequence goes on from JAWDJD010000002.1 coordinate 354,209,079, forward strand.
GAAAATATCTGAAACTCAGTTACATCACTGGACTCTCTAAGCTGGTCAAGATGCTACAAAAAGTTCAGTGTTAGATCCAAGAATCCCTTAAGTGTTAACAAAATCATCTGATCACAATCCTATAAATGTTTCAGATTTTCTCGTAGCTTTCAAATTAGCTTGCTTTGTTTTGTAGTTCATCCTTAGGAGCTGAACATCAGCATAGTGTGCATTCTGATTGCTAAGACAACGCTCTGGAAGACAATTGCACAGCTTGAAGGCTAGTTGTTTGTTTGTTTTTATGATAGTGACATGCTAAGTACAGCATCTGATTTCATGCTGGATTTCTTCTTACATAGGTAAGTGTAACCAGTATGAACTGAATGTGTCAGCCCACCTAGAGTAAAATAATGATTTCACAAATGTGATTTTTTAAAAAGGACTTTTAAATATTTGAAAATAAGACTTTTGGGAATCACGTGCCTTCTTCTTGCTCAGGGGATGAGATGTGTCCCTGTCTGATAGAGTTTACATATCTGGAGGAGGTTGGCCTGGAGTTCTTGAACTCTGTGCTCGGTTTTGGCAACCCTTACCCTAGCAGAACTTGTTGACTGGAAGGTCGGCAGGTCAGCGGTTCGAGACATGCTGCATGACAGAGTGAGTTTCTGTCTCTGTCCCATATCCTACCAACCTAGCAATTTGAAAGCAAGAAATTGCAAGTAGATAAATAGGTACCTGAGTGGGAAATTTTCCAAATGGGCAGTATAAAAATGTAATAAATAAATAAATATCACTTTGGTGGGAAGGAAAACAGCGTTCTGTGCATACCCATGTTTAGTCATGACTGCCACATATCCACAGAAACGTCTGCAGATTCAGACAGTGCTGGCTCTTTGACTATTTGTTGTTGTTCAGTCGCACAGTCGACTCCGACCCTTTGCGACCCCATGGACCATTTTCCTCCAGGCGCCTCTGTCCTCTACCATCCCCCTCAGCCCTCCCAGCTCTGTGCCCATTGTGTCTATAATACCATCTAGCCATCTCATCCTTGGCCTCCCCCTTCTTCTTTTGCCCTCCACCTTTCCCAACATCAATGCCTTCTCAAGTGAATCCTCCCTTCTCATTTGATGTCCAAAGTATTTTAGCTTCATCTTTACTATTTGACCTTCCAATGAGCAGTCAGGGTTAATTTCTTCTAAGATTGACCTATTTGTTCTCCTCGCTGTCCAGGGGACTCTCAAAACCCTCCTCCAACACCACATTTCAAAGGCATCTATTCTTCTGCGTTCAGCCTTCCTAATTGTCCAGCTCTCACATCCATACATTACTACTGGGAAAACCATTTCTTTGACTATTCTAAATTTTGTTTGCAATGTAATGTCTCTGCTTTTCACTATGTTCCCCAGGTTTCTCATTGCTTGTCTCCCAAGAATCAGTCGCCTTTTTATTTCATGGCTGCAATCCCCATCTGCAGTGATCTTTGATCCTAAGAAAGTAAAATCTGTCACTGCTTCTACTTCTTCCCCGTCTATTTTCCAGGAACTGATGGGGCCTGTTGCCATTATCTTGGTTTAGTGTAAGGGACCAAAGACAATACAACAGCCGAAGGGTTGGCTTAACACAGGTTTATTGCATGATGATCCGGGGGAACATGTGGTAATGGCGGCTGGGTAGCTCAATATATACAGCTGGCTATACATTTAAATGTGGCTCGTTGGCAGGCTATTGGTTGCTGCCTGCGTGACGTCGTAGGAGGTCACGCCCTTCTTGACCAGGTGAGGAGGTCGCGGGGAATCTTCCCGCGCTGCTGATCCAGGTGGCTTTGATCCATTAGAGCTGGACGCTCGCTACTGCCCTCTGGTGGTCACTAGCTCGCATCCCCTTATTAAGCATACATTGATACAGGTGATGGTTATAATGTTGCACACAGAAAGGTTACATTGATAACACATGGTACAGGTACATTGTTAAAGGCACTGCTTTACAGAACACAACATCCCTCCCCCCTAGGATGAGACGAAGTCTCTCAGCCAAGATGGCTTGTTGCGTGTGCGTGTGGGCCGTGAAGAAGGCTGCCCCCCCCGGGGGCGTTATTGCTTCTTTGTTCCCTGGTCCCTTGTCCTGAAATGGGAGAGGGAGACTCGTTAGTGGCTTTCCGCTGTCTGGCGGTCTTAGGGGAAGGGAAAAACTCCATTGTGGGGAAACCGGGGGCCGTTGGGGCTAACGAAAAACCCCTCTTCTCGCTTGGACGGGTGGGGGACCACTCCGAAACCCCCCCCCCGGTTCTGGAAATCAAAATCTAACTTGGTAGGGGTACCCGCATCTGTGGGGACTTTCCGCGAGATATGTATGGGGTCGGGTTCCTCCTCCCCGGAAAGATCCCCCAGGGTATCTACGAGGATATCTTCCTCCCCCCTTGGTGGGGGCCCACGGTCCCCCTTTCCTCCCCCTTGGGCTGAACGGGTGGGGGAGAACCCTAACGCTGACTTATTTCCTGCCTGATCAGTGCCCTGCTCATCGGAGACCCTGCGTCGGAGCTGGTCCGCGTGCCGCCTCCATAGGAGCCCTGTGCTGGTTTCCACACGGTACGATACGGGGCCGGTTTGTTCCACGACTACGCCCGGCACCCAGGCTGGGCCTGTGCTGGCGTAATTCCTGCAATGCACGGGGGCGCCTATGCTGAAACTCTTTCTAACTTCCAGCCCGATGTTCCTTCCTTTGTCCTCTACCCTCGTGGGGTCTAGCCTAGTAAGGATGGTGGTCAGCTTCCTGCGCATTAAGAGCTCTGCGGGGGCGTATCCTGACGCCAACGGGGTCACCCTGTACCCTAGCAGAAACTGACACACTTGTAGGTTCAAATCCCCTGGGCCCATGCGCCGCAACGCGTCCTTCGTGGTGCGGACGAGGCGCTCTACTTGGCCGTTGGTGGCCGGGTGAAACGGGGCGGAGGTAATGTGCCGAACGGCGTTAATCTCCATGAATGCCTTAAACTCGGAGGACGTAAAACAACTGGCGTTGTCGCTAATTAACGTGTCGGGTATGCCGAACGTGGAAAAGAGCCTCCGCAAATGCCTAATGGTCTGGGCCGAGGAGGTGCTCGTGACTGGGATAACCTCCAACCATTTGGAGAAAGCGTCCACTACAAGGAGGAACAGGGTGCCTCTGAACGGGCCCGCGAAATCAATGTGCACCCGGGACCACGGCCCCTTAGCCGCGTCCCATTCCCTGTGGGGAAGGCGGGCCTCCTCCGGTCTGGAGCATTGGCAACTTTCACAAGTGCCGACCATGTGCTCAATGTCGGCGTCTAGCTGTGGCCACCAGAAGTAACTCCGGGCCAGCGCCTTGGATCGCACGATGCCGGGGTGGCTGACGTGAAGCAGTTTGAGCACCCGCGGCCGAAGGGAAGTGGGAATCACCACCCGCTGCCCCCACAAGAGACATCCCCTCTCTAGGGACAGTTCTAGCTTTTTTCTGAAAAATGGGGCGAACTCCTCCGCTGGGGAGGATGCGGGCCACCCTTTCTGTAGCCAGGAGCTTACTGTCGCTAACGTTTTGTCTTTCTCTGTCGCTTTGGCAATGTCGGCGGGCACTACGGGGGCGAATCCAGCACCTCTATCATGAGAACCTGATGGTCCCGCTCCCCCATGCTCACCTGGCTGGACGTTAGGGGAAGGGGAGACCTAGATAGGGCGTCCGCATGGCTGATCTCTTTCCCGGGCCGGTAGACCAACGCGTGCTGATACGCGTTGAGAAAAATGGCCCACCTGAGCATCCTTGGGGACAGGATTTGAGGGGTGGGCTTATCCGCGGTAAAAATGCCTAGCAGGGGCTTGTGGTCCATTACGATGGTGAACGGGCGGCCATACAGAAAATCGTGAAATTTTTTCGCCCCCGAGACTATCGCTAATGCCTCCCTGTCCGTCTGTGCGTAGTTTCTCTCTGTTTGGGACAGGGACCTGGAGTAAAATGCTATCGGGGCCTCTCTTCCGTTCTCCAGCACGTGGCACAGCACTGCCCCCACCCCCACTGGAGATGCATCACAGATCAGAACTACTGGGCGTTTGGGGTCGAAGTGGGTCAGTATGGCGTCGGACGCCAGGAGGCTTTTCAGCTCACTAAATGCCCTTTCTTGGTCATCGCCCCACTTCCATGCCTGGTCTTTCTTAAGCAGCCTGTGTAGCGGTTCGGCCACCGCTGCCTTCCGGGGAAGGAAGGAGTGGTAAAAGTTGAGCAGCCCTAGGAACGACTGCAACTCGGGCTTGGAGGTGGGGTGGGGGGCTTTCTTGATGGCTGCCACCTTAGACTTGGATGGTTTTATCCCCTCAGGAGTCACACAAAACCCTAGGAACTCCACCTCGGTTGCGAAGAAGACGCATTTGTCCTTTCGCAACCTCAGCCCCGCCTTTTCGAATATCGTCAGGACCTTCCCCAACCTCTTGGCCAATTCAGCCCGACTCCCCCCGTTATTAACACGTCATCAAAATAAGGCAACACCCCCTCCAGTCCCTTCAGGAGGCATTCCACGAGTGACTGGAAAATTCCTGGCGCCGAATTCACGCCGAATTGGAGGCGCGTCACCTGGAACGCCCCCTTATGGGTGACTATGGTCTGCGCAGCAGCTGCGGCAGGAGACACCGTGAGCTGCTGGTAGGCCTGTGCTAAGTCGAGCTTAGCGAAACATTTCCCCCCGTGTAACCTGGCCAGCAGATGGCTGACTACCGGCACCGGATATGCGTTCGGGCGGATCGCCTTGTTGATGGTGCACTTGTAGTCGGCGCATATGCGGACCTCCCCATTGGACTTTAGAGCAGTTACAATTGGAGTTTCCCACTCCGCAGAATCTACAGGCACAAGAATCCCCTGACCCACCAATTTGTCCAGTTCCGCCTCTATCTTGTCCTTGAGTGCGAACGGCACCCGGCGTGGTTTTAGGCGAACAGGGCGGACCTCCGGGTCCAGGTCAAAAGTCACTGGGGGCCCTTTGAATTTCCCCAGTCCCATTTTGAAGACTTCGGGGTGTGCCTCGCACACCTCCTGAATTGGATCAGTCCCAGCAGCGTGCATCCCCACGGCATGCACCCCCCCCCCAATGAACAACCCCAGGGGCTGGAACCATTGAGTCCCGAGGAGGCTGCAATTTCCTCCCTTGAGCACGACCAGGGGAAGGGACGCGGCGTGCTCCTTGAATTTGACCTGAAATTCTCCAACCCCCAACACTGGAATACTGTTCCCTTGCACGTCCCGTAGTGTGGCCCTCAACGCTTTGAGCTTGGGCCGCTTTTGGGGGGCAATTCCAAAAAACTCCCTCTGGGAAATGATTGAATATGAGGACCCCGAGTCAATTTCCATCCTAATGGGCACCCCTTGGACTAGTACCTCAACAAAGTAGCGGGGGTGTCTCGTAGACACGCTGAACACCGAGGCGTCGTCCTCGCTGCCGTCGGCGATGCGGCCCACGCCGTCCTGCTTCCGCGTGGCCTGGGCGCCGTCTTTTGGTTTTGCTGGGCGGTCTCGTCCCGCGGAACGGTCTGGGGAGCTCCTCCGGGACTCGCGCTTCTTTCTGCACACCTTGGCGATGTGCCCGCGGCGGCCGCAGTTGTGGCACTCGGCCTTCCGGAAGGGGCATTTCACGCGGTCGTGGGCCGCGCCACAGCCGTCGCAACGCCGGCTCTCCTTCCGGACCCTCTGCACGTCCTCGTCGTCGCTGCTCTCTGTAGACGACCTCGAAGTTCGCCGGGCCGCATGTACCGGAGCCTCTGCTTTGCTTGACTTTGGCCACCGGTCCTGGAGTTCTTGGACCCCGGCCTTCGTAGCTTCTGCGGCCTGGGCCGCTCTAACGACCTCCTGCAGCGTGGGAGGCGGCTCTTGGTTCATTAATGTGCGCTGGGTCTCGGCATCGTTCAGGCCGCACAGCACACAGTCTCGGAGGGTGATTTCGACGTTCTCCCATTTGCACGGGCCGGCCGCCAGCCGCAGGGCCGCCACAAACGCGGCGACCGTCTCCCCGGGTGCTTGGACTCGCCTCCAAAACGCACTCCGAGCGGGAAACATCGCCGTGGTGGGCCGGACGTGCTCACGCAGCAACTGCATGAGTTCCTTGGCCTTGAATTCGCTCACCCTCCTCGGTGCAATCAGGTCCACCAAGGTCCTTTTTGTTTCTTGTCCGAGCATTCTGGTGAAGATGGCTCTTTTCTTCGCCTCTTCCGTAACTTCGGACTCGATCAGTGCGGCCTGGAAGTCCATTTCGAAGATCTCCCAGTCGCCCGGTTTCCTGATTTCGAAACCGGCGCATGTCTTGGTCCCGTGGGCTGCCATCCCACCTTCGTCGCCAATTTAGTGTAAGGGACCAAAGACAATACAACAGCCGAAGGGTTGGCTTAACACAGGTTTATTGCATGATGATCCGGGGGAACATGTGGTAATGGCGGCTGGGTAGCTCAATATATACAGCTGGCTATACATTTGAATGTGGCTCGTTGGCAGGCTATTGGTTGCTGCCTGCGTGACGTCGTAGGAGGTCACGCCCTTCTTGACCAGGTGAGGAGGTCGCGGGGAATCTTCCCGCGCTGCTGATCCAGGTGGCTTTGATCCATTAGAGCTGGACGCTCGCTACTGCCCTCTGGTGGTCACTAGCTCGCGTCCCCTTATTAAGCATACATTGATACAGGTGATGGTTATAATGTTGCACACAGAAAGGTTACATTGATAACACATGGTACAGGTACATTGTTAAAGGCACTGCTTTACAGAACACAACACTTGGTTTTCTTGATATTGAGTCTCAAGCCAGCTTTTGCACTCTCCTCCTTCAGCCCAATCAAGAGATTCTTTAGGTCTTCCTCACTTTCTGCCATTAGGGTGGTATCGTCTGCATATCTCAGATTATTGATGTTTCTCCCAGCGATTTTAATCCCATATTGTGATTCCTCCATCCCTGCACTGCGCATTATGTGCTCTGTGTATAGGTTGAATAAGCATGGTGACAAAATGCAGCCTTGTCTTACTCCTTTTCCTATTCCAAACCACTCTGTTATTCCATGTTCTGTCCTAACTGTTGCTTCTTGGTTCATGTACAGATTTTTCAGGAGGAATATGAGGTGCTCTGGTATTCCCATCTCTTTAATTACTTGCCACATCTTGTTGTGGTCCACACAGTCAAATGCCTTAGTGTAGTCAATATAACAAAAGTAAACTTGTTTCTGGTATTCCTTTGTTTTCTCCATGATCCAGCGTATGTTGGTGATGTGGTCTCTAGTCCCCCTGCCTCTTCTGAAACCAGCCTGCACCTCTGGTAATTCTCTCTCCACATGCTGCTGAAGTCTGTCCTGTATTATCTTGAGCATCACCTTGCTGGCATGTGGGATGAGCGCGATTGTTCGATAATTTGAACATTCTTTGGCATTGCCCTTTTTTGGGATTGGGACGTATACTGATCTTTTCCAATCCTGTGGCCACTGTTTTGTTTTCCAAATCTGCTGGCATATTGAATGAAGTAATTTGACGCCATCATCTTTTAGCGCTTTGAAAAATTCAACTGGGATATCATCATCTCCACTAGCTTTGTTGTTTGCAGTGCTCTTTAGGGCCTTTATGACTTCGCTCTCCAGGATGTCTGGCTCAAGTTCAATTTCTTCATCATTGTGATTATCAGGAGTGTTGAGGTCCTTTTTGTAAAGTTCCTCTGTGTACTCTTTCCATCTTTTCTTAATTTCTTCTGCATCAGCTAGCTCCTTTCCATCTTTGTCCCTTATCATGGTCATTTTTGCTTTAAATGTTCCCTTGATTTCCCCAATTTTTTTGAAAAGATCTCTGGTTCTGCCGCTTTTGTTGTTTTCCTCCATTTCTCTGCACTGTTCTTTTAGGTAGTTTTCCTTATCTCTCCTTGCTTTTCTTTGAAATTCTGTGTTCAGATGGTTGTATTTTTTCCTTTCTCCTTTGACTTTTGCGTTCCTTCTTTCCTCTGCTATTTTAAGAGCCTCATCAGACAACCACTTTGCTTTCTTACTCTTCTTTTCTTTTGGTATGGTTTTCTTTGCTGCTTCCTGCATGATGTCCCTCATCTCCGTCCATAATTCTTCCGGTACTCTGTCTACCAAGTCTAAGCCATTAAATCTGTTCATCACCTCCACCGTGTATTCTTTAGGGATGCTGTCTAGGTGATATCTTTCTGGTCTCCGTGTTTTCCCTATTTTCTTTAGTCTAAGCCTGAATTTTGCGATCAGTAGGTTGTGATCTGAGCCACAGTCTGCTCCAGGTCTTGTTTTTGCTGACTGTATAGAGGTTCTCCATCTTTGGCTGCAGAGTATGTAGTCAATCTGGTTTCGGTGTTGGCTATCTGGTGATGTCCATGTGTAAAGTCGCCTCTTGTGTTGCTGGAAGAGAGTGTTTGCTATGACCAGTGCGTTCTCTTGGCAGAACTCTATCAATCTTTGCCCTGCTTCATTTTGTGTTCCAAGACCAAATTTGCCTGTTATTCCCTCCACTTTTTGATTTCCTACTTTGGCATTCCAGTCTCCTAATATAATTTGGACATCATTTCTTGGTGTCTGTTCTATGAGGTGTTGTAAGTCCTCATAGAACTGGTCCATTGTGGCTTCATCTGCACCAGTGGTTGGTGCGTATATTTGGATCACAGTGACATTGAAAGGTTTGCCTTGAAATCTGACTGACATCATTCTGTCATTTTTGAGATTGTATCCCATTACTGCTTTTCTCACTCTTTTATTGACAATTATGGCTACTCCATTTCTTCTAAGGTTTTCTTGCCCACAGTAGTAGATATGATGGTTTCCAGAGCTGAATTCACCCATCCCTGTCCATTTGAGCTCACTGATGCCCAAGATGTCAATGCTTATTCTTTCCATCTCATTTTTTACCACTTCCAGTTTTCCTTGATTCATAGACCTCACATTCCATGTCCCTATGCAGTATTGTTCCCTGCAACACTGTATTTCTCCTCCCCCTTTCGTATCCCTCCCCCTTTTCAGATCTGCTGTGCTGAGCATCTCCTTGTTTTGCCTTTTGTTTTGGTCCATAGGGTTCTCTTGGCAGACTTTGTGGCGTGCCTTGCCGGTCTCTACGCCAGTCTTTTCCCATGACTATAAACAGAGATAAACACTGAACCCTAGAGTCAGATACAACTGGCTTTCGAGCAAGGGCAACCTTAACCTACCCTAGCTAGCTGAATATATGAATTGATATGATTAAGGGAGATTATCAGTGGCTCTTTCTGAAGAGTAGTTAAAGGGGGTATAATAAATTGTCAGAGGGCCAATATTGTCAAATTAGCTAACTGGATTTTTTATTAGGTAAAAAGTAATTTTAATAGCAAACATTAATTAATAAATATTTTAATTTTATTATTATTATCCTAGTTTAATACGGCAGAACTAAAAAGAGCAAAAGCTTTCCAGCCCCTTTCTTATCTTTACATTGTCATCCTAGAACTGAATTTATCTTATCTTTGCTTATTCGGCAATTCAGCGCTGTTTACCACTTTGGTATTTTCATTTAAAAATGCAATTTCTTTACTTAATTGTATATTTTTGGGGTGCAAAGAACTATTCAGTCAGTATATTTTCTTCCTGAAATATGACAAAGACCATTTATTATTACTTTTTACATATCTTGGCAGTTAGGACTGTTCTGTTATCCCAAAATTGCAAGTTTATGGTTTCAATTTTAAAAGGTTTTTTTCTCCCCACTCTTAAGATTGAAAACTTATAATGTGTTTATATTTAGGAGGATTCCTTTCTGCTCATCTATATCTTAGTGGTGGCCTCCCTCAATGAAACATAAATCCAATATAGTAAACTCTTCCATTAAACAACTGAAAAGTACTCCCATATCTTACTACTGACATGTAGTAAAAATTTCAGACTAGTTATGTGACTACAACAAGCTTAAACTTTTTACCACTCACAATACCACATTTAATTTAAATAACTGAAGTTATCACAAAATAATATTGTGGTTGTTTATGTAGGTAGAGTATTAAGAATGACATATGAAAGACCGGAAAGGTCTCCACATTGCTCCCACAAGTTTTGTGATCAGCAGGCAGTTCTTCCTTCAAATAATCTGACTGATCCCAGCCATCTGAACAGGCAGGACTCTGAGTTCTTGTTGCTGCAATCTGTTTCAAAGGCTGGGATTAACAATTATCTGAGAACAGCGTAGGAGGAGCACTGAATGCTCATGATTTGATACGTGAGACAGAAGAATGCAAAGAGATTGTGAGGATAAGTATGTGCACAATTAGTAGCAACGGTAATTAATGCATTTGATGAGATCACAGCCTGCTAAGTGCAAAGACCGTAAAATGACAAAGTAACTTTGGTGGGCAGATTGTCTGCTTAGGTATAGTAAGAAGATACCCATTGTGGTGTAGTGGGTAGAATGATGGGACAAAAGAGACCTGTGTTGGTGTTGGTGTTGTTGTTTATTGATTTCTACCCCGCCCCCCTAGTGCAATGCACCACTCAGGGTGGCAACAACGGAATATATATATATATATATGTACAATACAAGAAAGATAAAACCATTACCAATAAAAATATTACATAAAGACCTCAGCTAAAAGCAAAATTAAAATACATAAAAACTAACATCATCATCATTAAAAGCTACCCTAACCCTTCCTCCACCTACCGTAAAACAGGTTTATCAAAGAACAAGAGAGGGGGGGGGGCTCAATCCCACAACAGGCAGGCTAAATAAACTCCCTCTCAGCTATGGAAGTTCACTGGGGGTGTGGAACTGGTAAAACCACTCCTTAACTAACTTACTTTGAAAGCCCTATTAGACTGACAATACTGTATGTTGGTCCTCACTTGATGGCACACAGCAGCAACAACAAGTTAGAACATGGGTTCTCGATGTTTTCAGGTCGCAGGCCTGACCACATACCCCAGAAAGCTGATCACGCCAGTCACGTGGTTCCTCCCACCGGAAGCAGATGTAAAACATGCGTGCACATGGGCAGATTGCTTTTACAGCAGCATTTTGCACGTTTTATTTCCACTTCCAGGAGCTGCAAGGGCAGCGAGGTTAAGATGAATTGGTGTTTGGGGCTGGGGCCGGCCCATGGGCCATAAATTGTGAATGTGTGAGTGTTAGCCCAGGGGAGAAGAGTGACTTGCTCCTGAGCCTCATCCAAATGGAAGAAGCTACTCTTTCAGACATGGAAGAACCAAGACAGCCTGTCCTCGGAGGCCATTCCCTGGTATAGCTGCTATCTGCCATCCCAAAGCCATTGCACTGTCTGCCTTGAATTTGGTGCTACTTATTTCATCATTTTCTTATATACATTCTCCAAAAGTGATGTGGTAGAAAAATAACTAGTCATGATAGGCTCCTATGTGTTTAACTGTTAATGCTTGATATTGCAGTAAGGACAAAGTCTTACGTTTTCAGCACAATACTAAATCCAAAATTATCTCCCCAAGCTTTCCATTGTGATATCTTCTCATGACCTACCTACAAAAATAGGATGTGTCTAGCTATCCATGCTTCAAACAGTCTTATGATTGCTACGTAGATATACAGTGGAACCTCATACAACAATTGCCCCATATAACAATGAAATCATATAACAATTAGGTTTGGGGGGGAAATGGCATCCTACATAACAAATTTCCCTATGGAAAAAAAACCTTCAACAATTATTCAGTGGAAAAAACCACTTAGTGAAAAAATCATTGTACGATGCATCCCATAGGGAAAATCACTAACGAGGTATGCATCATATAGCAATTGTTTCGTACAATAATGAGCTCCGTGGAACGGATTTAAATCATTGTATGAGGTACCACTGTATATAGAATTCTGATTCCTGCCCTTCCTGTAAATTTTGTTTTGTAAATATTCTGTTCCAGATTTCCCCATGCCATTTTGATTTTAGGATATAAAATTATGATTTCTTTTTTATCCAGATGTTGTTGTTTAACTGGAAAGCTTTTGGGCATAGAACTGTCTCTTTAAATGTATTTTAATATTGCCATCTGAAGTTCCTTAGGGCAGTGCATAGATAATCAGACTCTGTACATATTGCTAACTACTGTACATGATTAATATGTAATGACTCAAGAGGGGTTAGGATGTCACATTTTTCATGAGGCATGGATATTCCTACGTTTCCTAAAAGCATAAGGCAAGAAGTATCATGCAAATTAAGTTTCTTATCTGTCAAATATTCTACCTTACATCATATCTGAGGAAATTAATGTGACATTTATTTTGAGACATGAGAATAAAGATGAGATATAGCAGGACTGATCTACTTATAATTTCTTAAGGCAGACAGAGTGATAATTAATGTACTCTGTGAATTTATCATATAATTGAGCACTCTAACTAGTGCTCATATTAGTCCAGCAGCTTAGATGGAGTACCTTAGTTAGCATCTGCTATTAGCTTTACATACGGATGAGGGAGGAGTAGGTGGTGCAGTTTATGGTAGTCTAGCAAATGCATGTAACACCCTATATTGCATTTCAGAGTTGGGAAGTAGGATAAGTTCAGTATTGATGGCCCAGGATTGTTTTCTTCTGATTTTTTTTCCATATTTGCCTGTAAATCATTCTTTTGTTTTACTGTGATTACTTACTTGGTTACTTGGTTGATCTGTACTTTAACCGCCTAGTTTGATGTGGCTGATTGAAGCATCATCTCCTAGGACATTTTATCAGCCTCTCACCAATTGGAGGTCCTACTGCTACTGTAGCTGGGTGAAATAGCACATGGGAAACTGAGGCCCATGTTTTCAATGCTCCTTTACCCATTTTAAATAAGACGACACAGCTGGCTGGGCTCATGTCAAAGTTGACCATGTTAGAGCAATGCACTAGTCAGGTGCATTGCCCGTGTAGCCAGCCCCATTTAGCTGGAATGGAAGACCATTCTGGACCACTAGCCGACACCTTTGTGGCATGGTTGAACCTGCAGGGGAATAAACCCCCGCCATCATAGCTGTCAGATGGCCAGGATCACTGCTGCACCACATTGAGGCGTGAGGTGGGATTTGCAGTGGGTTTTACTGTGAGGGAAGGTAAAAATCAGACTGTACAGAGAAGATTATGGAGAAAAGAACAAGGGAAGCTGCCTTATACCAATTCAGCTTTTTCTCTGTTTAGCCCAGTACAGTCTACTTGCAGAAATGCCCAAGATCTTAGGCAGCATGGATGTGTCACATCTTTTGCTACTTGATCTTTCAACAGGCTATGACAAGAAATGCACTTGTGACCTTAAGCATACAAAACATATGTTCTACCACAGACCTATGGACCTTCCCTTTTTAATTAGGTAGATATTCTGTCTCTGAGGCATCTTAAATGTCTTTGCAGGCTGATGGTGTTAACACCTACTGATGGAAATAAATTAGTCATTTACTGGTTGTCAACAGGATACAATGCAGTTACTGGAAGGTGCACACAGTTGACCTTTATTCCTGCCAATATGTTTTTCATGGGTTTTTATAATAATGTTAGGGTAGATGTCTTTAATAGTCAACTTCCACTACTATTAGCACTTCAGTTTCTATATTCCCACTGAGAATTAAGAGGAAATGCTTATTATCAGAAAGCTAACATTAGGATAGCATTAGTCACTAAGGTGCCATAGTGTTTTTGTCTTCCTTTTTTCCTTTGTTTTATTTCCTGTCTGATATGCTAATGCGGCTACCACTGAAAATTCCATCTACCCCCCAACACCTTTCACTTTTCTTTCTAGAACTGCAGGTTCTCCATCACAGGATTCCTCTTCCAAGGAGCCTCGGTTTCTACTTTATTCTATGAAAAGTGGCAATAGTTCACTTCAGTATGCTGTTTCCAACTTCTCTTTATTTTCTCTTGGTCAGGGAAAGTGCTTCCCTCTTCATCTTCCAGCATTTCTAGTGTAGGCTTAAATTTCCCTTGGATTTCTTAGATGTTAAATCTTCTTGTTTTTCACTTTTGCTGTTCTCTGTTTCTTTGCACTGGCTATCATAATAGTTCTTCTTGTTTCTATGATGGCCGCTGAAGAACTACATTCAGGGTTCTGACCAAATTCATTTAATTTATTTTTTATTTTTATTTTTTTCTTGGCTGTTCCCCATCTAAGTTTTCCTTTTCTTGTGAATATAGGAATTTCTTTTGCTTCTGTTTTTTTGCATTTCCCCCATGTTTTACTCTATTAACAGTTCATGATTACCACAGCCAGCTCCTGGTCGTGTTTTGGCAGAGAGAATGCTGCTTCTCCGTCTCCTGCTTCCAATTACATAGTCAATTTGATTTCCATGTTAACCATCTGTTGATACCTATGTGCACTGCTGTCTCTTCACAAATCTTTATGAATAGTTCTCCTCCTCTATTTCTATCCCTTAGGTCAGATTTTAATTTAGATAGGTGTTAATCTAGAGTTTTTCAGAGTTAGCTATCAATTTTCTAAGGAAAAAATGAATGTTTTTCTAGCTCTGCATAATAGAGTATAATTGTAACATGGCTCTCCGTTTTCAGAGACTTGCTTGCTACTTCTCAGAAGCAGAGAACTTTCCTGAATGGATTTAATATGTTGACATTTCCAGCAGGGTAGATGTTCATGGGTTGCTGAGGTGAATGCTTTCATGCCTCTGATGAAGCCATGTGCTGTCCTTAAATAGATAAATAGAACTCCCCAGTCTTCAAGGAGCTACAGGGCTCTTTACAGTTGTATTGTAAGAACCTCTCAATTCCTCTAGATCCATGATAGTGAACCTTGGCACTCCAGGTATTCTTGGACTTCAATTACCAAAAGCCCATGTCAGCACTCCTGCTGATTAGGGCTTCTGGAAATTGAAGTTCAAGAACAGCTAAAGTGTCAAGGTTTGCCATCACTGCTCTAAATCATTATGTGTAATGTGATGACAGTGTCAGTGACCATTTATAACAGGAGTTCTCAACCTTTTAAAGCCGGGGGTTGGGTCACACTCCCTCAGACAGCTTCGGGGGCCGGACAGTCATTTTGCTCTTCCTCCACCACATGGCACTTCCTGGTGTGGTGGAGGTGTTGGCGAGCCACATAAAATGGTGCCATGGGCTGCATCTGGGCCCCAGGCTGCAGGTTGAGAATCCCTGATTTATAACATTTATGTGTCATGATGCATTTCATGTCTACTACTCATAATGTCTAGATTAATCTAATATTTGAGAAGCTGTCATTCCAGACCTATGAATCTCACTGTGAAGCATAGGACTACTGTTTGAAATATAAACAAATGCAGCCCCCTGAATCCAAGTGCTACATCACCTTTATTAGGAAGATGGTTGTTTTGAAAAGCATTGCATCTGGCAGGATCTACAATATGAAACTAGGCCCCAGCTGCAGGGCATGAAGTGCAACTAATGTCATGAAATGCAAGCCTCCAAGTTTCCATGTGCAGGTTGCAGGTGAAACAAAAGTTGACCTGAGTGCAATGCTTCAGGAATCGTAAATCTGTATCCCTGAGCAGAGAATTCAAGCCACCATTGTCTAGACACCTTACTTCAGACCACCACGGTCTAGCTGATTTTTCAGTTACTAAGATAGAAATGCGGTCACATCAAAAGACCTTAAAAGGGGGTGGGGAAGACTTCTGGATTTATGGATTTGACACAATTGAACATCATGGCCCGAAACTACAGGTGATATAATCTCCACCTTTGAAACACATTGTCCTTGATGATTTCTTACTACCACCTGGGATGTGGCATACTTTATGTCCAGAAATGAAGAAGATAGAAGCTCAGCCACCTGGCCATAATACTGGTTTTGTTAGTAGTTTTAATAAATGTATGCTTTAAATGGCTAATCACATCCTTCTAGTATTCAGGAGAGTCTTGTATGATGTGCTGTTTGATGCTGCAAATACAACACCCCTGTTCTGCCTCTCAGGCCTGACATTTCTCTTTTTCTTTGCCTACGCACATGATTGTGCATTTGCAATAGTTCAAGGAAGGGCAAGGTATCAACGGAGTCATACTCAATGAGGCTCCATGTTTTATGGCAAAGGCGCAGTCTTCATTACTTTGTGCTTAAGCTGTTCCATCAGAAAACTGCAGAACAGCTTAAAAGATGTACATACTTGTGAAGGAATAAAGCAAAGGAACTGGCAAAGGCATGGAATCGAAGTGTGTCTAATTTTTGTTAATCGCTTCACTGATGTATTTCTCTCTCTCTCTGCTTCCTTTCCTTCTCAGTCTGTTCACAGTTCTCCAAGGGTGTCTACGCTATCTTTGGCTTTTATGAGAGGAGGACTGTCAACATGCTCACATCCTTCTGTGGGGCACTCCACGTCTGCTTTGTAACACCCAGCTTCCCTGTCGAGACATCCAACCAGTTTGTGCTTCAGCTTCGCCCAGAACTACAGGATGCCCTCATCAGCGTTATAAAATATTACAACTGTCAGAAATTTACATATATTTACGATGCTGACCGGGGTAAGTCTAAGTAGACAATGAGACAAGCAATATGAAGTGGGACTGAGGTGAAGAGAGAAAAGTCCTAATTACAGGATGCTCTAGGACTGTGAGGTCAAAGTTCATTTCTGTTAGAAATGGATTTTATGTTTCTTTATGGAAAACCCCATTCCCAGCAATGCAGAAATTAAAGTTGCAAGAAAGGCCTGATCATAAACTGAAAGGTGCAAGCAGAGCACGCTTCTAATCAGGTTAACAACATTTTGCAGACTTAGGTGCTCTGTTGATTATCATCATCGTCATCATCATCCCACTTATTTGTTCCTAATCTTATCAGTGAACAGACAGGTTTCCTAAGGCAGCAACAGGGAAGTGAGGGAGGGAGGAATTTTGAAAGGGCAATGGGCATTGGCTCCTTTTAGTTCATCTTTAAAGGGCAAAGCAAGGAGCCTGCTTCTCTCTGCACTTTCCATTCCTTCTTTCTCCTTCCACCTTTTCTCTTATCTGAATCAGAAATTACAGGTGTTGGGACTAACATGTTTATAAAAGAATTTTCAGCAAAATAGGCACAGACAGATTATCATTAATCTGACATCTTTCTTTTTATCTTTCATTTCCCCACTTCAAATTGCAACACCCAAATGTTAGATTTAATGTAAAGGAACACACGGGGGGGGGGCACACTGATGAATTCTATGAGTGATTCCAGGCTGTTTGTCCCACCTTCTGTTTATTGGGAGATGCATAGATGCCCATTATTTAGTTCATATTTGCAAATTTATCCAAAGACACAGTACACACATATCATATATGGGTGCAGTGGTGGGCTCCCCAAAAAATTACTACCACACTGTGGCCGTGGTATGGTGGGCGTGGCCAGGGGTAAGCCCTGCGTTGCACCCAAATTAGGACTCCTTTATTTCAAAATTTGGATGGGCAGGGCCAGCCGGAATTTCTGCTACCGGTTCTGGCGAACTGGTGCGAACCTGCTGATGCCGATCACTGTATGGGTGTGAATACAGATAAACAGACATATTACCAGAATTCTGTTGGGACTTATGTATGTATAAGTTACATTTCTTAACTTACTATGGCAAATTGCTGCTAACTTACAAGACATTGATCACATTATAAAGAGTGTGTCATTTGAACAATCAGATATGTGCTTTGTAATGTAAGTAGGTAGTTAGTTAGTGAGAATTCCCTGTGGTGACTTACACACTTGTTATATACTATCTAATTGAAACCAATTTCTAGTGACCTTAATAAAGCTTTGTCATTTCACCCCAAGTGAGCTGGCTGTGGCTGAGCAGAGATTCAAACCCAGGTCTCCTAAGTCTTGGTCCATCAGTCTATCCACTACACTAATCTGGGTATATCTCATCTATATACCTATGCCAATTATCTGCCAATCTGTATGTCCAGAAGTTAGTAATGCGATGCGTCTTGCTCTGACATTAAAGCAGGAGTAGAATCATGTGTTCCACAGGCCACATAAAGCCTCCAAATGTAACACTACCATCTCTAGAAGGTACTAGACCATTCTAAAGTTTTTTTAAAGGGTTTGCCCATTAGAAGGCTTAATAAGACTTTTTCATCTAAAAAAAATAGGACAAAAAGTAGGATGGAGTTCACAGGACTGTGTAAGGCCCGTCAAAATTAATGGATGGGTTTATGCAGCCCTAGACTCATGGAGATCACTCTCCTGCTAGAAAGGAAAGTTGGAAAAATCATCATATTGCACTGCAACTTCAGGATTACCCAGTCACCAAGCAAGCTGGCAAAGGGATTTTTAAGAAGATAGTCTCAAAGTACAGCACTTCAGAGCTCTGCATATAAAGAATGTATGGAACACGTTCTGCAATTGCTGTTTGTAGCAACTGCATACTGCAATAAAGAAATTAACAATTAATGGGATTTCTGATTTCTCTTCCTCCCCTACCCCTTCCCTTTCTCTTCCCTAACCTCAATCCACCTCAGGCTTGTCAGTACTTCAAAAAGTGTTGGATACAGCTGCAGAAAGGAATTGGCAGGTGACTGCTGTCAATCTCATGACAGCAACAGAAAAGGACTATAAGAACCTCTTCCTGAATCTGGAAAAGAGGAAGGAACGGGTTGTGGTGGTTGATTGTGAATCAGAGCGGCTAAATGCAATCTTGAGCAAGGTAGGTTCTGGCCCCAAGCACTAGAGAGAGTGAAGGAATATAGCAACACTCAAGATTTTTATGTCCTTTTAAAGTGTAGATTGGTTTATTTATGTCCAAATAAGTGCTCCATTAGCCTTTAGACTGCTCTGTAGCTTTGATAGCTGCAGTCTATTATTTTGAATGTTCAAATGGTTGGGGTAATCAACAGGGTTAAAAAGATCAGAATGAATATTATATATAGACCTTTGCAAAGAGCCTGTTTCCATATATTTGTTGCTTTACTCATGCTTATGTTTTCACTGAGGGCTTATGTGATAACATGTGATATAGATCACATGATACATTTTATTTGTTCATTTATCTCTTTTGATCTGAAAATATTCAAAAGTCACATGTGCATAAAAAAACTACAAAAATTGTGTCAGACCCTATGCCGGTGATGGCAAACCTTAGCACTCCAGGTGTTCTTTGACTTAAATTACCAGAAGCCCAAGTCTTGATGATCAGGGCTTCTGGGAATTGAAGTTCAAGAACACCTGGGAGTGCCAAGGTTCACCATTACTGCCCTATGCTCTTTCCTGCCTCATCTTCATTTGGATTCGTTCTCACAATTGAATCTTACCTTTCAAGCTTTGAACAGTTTAGGCAGACAAAATTGAAATGTTTACTTTGTGCTTCTAATCTCACAGGTCACTTGCTTGAAACATTGTTTGTTCAAAGTCTGGATCTAATTTTAATTAGATGGATGTGCTGTGCCTACTCGCTTTGTTTGCAGAATAAAACTTCCTGTCCAGTTCAGATGCGAGAATGCTAGGTTGTCATTATAATTCTATGAAAGCCATGCCACTGTGCAAGAAGGCAGGAGTGTTCACTTAAGGAGAAAGACCCAATTTGTGAACCCCTCTACAGACAGTAGGCTTGCTTTGATGCATAAAATATTGTCCATGATAAAACAGCTGCTGTGCTGTAACTTTGAGAATAGAATGTTTATCAAATTAATCTCACGGTTCCCCTGAGCTTTTCCCATCTGTTTATTTGTGTTCACCTGTTGTCTTATACTTCAAACCTGAACTGTGATTTATGTTGCTCTGAGTTGTGCTTACATTCTAGAGGCTACAGCCACAAAGGATTCCCAGTTCTTAGATAAAAACCATTCATTTGAAAGGTATCACTAAAGGCAAAGGCAGCAGGGCTTAACTCTCCAAGTTGAAAAGAAGGTGCCAGGTTCTTCTCTGAGTAACAAACTTTCATCTTTGATTACAAAGCAGGTATGGAAGGGAGAGCTTCCCTATGCCCTCCAATACTGTAGAGGTTGACCTTCCCTCATATGCAATTTGCAACTCAGATTCTAACATTTTGACACACCGTGCTATGCTATAGTTCTTTTAGAGATCGACTTTTTCTCTATTGCATTTAATTTGCAAGGAGGTTTTATTGTGCAGGGATCATTGGCAACTTATGTGACTGAAACTCCTTTGCTATCCTTTTGAATACTGATTCATTTAGCTGTCTCACAAAGAACTCTGTGAAATCCCTTCCAGCTGCCCAGATGGCTTTTATAACCATAGAATCATAGAATAATTGAGTTGGAAAGGGCCTCTGAGGCCACACAGGCCAACCTCCTGCTCATTACAGGAATACAAATCAAAATAGATCTATCAGGTGGTTGTCCAATTTGCTCCTGAATACCTCCAGCATTGGAGTACTCACCACATCCTGAGACAATTGGTACCATTGTCATACTGCTCTAACAGTTAAGAAAATGTAAATAGTTTCAAGTAACTATGAAATATGCTATGCTTTCTTTAAGAACCAGCCATCCTGAAACCAAAACATATAACATTCCACATCCTTATGGGAGTCTTTTCCAACAGGGCAGAGCACATTGAGCATAGATAGTCATACAAGAAGTTTGGCTAAGCTCAAAGTTCTTAAGAAGGGAAAGGCATTTCTTAAGTAAAAGTGGTCAAATCTGCTTATAGTTTTCTGCTTGGAAAGCTACAGATAATCAGCCATTGTCAATTCTAGGTCCTAGTATTCATACTGTGATCCAACAACCCACCACCAATGGTGGAAGACAAAAAAGATGTAAAATGCAGGATCGGAAAAGCAGCAGCTAAATTCAATGAACGAATAATATTTGGTCATCTAGAGCAGTGGTGTCCAAAGTACGGACCATAGACTGGATCCAGCCCCCAGCACCCTAGCAGTTCCCGGAAGTGGATGGGGGATGTGCCTGGCAGTGCGCATAAGCATCCAGAACATAAGAACATAAGAACAGCCTTGCTGGAACAGGCCACAGCCCATCCAGTCCAGCATTCTGTCTCACACAGTGGTTCACCATTTCCTTCAGGGTCTTATTCCCAAGCAGATGCCTTCACCTGCTTAGGATTCCCTGGAAATGATATTGAGAGATAACCTGCCTATCTCTCCAACCCGGAGGAGAGTGACGGAGATGCATTTGTGCATGTCCGGGGACATCCAGAACCATTTACAGGATGTCTGCAACTACTTCTGGGACTTCTGCAACCACTTCCGGGAGTGGTGCGGATGCATTTGCACAAACACTCCCGCTTCTGGGGGTGTGGTCAGGCCCGCTCAGCTGTTCCAGGGGCGGAGCTGACTGGACAAGGGACAACATTATATAGCTGAGGAACTCAATCTACCCATGTAACTTGGAGGACCCTGAATAGGCTAAGGGTTAGAGTCCCTAAATGCAAGACCAACATGCTCAAGTGAGGGTGCTGGTGGACAACAACACACGGTGTGAATGTGGAGAGATACAGAATCTGGCTCATTTACTGACCTGCCAGTCACTGCCTGAAACGTGCACTGATGAGGACTTAGGTTTGCCCAATGACAACGCCAAGAAAGTGGCTTTATTTTGGCAGTCCAGGGTTTGATCGGAACACAAAAGAAGTAGAAGCAGATTTTATGTTTATTTCTCTTAAGTGTTTTTTGTGGTTGACTTTTGCTGTTTGGCAAAACCCATCTCACAAATAATGGAAAGATTGTTGTAAAACAGCAAAATTTCTAAATAAAACAAAAAATTATTTTGTTCTATTTCTTGTTCCTCCTTTCTAACCTGCAGTAATAACTGAAAGGTAAGACCCATTTTCTTTTGCCCAAACATCTTGCAACTACATTAGATTCAAGGTTTGTGGGTGTGAAAATTCATGTAACAGAAATAAACTTTTCAAAAAAGATCATGCTGACTTGCAGTAGTTCCAGAACTCATTTGCTTGTCAGTCATTAATTATCTTACCAGGAGATCTGCATTGTGTGAAAGGTAGTGAAGCCTTACTTATTTGTATCCAGAAGCATGCAAACAAATGTCTGCTCTGATAACACTAATTGAGGTGCTGGGAGATTAGCATAGGAAACAGACAGCTTTTAATATATACTCAAGAGCTTTTCAGTGGGAAAAGGCTAAGGCAGGCGAGCCAGTTAATACATGAACAAATTTCCAATAGCTGCTAATCCATTTGTTTGATAACCCATTCACGTAACTCGTTTTTATGGCTATCTTCTCTAAAAGCAAGTCAAAAGAAAAAAAAAAGAGTACAGAATTTGATTTGTGCAGGATCCATTCTTGTTTATAGTTGGAAATGTGATACCAATAATAAAAAATCAGGAGAGAGAGAAAAGGACTCAAAGCTGTGCTCACTGAATATCAGCTGTCTTTTCTGTTGCAAAATAGATATGACCCTACATCTCTGGCTTGATATATGCGTGATAGGAGCATAGCAGTCATTTATCCAAACAAATGGGTAGAAATGCAAAGCCAATAAAAATAGATAGGGAACAATAAAATAACTTTGCCCTTTAGAAACAGCCTTTTTTGTTCCAGAAAGGCAATGCTATGTAGTATTGGCCAAGAACCATGATGGCACCATGGGTCATTGGACATTCATATTGACAAAGAGCAGTAAAACTGCCTGCATTGAGCCACAAAGGTCATAATGGTGGTGGGGGGATGCTCAGACAACAGTTTTCTGTAGAGGAAGTTTGCGTATAAACATATAACAATGCCCTTTCTCTCAGGCTAGATTTCAGTGCTTTGAGGCAACTTTTGCTCTAAAGATATTGTGCAGCAGGAACACCGTTAAATATGCCAGGTCAATTGCATCAGAGTGTATGACTGACCTTTATTCAATTTGACTCCAGCTGGCATCTGAAACTATTACAATTCTGTAAGTCTGGTGTTTTAACAGAATGTTGGCAAAATGTTGTTGGCAGTTGTAGGATGACCATAGACTTTGAGCAGCTTGGATGGATATAGAAATATATCACTACTGATGAGGTATGGGAACACAATTAATTCAGGCTTGCATTTTAATTTGTGCTTTGCAAAACATATGTAAACTAAAATGCACAAGTTCTACTTAAATGTTCTCAGCTTTCCTAATGTCGTAAGGGACTGTAGTTGCTTGGTGGTTGCTTGGTAGTTGCTTGGTGGTTGAGATGCTGAACTTGATGACCGGCAAGTCAACAGTTCATGACCCGAGTGCTGGATGACAGAGTGAGATCCCATCTCTGTCCCAGCTCCTGCCAACCTATCAGTCCAAAAGCAAGAAATTGCAAGTAGATAAATAGGTACCCCTTCAGCATGAAAGGTAATAGTGTTCTGTGTATCTGTGTAATACAGCATCTAGTCATGCTTGCCAGGCCCATGCTGGGGTATCAGGCAAGTGGGCAGCATCCCACCCCATCCCAGGGGTGGAATTTTATTTTTTATTTTTACGTATTTTCTTCCATTTTTATTTATTTATTTATTAACCAAGGGGTGGGCAGGCCTGAGGAGCTGTCGCTAGAGAAGGGCAGACAGAGGTGGGTGCCTCACACTGTCTTGGTTGTGCATGTGCTCCCACCCTTTCTCTGCCACCCTCCCTCCCTCCCAACTGGGAGCTGCAATGACCACCATTGCTGCCTGAAGCAAGGTTGAGTGTCGGTTGCTTGCGTGGCGTGGTGGTGGCGGCATTACATCTCTGGAGGGGGGCAAGTGCTTTGTCCTTCCTCCTGAGCTCATGACTGTGAGGCTCAGTGCCCCCTCCAGATCCAGGAAAGTGGGGGGGGGGGTGAGGGAGAAGAAGGGAAATGTGTCTATCCCATCCCATCAAAGCAGACCCCTCTGAATGGACTGGGGAGAGGGAGAGACGTGGGGATGATGTAATAGCCCTGGGGCCGCAGCGTTGTGAGTTCAGTCCTGACCAAGATGCAAGGTTGACTCATCCTCTTCTTTCATCCTTCTGAGGTGGGTAAAATAAGTACCTAGCATCATGTTCAGGGCAAAATGCTAATAACCTCCTTGTGAACTAGAATACAGTATAAGTCTAATTGTTATTGCTCTTGCTATAGAGTTGGAAAAGCCCCCTTTCTAAGCTGAGCAGCCCTCTCTCCCCTGTCCACTCACCCTCCCTCCTTTCCCTGCTTAAGGCAGCCATCAGTGGAGGCTGCACGGGCGAAGTTGAGCACCTGCCTGCCTCTGCCCCCACCAGGCTGACGTGACATCTGAGATGGGGGAGTGTGCTGTAGAGAGTGCGGGTGGGAAACGAAGCACGCTCAGCTCCCACAGAGCGCGGAGGTGCAGCAGAGTGGCTGGGGTTCGAGACCAGAGAAGTGGCCACCCCCAACTCCTTTCTGGCAGCCCCCAGGGGTTATGTATGTTATGTATGTATGCATGTTCATTATACTGTAAGGCAAGATTGTAACCACTCCAGATACAAACGATATCAGCTGTAAAGGAACGCGAGCAGACAGCCTATAGAGGGCAGCTGCGAGCGTTCACTCTCACATGGTTCACATTGCTCAATCACGGACAGCCGCGGGAAAAACCTTCCCCGCATTCAGCAGCTGAAGAAAGACCTGCATTCAGCAGCTGAAGAAAGACCTGCATTCAGCAGCAGGAATGGAGGCGTGCCTGGGCGAGGCCACGCCGGTAGCAACCAATCAGCTACCGTCCTACAAGATTCAAATGTAGAGAGCTACTGTATATATTGAGATGTATCACCGCCATTACCTCATGCTTAACTGGAACCTCATGCAATAAACCTGTGTTAAACCAACCCTTCGGTTGTCCGGTCGTCTTTGGTCCCATACACTAAATTGGCGACGAAGGTGGGATATGGCTGCCCACGGGACCAAGACATGCGCCGGCTACGAGATCAGGAAGCCGGGAGACTTGGAGCTGTTTGAGATAGACTTCAACGCTGCGCTGGTGGAGCTCGAAGTCTCCGACGAGGCCAAAAAGAGGGCCATCTTCGTCCGCATGCTCGGACAAGAAACCAAGAGGACCTTGGTGGACCTGATCGCGCCGAGGAAGGTGGGCGACCTCAAGGCCACAGAGCTCCTGGCGGCGCTGCGCGCCCATCTCCGGCCGGCAATAGCGATGTTCCCCGCTCGGAGCGCGTTCTGGAGGCGAGTCCAGGCACCCGGGGAATCGGTCGATGAGTTCGCCGCGGCCCTGCGGTTGGCCGCCGGCCCATGCAAGTGGGAACTCCCCGACGTCACCCTCCGGGACTGCCTGCTCTGCGGTCTGAGGGACACAGAGACTCAGCGCGCGCTGATGAAAAGGGAGCCGCCTCCCACGTGGCAACAAGTCCTCGACGCGGCACAGGCCGCAGAGGCCACGTCGGCCGGGGTGCACGAACTTCAGGACTGGCGCCCGAAGACCGCCAAGGCAGAGAGTTCGGTGCGCGCGGCCCAGCGGACTTCGAACTCGTCTGCAGAGAGCAGCGACGACGAGGACGTCCGGAGGGTCCAGAGAGAGGGCCGGCGCTGCGATGGCTGCGGCGCCGCCCACGCCCGCACCAAATGCCCATTCCGCAAGGCCGAGTGCCACAACTGCGGCCGGCGCGGGCACATCGCCAAGGTCTGCCGGAAACGACGCGAGGCCACCCGGAGTTCTCCAGACCGCTCGGCGAGGCAGGACCGCACCACGAGGCAGGACCGCACCACGAGGCCGAAGGACGGCACCCGGACCACGAGGACGCGGGACGGAGTAGGGCGAGTCTCCGACGACAGCGAGGACGACGCGCCGGTTTGCAGCGTTTCCACGGAGCACCCCCGTTACTTCGTTGAGGTAGTAATACAAGGGGCCCCTGTTAGAATGGAGGTGGACTCGGGTTCTTCATACTCCATTATTTCCCAGGGGGAGTTCATGAAAATCGCCCCCCGCGTGCGGCCCAAGCTCAAGGCGTTGAGGGCCACGCTGAAGGACGTGCAAGGGAACCGCATCCCAGTGTTGGGGGTTGGGAAGTTCCAGGTCCAGTTCAAAAAGTACACCGCAACGCTTCCCTTAGTCGTCCTCAAGGGGGGTAAATGCAGCCTCCTCGGGACTCAATGGTTCCAGCCCCTGGGGTTGTTCATTGGGGGGGTGCACGCCGTGGGAGCACACGCCGCCGGGACTGATCCAATACAGAGCGTGTGCGACGCGCACCCCGAGGTTTTTAAAAAGGGGCTAGGAAAATTCAAGGGCCCCCCAGTGACTTTCGACCTGGACCCTGGAGTGCGTCCAATCAGACTTAAACCGCGCAGAGTGCCTTTCGCACTAAAGGACAAAATAGAGGCGGAATTGGACAAATTAGTGGGCCAGGGGATTCTTGTTCCTGTTGATTCTGCGGAGTGGGAAACTCCAATTGTAACAGCGCTCAAGGCCAACGGGGAAGTCCGAATATGCGCTGATTACAAGTGCACCATCAATAAGGCGATTCGCCCTAATGCGTATCCGGTGCCGGTAGTCAGCCACTTGTTGGCCAGGTTACACGGGGGGAGGTGTTTCGCCAAACTCGACCTGGCCCAAGCCTACCAGCAACTCCCGGTGACCCCCGCCGCAGCTGCTGCACAAACAATAGTCACCCACAAAGGGGCGTTCCAGGTTTCGCGCCTCCAATTCGGCGTGAATTCGGCGCCCGGGATTTTCCAGTCATTGGTGGAACGCCTCCTGAAGGGGTTGGAGGGGGTGTTACCCTATTTTGATGACGTATTAATTACAGGGGGGAGCCGGGCCGAATTAGCAACAAGGTTGGGAAAGGTCCTGACAATATTCGAAAAGGCGGGGTTGAGGTTGCGGAAAGACAAATGCGTCTTCTTCGCTACAGAGGTTGAGTTCCTAGGGTTCCGTGTTACTCCTGAGGGAATTAGGCCGGCCCAATCCAAGGTAGCCGCCATCAAAAAGGCCCCTCGCCCCACCTCCAAGCCCGAGTTGCAGTCGTTCCTCGGACTGCTCAACTTCTACCACTCCTTCCTCCCGCGGAAGGCAGCCGTGGCAGAACCGCTACACAAATTGTTAAAAAAGGACGAGGCATGGAAGTGGGGCGACGACCAGGAAAAGGCTTTCAATGAACTGAAGCGACTCCTGGCATCAGATGCTGTACTGACCCACTTCAATCCCAAACGCCCGGTGGTCCTGATATGCGATGCATCCCCGGTGGGGGTAGGGGCGGTGCTTTGCCACGTGCTGGAGAACGGTAGGGAGGCCCCGATAGCGTTCTACTCTAGATCCCTGTCCCAAGCGGAGAGGAATTATGCTCAGACAGACAGGGAGGCGCTAGCAATAATTGCGGGGACCAAGAAATTTCATGATTTCGTGTACGGCCGCCCCTTCACCATAGTGACTGACCACAAGCCGTTGCTGGGCATCTTCACCGCAGACAAGCCCACACCCCAGATCCTGTCCCCGAGAATGCTCAGATGGGCCATTTTTCTCAACGCGTATCAGCACGCGTTGGTATACCGGCCCGGGAGGGAAATAAGCCATGCCGACGCTCTGTCGAGGTCCCCCATTCCCCGGGATTGCTGCCACGTGGGCGGAGTAGAGAGGGACCACCAGGTCTTAATGATAGAGGTCCTAGACTCCCCTCCAGTAGTACCGGCCGAAATCGCCAAAGCGACAGGCAAGGACAAAGCGCTGGCCACAGTTTGCTCCTGGGTGCAGAAAGGGTGGCCCGTGTCTTCCCCAGCAGCGGAATTCGACACATTTTTCAAAAAGAGATTGGCGTTGTCCCTGGAGAGGGGTTGCCTCTTGTGGGGACAGCGGGTAGTGATCCCCACGTCTCTCAGGCCGAGGGTGCTTAAACTGCTGCACGTCAGCCACCCGGGGATCGTACGCTCTAAGGCACTAGCCCGCAGTTATTTTTGGTGGCCCCAGTTAGACGCCGACATCGAACACATGGTCGGCACTTGCGAGGCGTGCCAAAGCTCTAGGCCAGAAGAGGCTCGCTCGCCACCTAGGGAATGGGACGCTGCGAGGGGACCCTGGTCCCGAGTTCACGTAGACTTTGCTGGCCCATTCAGGGGAACGCTTTTCCTCCTCGTGGTGGACGCGTTCTCTAAGTGGTTGGAGGTCATTCCAGTCTCGAGCACCTCCTCGACCACAACCATTAAACAGTTAAGGAGGGTCTTTTCCACATTCGGTTTACCCGACACCCTCGTCAGCGATAACGCTAGCTGTTTCACGTCCGCCGAGTTCAGGGCATTCATGGAACGCAACGCCATTCGGCACGTCACCTCCGCCCCCTTTCACCCGGCCACCAATGGCCAAGTAGAGGTCCCGGAGACCTCGACCTGAAATTGTGCCAATTCCTGCTGAGATACAGGGTCACCCCCTTAGCGTCAGGGTACTCCCCCGCAGAGCTGTTGATGCGCAGGAAGCTGGCCACGGGGATATCCAAGCTAGACCCCACGAGAGTAGAGGACAAGGGGCGGAACATAGGGGTGGAACCCACAAAGAGTTTCAGCATAGGCGCTCCAGTACACTGCAGGAATTACGCCAGCGCGGGGCCAGCCTGGGTGCCGGGCACCGTAGTAGATCAAACCGGCCCCGTCTCATACCGCGTAGAGACCAGTACAGGTTTCCTGTGGAGGCGACACGTGGACCAACTCAGGCGTAGGGTCCCCGGAGAGCAAGACGAGGATGAGGCCAGCATTGATTCAGCGTTAGGGTACTCCCCCACCCGTTTAGCCCAAGGGGGAGGAAAAGGGGAGCATGGGTCCCCACCAAGGGGGGAGGAAAGGGAATCAATCCACGGAAATCTTTTGCGGGAGTCCCCGCCAGAGAGGAGGAGCCCCGGGTTGCGGGAGTCCCCGTCAGAAAGGAGGAGCCCCAACCACACTCATACCCCGCGGAAGCCGCGGAAGTCCCCCCGAGGCTCAGAGGCCCATAGAGGTTTAGACGTTGATTTACAGTACCAGGGGGAGTTAGCGGAGTGGTCCCCCACCCGTCCTAGCGAAAAGAGGGGTTTCAGTTCAGCCCCTGGTACCTCCAGTCCCAGTAGCCCCTGTGAGTTAGAATGCAATATAGCGCCCATGTTCCGGAGACCGACACCTCCAAGACCGGAGGCATCAGCGAGTCCGCCCACCACCACAGTCTTAAGGTCCCCCGAGCAGGGATCAGAAGGTAGCCATTCCCCAAGGGCGACCTCATCGGTGCCGCGGTTCACACTAGGAGGGTCCCCGGGGTCCGAGGGCAATAGGCAGGGATTTACCTCCCAACTGTTCATCCCATTCCCTTCCCCAAGCGCAAGGCAGGCATGGACGCCCCACAGAGCCACTAACGAATCCCCGTTTCCCGTTGCAGGACAAGCTCCCGCGGAGTCAGGGATCACAGGCTCTCCAGAATTAGGGCAGGCGCAAGCACGCCCCAAGCGAACGTGCGGCAAGCCACAATGGTTGCGGGACTTCGTCCCATCCTAGGGGGGAGGGATGTTATGTATGTATGCATGTTCATTATACTGTAAGGCAAGATTGTAACCACTCCAGATACAAACGATATCAGCTGTAAAGGAACGCGAGCAGACAGCCTATAGAGGGCAGCTGCGAGCGTTCACTCTCACATGGTTCACATTGCTCAATCACGGACAGCCGCGGGAAAAACCTTCCCCGCATTCAGCAGCTGAAGAAAGACCTGCATTCAGCAGCTGAAGAAAGACCTGCATTCAGCAGCAGGAATGGAGGCGTGCCTGGGCGAGGCCACGCCGGTAGCAACCAATCAGCTACCGTCCTACAAGATTCAAATGTAGAGAGCTACTGTATATATTGAGATGTATCACCGCCATTACCTCATGCTTAACTGGAACCTCATGCAATAAACCTGTGTTAAACCAACCCTTCGGTTGTCCGGTCGTCTTTGGTCCCATACACTAAACTTTCTCACCTTCCCCAGTCCCACCACGGGAGCTAGCAACAGGCTAGAGAGCCAGAAGAGAGAGAACTTTTTCAAGTGGGAGCCATGTTAGTCTGTGCAAGCATATCAGAGAGTAACATTGTTACTTTCAACATTATTATGTTGAAAGGGCTTTTAACTGTTTTTATATTGTTTTTTAATTGTTGCTTAGTGGCCAAAGAGGTGCTCGCTGGACTGTGTACACCGCCCAGAGTCTATTGATTGGGGCGCTATATAAATCAATTGTAAAAATAAAAATAAAAAGAAAGGAAAAAATGCTGTGGCACCTTAAAGACTAACTTCTATATTTTAATGTTAAGTCTGAAGAAGTGTTTTGTTTACTCTCTGAGCAGAGAGGAGCAGCAAAGGGGGAAAATAAGTACATGCACAAGCCTAACTCATGGGTGAAGAGAAAATGGAGGGGAGGGGAGGTATTAGATTTCCTAACATCCTTTCCTTGCCATTGCTCATGCTCCCTAGTTGCGGTCCCATGACGACACCCTAATGACTACTTATCCCCTGCCATCTCATGGAGTCCAGATCGCCCCTGATGCCTGCCACATGACCATGGAAACATCTGCAGATGCAGACAATGCTGGCTCTTTGGCTAAAAATGAAGATGAACACACAGAGAGAGAGTCAGATACGACTGGCTTTTGAGCAAGGGAGGCCTTTACCTAATATTGTAAAGCAATTTTGCCATAAGATCTTATATACAGAAATGCATACATAGGGGTCAAGTACACTCCAGGATAGTCTGCAGCAGCATGTGGAGAGAGAACTACCAGAGGTGCAGGCTGGGTTCAGAAGAGGCAGGGGGATCAGAGACCACATTGCCAACATACATTGGATTATAGAGAAAACAAAGGAATACCAGAAACAAGTCTACTTCTGTTTGATTGCAAACAAAGGTCTGCATAGTCAAAGCAATGGTATTCCCGGTGGTAATGTACGGCTGTGAGAGCTGGACCATTAGGAAAGCTGAGTGCAGAAGAATAGATGCCTTTGAGATGTGGTGTTGGAGGAGAGTTTTGAGAGTCCCCTGGACAGTGAGGAGAACAAATAGGACAATCTTAGAAGAAATCAACCCTGACTGCCCATTGGAAGGTCAAATAGTAAAGATGAAGCTGAAGTACTTTGAACGTCAAATGAGAAGAGAGGATTCACTTGAGAAAGCCTTGATGCTGGGAAAGGTGGAAGGCAAAAGAAGAAGGGGGTGACCAAAGATGAGATGACTAGATGGTATTGTAGATGCAGTGGTGACAGAGTTGTGCAGGTTGAGGAAGATGGTGGAGGACAGAGGTGCCTGGAGGACAATGGTCCAATGGTTGCAAAGGGTCGGAATTGACTGTGTGACTGAACAACAACACACCACATGTATGTTGGGGAGAAAAGATACAGAGATCCAAAGATGAAAGAAACTCTTTCAAAAAAAGATGCATGAGAAAGAATGTGCTCAGAAATGTGGTACACGTGTTGGCTCAAGCCTTAAATCTATCTGTTTTCCTGCAACTGATGAAAGGACATCAGGGAATGGGGAAAAGAAATTAGTAAAAATGAGCCTGACAGATTTGCCCACCTCTAGTCAGTACACTAATAAGGTTTTTTTAAAAGAACAGTATCTTTATCCTAGTTTTAGTTTAAGACTTGTACCCTCATACCATCCAACCAGTCACATCAGTTCTTCCAGGGGCATTCCTTGTACCAAGCCAGGCAGACCACTGATCCATAATTTATTTATTTATTTATTTATTTATTTACACACATTTGTATCCCGCTCTTCTGCCGCATGTGCCACCCAGAGCGGTTAACCACACACACACACACACACACACACACACACACACACACACACACACACACACACACACACACACACACATATGAATAACATACAATCATAAAAAGCATTTAAAAAACCCAAGCCTAAAAAACCACCCTGACCCCTTAAGAAAATAAAACAGTAAAAATGCTAAACAGCTAAAACCATACAAAATGCATTAAAATAGTTTAAAAACATCAGACAGCTCCAGCAAAAACTGGGAGCACTGCAAGGGTTTATGCAGGATCCTTTCCTAGCCCTACCTGGAGAGCCTTAGTATTACTGGCTAGTTTCCCAGCCAAGTACCAAATCTCATGCTGTTTAGCTTCTAAAAGTGTGCTAAGGATGATAGAAAGATATCTGAAGAGTGGGATAAAGAAAATGACTAAATAAATAAACAGATAAATAAATAAGTAAAGGCATGGAAGCTTCTGGACCTTGTTTTCACATGGTGGCTATGCAGCTGTTAGCAGCTGTATGGAGACCTAAATGAAAGTATGAGTCAATTCATTTGGAAGTGCTAGTATGTTCAAAACAACTCAGTGCATTTGGAAGTGACAGCCATATCAGGAGAAATATCATATGATCATAGAGTCAGAAGGGGCCTTTTAGGCCATTGAGTCCAACCCCCTGTTCAATGAAGGAGTCCAAATCAAAGCAGATATGACAGATGGTTGCCCAATTTTCTCTTCAACGCCTCCAGAATTGGAGTGGTCACCACCTCCCAAAGTAAATTAGATCAACATCTCAGGATTGCTTGGGGAAATGATTATTACTGTTTGGTTAATAGGTAGCTTAACATTTAATTAATATTAACCATATGCTTTATGTCTATATGCTTTATGTCTTTATGTTTATATTAAACATATGCAGCGTTCCGTGCGCTCCGGTGTCTAGTCATGCCTGCCACATGACCATGGAAACGTCTGCAGAAGCAGACAGCACTGGCTCTTTGGCTTAGAAACAGAGATGAGCACTGCACCCTAGAGTCGGATACGACTGGCTTTCGAGCAAGGGAAACCTTTACCTTTACCAGTCATGGAATAAAGGGACAGGTCTTGTCCTGCATCAGTAACTGGCTAAGGGACAGGAAACAGAGGGTAGCACTAAATGGACACTTCTCCAAGTGGAGGAAAGTAAAGAGTGGGGTCCCCCAAGGTTCAGTACTGGGACCCCTGCTTTTCAACCTCTTCATAAATGATCTAGAGGTAGGAGTAAAAAGCAAGGTAGCCAAATTTTCTGACGACACTAAATTATACAGGGTAGTGAAAACTGTGAGAGATTGTGAGGAGCTCCAGAGGGATCTCTTGACAATGGGGGAGTGGGCAAAACAGTGGCAAATGAGCTTCAACATTAGTAAGTGCAGAGTGATGCATGTTGGGGCAAAGAACCCCAATTACATTTATAAACTGATGGGGTCTGAACTTTCTGCGACAAACCAGGAAAGGGACCTTGGTGTCCTGGTGGACAACTCAATGAAGGTGTCAACCCAGTGTGCCTCAGCAGTGAAAAAAGCAGACTCAATGCTAGGGATCATTAGGAAGGGTATAGAAAATAAGTCAGCAAGTGTCATTTTGCCTCTTTATAAATCTATGGTGAGGCCCCATCTGGAATACTGAGTACAGTTCTGGTCGCCATACCTCCAGAAGGATATTATGGAGCTGGAAAAAGTGCAGAGGAGGGCAACCAGAATGATTAGGGGACTGGAACACCTTCCTTACCATCTGAGGCTGCAACGGTTGGGCCTCTTCAGCTGTCAGTCTTGACAGCTTTAAGAAAGGATTAGACAAGTTCATGGAGGACAAGGGTATCAATGGCTATAATTATGGATACTTAAGGACAACCTCCGGGTTGGAGAGATAGGCAGGATATCTCTCAATGCCATTTCCAGGGAATCCTAAGAAGGTGAAGGCATCTGCTTGGGAATACCCTGAAGGAAATGGTGAGCCACTGTGTGAGACAGAATGCTGGACTGGATGGGCTGTGGCCTGTTCCAGCAAGGCTGTTCTTATGTTCTTATGTCTTTGGTGCAAAGCTAAAGAAAGGGTGTTGGAAGTTAGGAGGGGATTTGAAAACGGATATTTTGCAAAGTCTTCTATGGAAAGGAAGTATGTTTAGTACATTGAGAGGGGGCGTGTTTGCAATTTTATCTCTATGCCTCTACCATAGAACTTTGGTAGCTAATTGAACTGTGAATTTCAGTGGTAACAGTAGAAAAATGTTCAACACATACATCTTGTTTGCTTTCAATACCTCATTAAAATTAGCTATCAATGCATGTTTCTCTGTTCACTGCTATAGGTCATGTGCTGCAGTCTCTTTAAATATGATGAATTGTGGCTTTAATTTCAAGTCTGTCTAGAAAGGCCTGTGGGAAAGCATGGATTGCACCAGATTGGGTGGGTTCTGAAATGCCACTTTTTCACATATGGCTCACAAAAAAAACCTGCAGCATTGCCCATGTACATCTCTTTAAATTTAAGTTTGGTCAGTATTTCGCAGCAGCACATGCTAAGAGTAAAACAAGGGAGCTGTAAGGAATGGTTGTTAAGTATTACAGGCAGTTGGTTAATCCAGATAAAATCACCAAAGGGTTTCAAAAAAAGATATTCCTTCAGTGATTATTCCTCAGTTAAGGAAAAATATAAGAAAATTCAGAAATCTCAATGGCTTCTTCTGAAATTTAGGAGAAATCTGGTGACAATCTAGGGATGCACTGATTTTAATGCAGATATTGTACTCAGTGCCAAGTGTCAATCAGTGGTTAACTAACCTGACAACCCTAAGGACTAATGGCCTTGCGTAACGAAGTCCAAAGGGAAAGGCGATTGTCCCCAAGTGGATTAAATCCCACCTCAATCCATCTTGATGGATGATAGCAGCTTCATCAGTACTGGCCTGGGGCTGATGAGGACTTTGTGTGCCAAAAGGGCCCAGGACCAGAAAGTGACTCACAAAACATGATCAGTGGTATTGGGTGTCATGCTGCAATGGGGAAGGCAAATGGAAGGCCACTGCATTATATTGTCCTCAGGACAATCTTCATGGCTGATCGCCATGAGGATCGCCAATATTTGGAATCGAATACAGCAGCAGCAGGAGAAGATTTCTTCTTTGCTATAGTGCAGTGGTGGTGAACCTATGGCATGCGTGCCAGAGATGGCACTCAGAGTCCTTTCTGTGGGCACCCGTGGGGTCACCCCAGCACAGAGTTCACCACACCCCTCCGCCCAGCAGCCCAATGGGAGCATTTCCTTCCTCCCCTGTTGCTGTGTTGACACTTTGTGATAAATAAGTAGGTTTTGGGGTTACAGTTTGTGCACTCAGTCTCTAAAAGATTCACCAACACTGCTATGGTGAAAGCCTTCTGGATTCTGTCAGCACTCTTCAGGCGCTGCAGAGTCAATACAGATTCACTTGGGGATGGTGTTTTGGTTGCAGCTTTCCCCTCTGTATTACCTTACAAAAAGGTTACCTGAAGAGCTCCTTGAGACTATCTCAGTTTGTAAAAGGGACTTTTCAGTCAGCCCACTGGGTTCCCTTTGTGCAAATGGCTCCTAAGAATGCCAAATTTACTAAAACACCACATCAGTCTATAGAAAGCTGTCAGAAAGGCACCTCCTCTAGTTCCTCTGTACTTATGAAATGACTCCAGAAAAGACTTGGCAAGGAAGGATCATGTCAACTCCTTTCTACCTAACCTAATAAGAGAAGATTTTCATAATCATGCATTTGTTACATTTATACTTGTTTACTTGTTACATTTATTACTTATGAAGGACGCGTACAATGTCCTTTCCTCTTTGCCATGATTTAATTTTCAGAATAATTTGTGACAATTCATGCCACTTATATGCTGCATGAAGTTTTTGTTTAATTGGAAGATAAAAAAAGAGGAAAATCTGTGCCCAGCCTTTCATTCCTAAATCTTCCTGTTCTCCAATAAGATGATGTTACCAGTGAGTCAGATGGTAACTAGGATATTATACTTGACTGAAGTCCCAATCTGTTCCTTTGCTGAGAGGGCTCTTGGGATTGCTAATGGGACATGGAACACTTCACTTTTGGTGCACGGTCTGAAATGCAGTGCAGTTTAGTAGAGTGAAAGTCATTACTGCCAGCTTATAGCTGTGTGGTGGCCTAGATTAAATGACTTTGAAAATGCCAACATATTGCAGCCATGTGGCTGTGACATACACAATAACAAACCTTTGAACAATATTTTGGCAGCCTTGCTAGAGAACTCAAAGAGTTCTTGAGTACAAGCAAGTCTTTCCACTGTGACCCGTTGAATGCACTCTATCCAAGTTCACAAAACAACATTTGACAGGTACCATTTGCAAGGAAGCTTGCAAATGGCCCATTATAATTTTAAATGGAACTTTGGACAGAACAGAAGGTTCTGTTTGATTTAAATACAGATTAACTTCAAATTGGTGAGAATTAGGAAAAACACACTGGTATTGTGTGCCTCTATTTTCATCTCATCTTGTATTTTTTTTACTGATAAATTATGGTGTTCAATTAAATATTTTGTGTTTCATTGTTGCAGATTGTCAAAATTGAAAATAATGGCAAAGGATACCACTATATTCTTGCAACTTTGGTAAGTAGAATTTTGTCTGCTTCTTCATGAACACATTGGAAGATTTCTGATTGGTTTTAGTATTTTTTACATGTAATTCCCTTGAAACAAGGGCTGCAAAACACTTACAGTAGAACCCTGCATAACGAAAAAACTCCATTCCATGGAGCTCTGCGCTATGCGGTTTTTTTCGTTATGTGGTTCCCTATGGGAGATACCCCACAAAATGATGTGTACGTGTGGAAGTTTGTTAACTACGGTTCCCATTAAGCGGGTATACCTCGGTTATCAAAAACCCTGCATAACGGGGGAGGGGGGTTTTGTTATGCGGGGTATCACCATTGCATAATGGACGCTTCATGGTGCTAATTTTTCGCTATACAATGCGTTAGTTATGCGAGTCACCACTGTACTTCTGAGTAAAGATTATAGGAGCCTGTTATTGTTTGTGGGAAAGTAATGGCTTGAACATGCAACTGAAATATACAGTTGTGATATTCTCCAGCCAATTACATGCAATTGTATGCATAGATATTGTCTTTACAGTATGTTGCGTTCGAATTGCATGGTTGTACTTTTATATATTTGCTTAGACTATATGTTGTTGTTGTGTAAGTAAAATTGTCCAGTTCATTAAAATTAAAATTTGCTTCTGGTGGCTTATAGATAGAGGTAATGGAGAATTGTGGTGTTTGAATGGTGAGAATTTCAGTGTTGTTTGCTTCCATCAATTTTAGTCCTGGTCACCCAACATTACAGCATTCTTAGATCCAGTAGTTAAATGTTTCAAAAGAATCATATGCTTCCTCCAAGCAGAAGATCACAAACATCATTGCTTTGATTTTGTGCTGCGAGGTTTTATGTAAAGTCAGAGAAAGAAATTGTGTAGTTTCTCAGAAGAAGAAGAATTAAATATATTAGACCTCTTCTAGGTTGGTGGTCTAAACCTTGCAATTCCTAAACATATCCTTGTATCCACACATGCTAAAAAGTAAGAGGACTCTTTTGTATCTAAAACAAAGGGATGGGAGTCACCTTTAGCTCACATATATGAAACGTTGGCATCTACATGGTCACCTGGATAAAAGGGATTTTGAAAATATTTATTTGGATTAGATAATTTTTAAGATTAGCCTCAGGAAGTCCTTGACTGATTTAGAGAAAAGTGGGGTACAGAGCAAGCATACATCAAAGAAGAAACATGCTCCTCCTAACATACTGGCTGCTGCCTCATTTGTCAGCAGCTACATTTGTTCATTTTGACAAGTAAACAGTGATTTTCACAACTCTATGTGTAAACGAATGTTATACAAAATGAATGCTTTTTGCAGTACACAGAAATTGATGGTGTGTGTGTGTGTGTATGTGTTTCCTAGCAGGAACAGGTTTTCTAACAAAATGATTACATTCTACATGAAACTGCAAATGACATTTTCATGTTCACACACACACAAATCAGCTCTGCATTAAAGAAAGCTGAAAAAGGCTGATCCTCAGAGACTTTTCAATTGAGCAATGAGAAACAAACCATAAGTGGTTGGTGCTCTTCTTTCTACTCCCCCTTTCTTCTTATGCTTCATGCATAATATAAGAAAACGGCACTTCTTCATTTCTCCTGATGTGACATGCAAGAGCTATGCAGACACTGCTCTGCATGCTATGCAGAGAATGCAAAATAAAATAAAACACTTCTTTTTCCTTTGGGGACCTCAGACATTGTCCAATTACCTTTCTTGGTTTTCTATAATTTTGAAACACAGACTATGAAAATTTTTGGCCAATGCTTGTTGCTTTGTACCATTACCTGAGTACAGTACTGTTCAGTAGTCTCTACAATGCTTTGTCAAGGGCATAAATCACATTCCTAAAAGGAATGTTCAACAAATACAGAGTGTGCCAAAATGTATACACCTTTCTCTAAAAACTGTATAAAAATTATAATACGCAATATATATCTTACCAATAATAAACAATGAATACAATCCACTTTTGACTTCTGTGATTTCAAGAAGTGCTCAAAGTGGTTACCATTAGTGTCCAGGCACTTCTGCATATGGCAACTGTTCACTTGTATTGCTGTACACAGGGCCGCCATCGGGGCAGTACTACCAGTGCTGCCATATATGGCCCGGAGCTGACAGGGGCCCTGTCGCTGCTGGCCATAACTGTGACGTTACTATGTGTGTATATGGGGGGGGGGCGGGAATAGGATTGATCAGTATGGGGCTGCACATGCCATTTTAATTCCTTCCTGGAGTACTGCCAGTGTAGCTGGTTTTCTATGCTAAACCACATCCTTTTAAGGTCCCTCATAGGCAGAAGTCAAGGGGTGTTAAGTCAGGAGAATGTGGAGAAAACTGAACTACACCTCTGCAAAATGGCCTTGTGCTCCTCGAATGACAACCGTGCTTCTGTCATTTTCTTTTACTTTCCTGACTGTCGCATGTTGACACTAGCATTCATTCTTTTGAGCAAAAGCCATACTACACATTGCTACTGTAATTTAATTCCACTTCGAAAAGTAAGACATAAGTAACATCTCTTAAAATGTGTATGCATTTTGGCACCCTCTGTAAAAATGTGAGACTGCCTTTATTGCTATAGATGCTATCTTGCAAAAGGCTTCTGTAGTTTGGTTGAGAAAGTGAAACAGAATGATTTGGATTACCCTTTAAAAGAGAGAGAGAGGGAGAGCTCACC
Organism: Bradypodion pumilum; assembly: GCA_035047305.1. Taxonomy (NCBI): domain Eukaryota; kingdom Metazoa; phylum Chordata; class Lepidosauria; order Squamata; family Chamaeleonidae; genus Bradypodion; species Bradypodion pumilum. The sequence continues at coordinate 354,247,882 of JAWDJD010000002.1, forward strand.
TGTTCAAGAAGTATGATCTGTGATGCCTTTAAAGGTGGAATTCAAGGAACAAAGGCTTTATGAAAACAAGCTTAGAACCTTATAAGATAAGATAAGATAAATCTTTATTGTCATTGTCCCCTTACGGGAACAACGTAATTTCTCGGTTGCTATATATCAACTCGAATAAGGCATACCTTAATTTAAATAGTTACAGAAACACCAATTAAGATAGTACCGTACAGTACAATTTAAAAATTTCAAAACTTCAAAATTTTAAAATTCTAAAAATTTTAAAATTTAAAATAAGATAAGATGACTTCAGAGTCCATAGTTTCCATTTAAGGCCAAAATTGCTCTGGAGAAGAAACTGTTCTTGAGATGGCTTGTTTTTATCTTCATTGTTCTATATCTCTGTCTCAATGGCAGAAGAAGCATTCCCTTTCTATTGCAAACATTTCTTCTTAACTTCTGCTTTAGCTATTCTGCTTCTAGCTGAGGTGTTGCATAAACAAGTATTAATGTTGAGCAGAAGAAAATTTGTAACTGAAAAGAACAACACTTTTGAATTCTATACAAATATTTCACATGTAGCACTTTCTCTGTATTTCGTACCCCAAAATTTCCCTTTGAAAAAAATTAATTTGCAATATGGATAATACATACCCAGGAAGTATGTTTCAGGTATAATAAGAAATAAATTGAAACAAGTAGGAGAGAGTGTGACCTTCCATGCTATGTAGGAGTGTGACCTTCCATGCTATGTTTTAGCAAAAAGCTTGAAAATCATGCTACTGGCTCCTTGTGTCTTTCTGGGCACCATTCAAAATTATATAGTCTTGGTCTCTCAATTCTTAAACAGTCTGGGATCTAGGAAAGCAAATATATGAATATTAATTCTGTCAATGACTAAGTAGCAATGACATTAGAACTATACAGTGGAACCTCGTACAACAATTGCCCCAGATAGCAACAAAATCGCATAACAATTGGGTTTTTGGGGAGGGAAATGGTGTCTCGCATAACAATTTTCCCTATGGAAAAAATCGTACAACAATTTTTCAATGGGAAAAACAACTTAGCAAAAAAAATTGTTGTACGATTCAGTCCCATAGAGAAAATCGCTATATGATGCATGAATCATATAACAATTGTTTCGTACAACAACGAGCCCCATGGAATGGATTAAAATCATTGTATGAGGTACCACTGTATATTATTTCCAGCATCAGAGGGAGTAGATTTATTCATTCATTCATTTGTGGGGAGGGAGGAAGCAAAATGCCAATTTTGCACAACCTCTGTGTAGGATTTTGCTCCTCATGTACCAGGATTTTGCTCCTCATGTACCATTGTGCATTGGAGGCATCAGCTGCAGTAAAAGAGGAATTTCTCATGTTTGGAGGGGAGATTATCACTTAGCAGCAGATTGGCAGCACTAGAATTATGGTGTGCCAATGCTCTGAGTAGCTGATTAGAGGATTGGCTCCTTAATATTTATGCCATTCCCAATCCTTTGCTGGGGAGATTGCCCCACTTCCACCAAGGATACTGCCACAGCCGCTAGCCTCAGTGAATGCTGCTGACAATGACTTTGATCAGTGTCTGCCAGTCAGCTCAGTGTTAGCTGGTACTCACCCTCAGACCTCTGCTACTGTCCTAGAAGAACGGTAACCTATGGAAAAGGATGCCCATGCCCTGTGTTACTTCTATAGACATACTAGTGTAGCATAAGCCTATTGGACATAGTGCAGAGCTTACTTTTAAGAAAAGGTGGCTTGCGATCGAGGTGGTGGGTGCCCCCTGAAATTGTGAGGTGAGGTGCCCCTCTTTTCCCTGGACTTTTGCGTGAACATGGCCAGAAGTACACTGTTACTGTACACATCATATGTTGTGCTTCTTTTCTCTTAAGCAATTTGTAAATGGGCAGAAATTAGCTAAACCTTATTCGTTAATTCCAAAAAAATTTCCTTTAAGCTTCTACTCAGCATTTGGCTGTAAAAGACGCATTCTCCCACAGCATTCTCCCATAGTGATGATACAAAATAGGATGATCTTTTTTATTACCACAAATGCGACCTACTCTTAATGATAAACTCTGTGTGAGTGAGTGAGTGAGTAAGTGTGGGAGAGGGGAGAGAGAGTGTGTGTGTGTATGTATGCTCTCTGTGTTTAAATTCTGTGTGTATATGTTTGTGGGTGTGTAGGTACAGAGGTAGGTCACAATAGATCTCCTTTACCTCAGAAGATGATAATGGGAAAGAACAAGGACACAATGACATGTTTAACAGCACTGTGCTTCATTGGTTCCTTTCTGTTTCTCTCTTTATTTTTTCACATGTTTTTGTTGTACATAACTGGCACATGTATTAGCAACTACTGTATAATCAGATTAAATATCACAATAATTCAGTGGAAGACAAGGAACATGTGTCTTGTTGGAACACATCCTAGGCAGATAGCCTTCTTTCTTCTAAACACCGTTGTCATTGATCGGTTGTGATAGAAAAGAAAGAGAGATTCTGTATTCCTCTCAGGAATTCTAATCTAATAAAAGTATTGAATCTCTGTGGCACATTCACTCCATGTGATATCTTATAAATGTTCCCCTGCAAACTGTGCTTGTAATGGCTGCTTTGGAGCGGAAATTATTGCAGAGGTGATCAATTTGATTTGCAAAGTTCTTTTGTTATATAAATGCATTCCAACAGCAGGAATAACAGACTTGGGGATAAGTCACAAAAGTGGGACTTCAAAAATTTAAGAGAATTCTCTGAGTTGACTGCCACTTAGTCCGGAAAGGCTGCCATTAACAAACAGGAGTCAATGCCAACCTGTCTTTATTGTAAGTGATGAATAAACCCACTTCCAAATCAGTTCTCCAACAGTGACAGAGTCCTTAGCAGTTGCTAAATAAGATTTATGTTCAACCCTTACAATAAATCATCTCATGGAAACAAGACGGGTAGATAAGTGATGCTGTTATAGTCCAGGTATAAGAAAACCAGGTATTCTTAAAGAAAGCAGAAAGAATGAGATATCTTATTCTTATACAGTAGTTCTCAACAGACACCCTGGCCAAGACACACTGGTTATGTATGCTGGAGATGTTTGCTTCAATACTGATATTACTCAGTAGGTCTAAAATAGGTAAAGGTAAAAGTAAAGCTCACCCTTCCTTGAAAGCCAGTCATATGGGTTCAATGCTCATCTCTGTTTCAAAGCCAAAGAGCCAGTGCTGTCTGCGTCTGAAGACATTTCCATGGACATGTGGCAGGCATGACTAAACACCGGAGTAAATGGAACACTGTTTACCTTCCCACCAAAGTGGTACCTATTTACCTACTTGCAATTTCTTGCTTTCAAGAAGGAAGGAGCAGGGACAGAGACAGGACCTCACTCCGTCATGCAACACTCAGGTCTTGACCTGATAACCTTTCAATCATCAAGTTCAGCATCCTAACCACTAGGCCACCACAGTCCCAGTCCTAAAAGTAGCTTATTCTTCTACTCTGTACATTGCAGGCGCACCCCCCAAAGAAAGGCTCAGACACCGGTATATGGATAAAGGCATCGGGCCACTTTTATTGAATAATGCCCTAGTCCGAATTATAACTTTCAATTGGTGTAATCATCCAATTGTAATTCTTTAAGGCAAGCAGGCCGCAGTAACACTGGTAAGGTTCCTCCCAAAATGCCAATGCAATTGGCTACATGTAACTATTTGTATCAATTTGTTTGTTGACACAAACAAATTGTTGACCGGAGTCAATAAACTATCTACTGATCCCACCCTATGACATGTATCCGTTAAATATCAAGGTGATGCAGGCTGTGAAGCTCCTGACATCACCCCTTGCCTGGTTCGCCCTTGACTGGCCAAACCTATTTCCCCTGTACCTGTCTACGTGTTGGCCAGTCAATTGCGAACCTGCCGGATACCTATGGGTCATAAATCTTTACCTTACCAGTGCTACCCGCCACATGGGGAGGCGTCCATGATGACTCACCGCCCCCCCCCCCCAGACTGTCAGCTCGGTCACCAGGCCTGCTTGCATATCCTCAAGAAAGAGGTTCATACCTCTGGCCAACAAGTGGACCCCATCTTCTGCATAGAGATCGTAATCCTGCAAGCCTATCCTGGGATGCCAAATGGCTGTCCCCAAGCCCCTGTCTGCAAGGAACCAGGCAACAGCCCTGTTCACCGACCAGCGAGCGCGGTCAAGGGCACGGAGGTCAATGCCTCCCCTGTAAGTCTGTCGCGGCACAATGTCTGACCATAGCAGCCGTGTGGACGGCCATACATAATGTAGATAGGCTAGGTCACTGCAAATCGTGAATTTTAAAGAGAGGCCAGTGACCTGTGCGAGATCATTGCCACCGAGGTGCAGGACAAGGACATCAGGCGGTCCAGCATCCCTGATGGAAAACAGGAATGGCAACAGTTCCCGCCATCTCATGCTGCGCTTACCGTACCATCGCATACGTGCGGCTGCACGTAGCCCGAGATGGGGTCCCCACTCTGTCACCGCAGCATACTGTGCTGCCCAGTGCACGTAACTGTGGCCCACCAGCCATACTGCCACTGGTGTGCGTGGACACACAGGGTCTGTAAAAGAAGAAAAAGGAACAATGACATAACTGGCACTCATGCATGGAGGGGGCGTACATATAATGCAAAGCGCATGGATCCCCATCTGCCCATCCGGCGTATATCAGCCTCAGAGCACCCAAACGCAGCCACAGTAGACGCAGCGCCTATCCTAAATGAATGGGTGCCGTAACGAGCCCCGGGGAGGCCAACACTGTGAAGTGCGTAACGGTCACCTTCCAAAACTGGAATTTAGTAAGGGGAGACCCATCCTGGTGGCAGAAAAACGGGCCAGGGTGCGTACCACGCATTGCCAAAAACTCATGTAGGGCACCAACTGGACAGATGTCTTCAATGGAACATCGTAGCAGCCTGACTCCACTGCCTACGCCGTGCTGATCAACCTTTGAGGACCGTATCCTCAACTGAGCCCACTCGTGTGTAACATAGACATCATCGAGTTCCAGTGCCCTACGAGATGCATCCGCCTTAGACAGTGGTACCAACTCACTGATGCGGAGCGCTCCAAAGAATGCTACAGTGGTAGCTGCATGAAAAAGAGCCACCTCGTACCTATCATAACATAAGTTATGCCAGCCTCGTGCAAGGTGGGTAAGAACATCTGGTGAAATCGGGTGACGTGTGTCCGGGTGGCGGCCACGTTCACATGTCCACCCTTCCAAAACATGACATATGCGGAAGTCATTCACGCAGTCAGCGAAGCCCCGTGCCTTGGCCATAAATGCCAGTGCCGAAAGCCTAGAGGCTATAGTACGGGGAGCCAACCCCTGATCGTGAAGATAAACCATGTATTGTTAAATCTGGTCTACTGGTATTGGCCACACTTCAGGCAACTGTAGTCGCCCACAAAAGGCTCTAAATTGTATGAAAGCATGTTGGTACGCCTTACGCATGCGAGGTGCCAAGGACATGCCGATCGCCCTGTTCACCTCTCCTCGCCAAATGTCCAAATCTCGGCCGGGAGTGGAGAGGGAAATTCCTCTGATTCTGGAGCCAAGGCGCGGAACCGGGAGATCTGCAGGCAGGATAAAGCATCAGCAATATCATTATTAATGCCTGGCACATGTCTGGCCCTGAACAGCACATTGAGGTGTAGGGTTCTCAAAACAAATTGATGAACCAATGCCATGACCCTAGGGGATTTGGACGTCTGGGTGTTAACAATGTGCACCACTGCCGCATTGTCACACCAAAAATGGACCACTGAATTGGCCCACTTATCGCCCCATAGCATTAGTGCCCCTAAAATGGGAAAAAATTCCAGGAAAGTAAGATCACGGAGGCGATCCGTGCCCTGCCATGTGTGAGGCCATCGGCCATATGCCCACTGCCCCTCAAAATAAATCCCATAACCCAGAGAGCCGGAAGCATCCGACTGTACTTGAAATTTAGGGCAGACCATAAGGTCTGATCTCCAAAAAGAGACCCTGTTGAAATCCTGGAGGAATGTGAGCCAAACCGAAAGGTCTGCCTGTATACCCCTGGTTAGCCGGACCCTGTGGTGGCATTTTAATAGGCCAGCCATGGCGTCACACAGACGCCTGGCAAAAGCTCTGCCCGGGGTCACAACCCTGCAGGCAAAGTTGAGGGACCTGTAGCTCACGAAGAGACACTTTACGCTTGGCAATCAGTGCCAGAATCACCGTGGAGATCCAAGTCACCTTATCCCTGGGTAACCTGGATGCCTGTGCGACAGTGTCAATTTTGATACCTAAAAAGGTGAGCGTGGTGGCTGGGCCCTCGGTCTTTTCAGGCGCTAAGGAGACACCCAGTTCCCGCATAAGCACCTGAAATGTATTAAGGAGACGCGTACACGTGTCCGAGCCCTGTTCACCCCCGAACAAAAAGTCATCGAGGTAGTGGGCTACAGACCGGGACCCTGACCTGCGAACAAAGGCCCATTGAAGGAAAGTACTAAAGCGTTCGAATGCCGAACATGAAATAGAACAGCCAAAAGGCATGGCCTTATCTATGTAGAACCTCCCTTGGAAACGAAACGAAAACCCAACAGCTCGAAGTCAGCGGGGTGGACTGGCAGTAATCGGAATGCCGATTTGATATCGCACTTAGCCAGGAGCGCCCCGGGACCACAGGAGCGTACCATCTGTAGGGCCTGATCAAATGACGTATACCTGACCGAGCAAAGGTCATCAGGAATCGCATCATTGACCGAGGAACCCGCAGGGTAAGATAGATGGTGAATTAAACGAAATTCACCTGGGGTCTTTTTCGGGACTAGCCCCAGAGGAGAGACCTTCAAGTTAGGGAATGGTGGTTCAGTAAAGGGCCCAGCAACTCTCATAGCATTCACTTCCTTAGCTATGCTTTGTGCAGCGACCTCCTCATTACCCTTCAGAGAAAGTAAGTTCGGGGCATCCTGCGATCCCCGAACACCCCTAAATGGTATACGAAAACCAAACTGGAAACTTTCTAACAGGTACTTCGCATCATCCCATCTAGGATAAGCGGAAAGCCATCAATCCAGCATAGGGATATTAATTGGGGAGGGGGCCTTTTGCTTGGCCAGCACCGTCAGAGGGAGCTCTGACCACCCCCTGCCCACCCCTACCTCTGCCTCATGACCCACCAGCCCGCGGGCACGCGGAGGCGGCGTGAGGGCCAGAGCAAGAGGGACACTCGTGTCGGAAACGACACTGATGCTTGTTGCACACGCCGCTAGCTGAAAAGCTCCAATACAGCAGGCAGGCTGGAACCCCCTGCCCCGCCGGCTGGTGGGGAACCTGCGTCGCAGCAGCCCGCTGCACGGCATGGCCACAATGGTACCTATCACTAGGCGCCGGCCGCGTGGGAGTCATATACAAGAGCCACAATTGCTGGCAGGGCTCATCCCACCTCATCTCAGGATGTAGGGCCATTCTCATCCTGAATTCTTCGTCGTAAGCCAACCACGATGGGCCAGGAAAATCAACCATCGCCCGATAAATATTGTCGATGTATTGCACCATCGGAATGGCCAAATCAGGCCGGGCCCTCAGGTATACCGCCATATATATGAGGTATGCCGGCAACCAGTTGGCCCAGGTGCGCGGTGGCTTACGACGACGGGACAACTCCTTGTCCCTGTCATCCTGTCCCTCCCTCTCTTCCTTGGTGGGCTCACGGTTCAAGAGGGAGAAAATATTGACATACTCTCCTTGCCAAATCTTTTCCCTCGTGGCCTGTGATAGATGATCACCCAGGGGCAAGGAATAACCCGCCGTCGGCAGAGCCGTCATCGGCACGTTCTGGATGGAGGGTATGCACAGCGGGCCCTGAATAGCCCCTGCAACACCTGGCATACCCACAAGGGCGGACACCCCTGCCCTAACCAGGGGGCCATTTTGCAACCATGAGTTAACAGGGCAGTGCAGATACAACTGCCCACCCACATTAACCTGCCTCGGCCATGGCCACTGCACCCCCCCCCCCAAAGTGAGTGGACAGTGTCGCTGGTGCACTCAATTGAACTGGATACTCACTAGTTGCACCCCCGTGAGCTGCCCCCACTGGGGGTTCCGGCCCACAGCGGGCGTCGGAGCTCGCGACAGGCCTCGAGCTCTGGGGCCACACTTGACTGGTCCCCACTGGCAAATCCGATCGTGTGGGGAGCTGCGAGGCGCCAGCTTGGGCTGGCCTGATGGCCTTGAGCAGCTCGACCCTGTTGACGGCCCGCTGGAGAGGCACGGCCGACGTGTTGGCCGGGATTGACGAAAGGGCCGTAATTGATGCTGTGGCTAAGCCCCCATCAGAAGGCGGTGGGGCAATGCCCATTGATGCCTCTAGCACTGAAATGCGTGCGAGAAGCGCATCAATGGTGTCCGAGCCCCCTGTATAAGGTGGGCCGGATGGGCGGGATGGCCCACTGGGCAGTTGCTGAAGGGGAAACCCGAATGGGGATCCCGGGCCCGAATAGGGCCATGCCCAAAATTCCGGCCCGTGGTGGGCCAGAGGAATGGTGGGGTGGAAACCCACACCAGGCCCACATGGGCCACTCTGTCCCGGGCCATGAAAAGGCCCTCCAGGGGCAGGGGTCCCCGAGGGGCCAGCCTGTGCCAGCCCCTCCTGGAAGCTTGTGCCAGGCTGACAGGCAGAAGCCTGGTCAGCGACATTGGCGGCAGTGGGCAAAGCCATCCCACTGCCCTGCTGTGGGGGTGCTGCCTGAGCCCTCCGACCCGATGGCTGCCCCCCGGAGGCAGAAGGGGTAGGCAAAGCCCTCCCCGCAGGCGCAGCTTGGGAGCCGGAGCCTTGCGCTTGGGAGCCATGTCTCCCAAGCCGTAGAGAGAGGCTGCTCCCTAATCGATCCCTGGCCAGGGATCCAACTCACGATCCTGTGCCCTGAGTACCGCCGTAACAAAGAGCAAAGGAAATCCGTCTAAAGCTAAAGGTACGAAGGCGAAAGAGAGCAAAACGCGGCGGGAAAAACTTCTCCGCTGTGTCATGTTCTAAAATGGCAGCTCGGCTGCCTCGTGGCCACCCCTTTTATAGAGGAGTGGCCACGCCCCCTAACTACCCGGATATCTGAGTCCGGGTGGGGGGGCGCAAAGAGCACGGCGGCCATTTTGGCACCACGCTTTCATTTGTGTTTGATATGGGAATTGAAATAACTGTTGCAGGTGCTGGGTGCATTTTGCCACAGGCCCAATCACCCCAAGTGTTACAGAACTTTTGGTCTGTGTTGCCATATTATTTGATTAGATTAATTTGACCTTGATTCTGGTCCCATGTGCCAAACTTCCAGTCCTACCCATTTTACAAATGCTGCCCAGAAACATTTCCATCCACCTTATCCAATTGGTGTCTAGTCATGCCTGCCACATGACCACAGAAATGTCTGCAGAGATGAGCACTGAACCCTAGAGTCGGCTGGCTTTCAAGCATGGGAAACCTTTACCTTTTCCTATCCACTTGGCCATTGTGACACCAGAAAAGCCTATCACGAGGTTACAAGGATATCTCCTCTGCTTCTAGGGCTTTATCTTAATACTTCACTATTGACCTGACAACCCTATATTCACCATTCAATAACAGCAGCGTGGGAAAGATATCGTGCAGCAATATTCCTAGTTTTCGGAATAGTGGATACAGAAGCACAACATCCCACATCTAAAACCAGAGGGTGGGTTGTTTTTGTTTTGTTTTTGTTTTATGTTGAATTTAATCTAAACTTTAGCGTATTGGCAGTTTATAGCATAATTTCACATTGTAACAGTCAGTTTTCACCTTTGTAGGGGCCTTTTTAAAATATAGTTACAGGAACTGCAGACAGGATTCTTTCTAAATTAAAAAAGCATAATGGACTAACTATTCTGATCTGTTTAGAATCTAGTGACACAAAATTCCTTGCTTCTGCATGGGGGAAGGCAGCTTTACTTTTTAAAAACTCATAACACATCAAGCTTTTCACCAAATCTCTCCAAATTTGACACAGAAAAAAGGGAGATATCTGGTACATCTGTTCCACGCTTGGTGCTGATGTGAAGCTTGATTTCAATGTTACAAGGTTTTATTTGGGATCCTCATTTTTCAATCCAGTAATTGCCTTGTAGAGTGTTTTTTTTGCTCTGCCAGTGAAAAACCATCACCACACTCCCATTAATAATTATTCTTACAAAACCCTATTATCTGTCTTTATTAATTATCTTTTGGCCAAGTCATTCTCCTTCATCACCAAGGATGAAGCAGCTTGAATTAGAGGGGACAGAAGTACCATACCTTCGGTATTGTAGTGAGGAAGAAGAAATATAACAAGGCATGCAATATGACGGTTGTAGGCAGGCAGTCAAAGAGAGACAGACAAAGGCTGGCTCTGTTGAAACTGTCTCTCTGCCTCACTGGGAAGGATGAGAACTGTGCATTTAGGTGCCAGCCCTTGAGGGGGAGGGAGGTGTGAAGTGGAAAAAGAAGCCAGTGATCCTCAGAATTATGACAGATGCCTGAGGGGCCATTCTGCCCCAAGAAAAATAATGTAAACATGTTGGTATTTTAGACTGTATAGTGCAGAAATTTGTTAAAGTCCTGCCAGAACAATGGTGAGATTCTACCAGGAGTACAGTAATAGCAAGGGCATATTTCTGCTCATTGCTGGCAGAATATTAAAACCTCATATCTGACAGTTGGTGGGAAGCAATGGTGGAATTCATGCATTTATACATGAATTGAACAAATGGGAAGGCCAAATTATTCATAGCATCTGGTGCCACTTGCACCAGGCACAGTAAAATATAAATTGTGTGCTGTCAAGTAAATTCTGATTTATGCTGACCCCTCCCCAAGTTTTCTGTATCATTTCTAGATACAGTAAAAACTTGCATAAAGAGCACCTCACTTAGAGACTAACTCGCTTAAAGAGCAGAATTTTCTCTGAATGGTCACCTCACTTAACAACTGAAACCAACCAAAAACTCACTTAAGAACTAAATTGGGGTTCGCAGTCCCCCCCCCCACAAGTCACAATTGGTCACTTCCAATGGTGTTTCACTTAAATAGCAAACTTGCTTAAAGAGCAATCTCGTGGAATGCATTATGCTCTATAAGCGAGGTACCACTGTATAGCGTACTCAGAAGTGGTTTACTATTCCCCTTTTCTTCTGTGCATGTGCGTGTGCATGCATGCACCAAGTAGCCAAATACCTAAATCACTGAGCCAGTTAGTAAAATAAGAGAATTTTTTAAAAAAGGAAGACAAAAAATGCTGCAGCAACTTAAAGACTAATTGCTGTATATTTGTTGTGTCCTAAAGCCTGTGCCTTTAAACAATGTACCTATCCATGTGTATCCAATGTAACCTCTTCTATGTGTAACAATGTAACCTCCAGCTGAATCACTGTAACCTTAATAGGACGCGAGCTAGTGACCACTAGATGGCAATAGCGAGCGTCCAAGCTCATTGGTCCAAGACTCACCTAGAACAACAGCACGGGAAGATTCCCGCCACTACCTTCACCTGGACAAGAAGGGCGTGACCTGCAATGACGTCACGCAGCCTGTAGCCAATAGGCTATCAAGGAGCCACATTCAAATGTACAGCCACTGTATATATTGAGCTGTTCGTCCGCCATTACCGCATGTTCCCTCTGACCAGCATGTAATAAAGTTGTGTTAAGCCAGCTCTTCGGCTGTCCTGGTGTCTTTGGTCCCATACACTAAATTGGCGACGAAGGTGGGATCATGGCTGCCCACGGGACCAAGACATATGCCGGTTTCGACATCAAGAAACCGCAAGATTGGGAACTCTTCGAAATGGATTTCCAAGGTGCGCTGGTGGAGTTCGAGGTGACGGACGAGGCAAAGAAGAGAGCCATCCTCACCAGAATGCTCGGTAATGACGGAAAGAGAGTACTGATTGACCTCATCGCACCCAAAAAGGCGGCTGAATTCAAGGCAAAAGAGCTCCTGAAGGTGCTGCGAGACCATTTCCGGCCCTCGGTAGCGATGTTTCCCGCTAGGAGCGCGTTTTGGAGGCGAGTCCAAGCGCCTGATGAGTCGGTCGCCGCTTTCGTAGCGGCCCTGCACCTGGCTGCCGGCCCGGGCAAATGGGAGAATTTGGAAGTCACCCTCAGGGACTGCGTGCTATGCGGCCTGAAGGACGCCGAGATTCAGCGCACGCTAATGAATCAGGAGCCGCCCCCCACGTTGCAGGAGGTCCTGAAAGCAGCACAGGCCGCGGAAGCCACGAAGGCAGGGGTGCAGGAGCTCCAGGACTGGCGGCCGAAGGCCGACAAAGCAGAGAGTTCGGTGCACGCAGCCCGGCGAACTTCGAAATCGTCCGCCGAAAGCAGCGACGACGAGGACGTCCGGAAGGTCCGAAAGGAGGGCCGGCGTTGCGACGGCTGCGGGGCGGCTCACGACCGTGCCAGGTGCCCATTCAGAAAGGCCGAGTGCCACAACTGCGGGCGATGTGGGCACATAGCCAAAGTCTGCAGACAACGACGCAAGGACCGGAGGAGCTCGCCCGACCGCCCAATGAGGCCAGACCGCTCGACGAGACTAAAGGATGGCGCCCGGCTCACGAGGAAGCAGGACGGAGTGGGCCGCATCTCCGACGACAGCGACGACGACGCTCCGGTTTTCAGCGTGTCCTTGGGACACCCCCGTTACTTTGTTGAGGTACTGGTGCAAGGGGCCCCTGTTAGGATGGAGATTGACTCTGGCTCCACTTACTCCATTATTTCCCAGAGGGAGTTTTTGAGAATTGCCCCCCGCGTACGGCCCAAGCTCAAAGCGTTGAGGTCCACGCTTCGGGACGTGCAAGGGAACAGTATCCCGGTGTTGGGGGTTGGGAATTTCCAGGTTCAGTACAAGCGGCACGCCGCGGAACTCCCCCTAGTCGTTCTTAAGGGAGGTACTTGTAGCCTCCTCGGGACTCAATGGTTTCAGCCCCTGGGTCTGTTCATTGGGGGGGTGCACGCCGTTGGGTCTGACCCGATACAGGAGGTGTGCGACGCGCACCCCGAAGTCTTCAAGAAGGGACTTGGGAAATTCAATGGACCCCCAGTAACGACTTGGACCCGGAGGTCCGCCCAATCAGACTTAAACCGCGCAGGGTGCCTTTTGCACTCAAGGACAAAATAGAGGCGGAACTGGACAAATTAGTGGGCCAGGGGATTCTTGTTCCTGTTGATTCCGCGGAGTGGGAAACTCCAATTGTCACAGCATTGAAGGCCAATGGGGAGGTTCGCATTTGCGCCGATTATAAGTGCACCATTAATAAGGCAATCCGCCCTAATGCATACCCGGTGCCGGTGGTCAGCCATTTGCTAGCCAGGTTACATGGGGGAAAGTGTTTCGCCAAGCTCGACCTGGCTCAGGCCTATCAGCAACTCATGGTAACCCCTGCCGCAGCTGCTGCACAGACCATAATCACGCATAAGGGGGCGTTCCAGGTGACGCGCCTCCAATTCGGCGTGAACTCGGCGCCTGGAATTTTCCAGTCGCTTGTGGAACGCCTCCTCAAAGGGCTGGACGGCGTTTTACCATATTTTGATGACGTATTGATAACGGGGGGAGTGAGGTTGAGTTGGCTAAAAGGCTAAACAAGGTCCTGGCGGCGTTCGAACGGGCGGGGTTGAGGTTGCGAAAAGACAAATGCGTCTTCTTCGCGAAGGAGGTTGAGTTCTTAGGGTTCCGAGTAACTCCCGAGGGGATCAAACCGTCCAAATCCAAGGTTGCCGCCATCAAGAAAGCCCCTCGCCCCACATCCAAGCCCGAGCTGCAGTCGTTCCTAGGGCTCTTAAATTTCTACCACTCCTTCCTTCCACGGAAGGCTGCGGTGGCCGAGCCGCTTCACAAGTTGCTCAAGAAAGATGCGGCATGGATGTGGGGCGATGACCAGGAGAGGGCATTCACGGAACTGAAACAACTCCTGGCGTCCGACGCCATTCTGACCCATTTCGACCCCAAACGGCCGGTGGTACTGATCTGTGATGCATCCCCGGTGGGGGTGGGGGCAGTGTTATGCCACGTGTTGGAAAACGGGAGGGAGGCCCCAATAGCGTTCTACTCCAGGTCCCTGTCCCAAGCGGAGAGAAACTACGCCCAAACAGACAGGGAGGCGCTGGCGATAGTTGCGGGGACCAAAAAATTTCACGATTTTCTGTACGGCCGTCCCTTCACCATCGTGACCGACCACAAGCCCCTACTAGGCATTTTTACTGCAGATAAGCCCACGCCACAGATACTGTCCCCGAGAATGCTTAGGTGGGCCATTTTTCTCAACACCTACCAGCACGCGTTGGTGTACCGGCCCGGGAGAGAAATCAGCCATGCGGACGCTCTATCGAGGTCCCCCCTCCCCCTGACGCCCAGCCAAGTGAGCAAGGGGGAGCGGGACCATCAGGTTCTCATGATGGAGGTACTGGATTCGCCCCCCCGTAGTGCCCGCTGACATTGCCACAGCGACAAGAAAGGACAAAACGTTGGCGGCGGTTTGCTCCTGGGTACAGAAAGGGTGGCTGGCGTCCTCCCCGGCAGAGGAATTCGCCCCGTTTTTTAGGAAGAAGCTGGAACTGTCCCTAGAGAGGGGGTGCCTCTTGTGGGGGCAGCGGGTGGTGGTCCCTACATCCCTTCGACCGCGGGTGCTTAAACTGCTGCACGTCAGCCACCCCGGAATCGTGCGCTCCAAAGCGCTGGCCTGAAGCTACTTTTGGTGGCCCCAATTAGACGCCGACATCGAGCACATGGTCGGCACTTGTGAGAGTTGCCAATGCTCCAGACCAGAGGAGGCCCGTCTTCCCCACAGGGAGTGGGACGCGGCTAAGGGGCCATGGTCCTGGATACACATAGACTTCGCGGGCCCGTTCCGAGGAACACTGTTTCTCCTTGTTGTGGACGCCTTCTCCAAGTGGTTGGAGGTCATCCCAGTCACGAGCACCTCCTCGGCTGCGACAATTAAGCATTTGCGGAGAATTTTTTCCACGTTCGGCATACCCGACACCCTAATTAGCGATAACGCTAGTTGTTTTACGTCCGCTGAGTTCAGGGCATTCACAGAGATTAACGCCATCCGGCACATCACCTCCGCCCCTTTCCACCCGGCCACCAACGGCCAAGTGGAGCGCCTCGTACGCACCACGAAGGACGCGCTGCGGCGCATGAGCCCCAGGGACCTCAACCTGCAAGTGTGTCAGTTTCTGCTTGGGTACAGGGTGACCCCGCTAGCGTCAGGCTACTCCCCTGCGGAGCTTCTAATGCGCAGGAAGTTGACCACCATACTCACGAGACTAGATCCCACGAGAGTTGAGGACAAGGGGAGGAACATAGGGTTAGAAGCCACCAAGAGTTTCGGCATTGCAGGAACTACGCCAGCGCGGGGCCAGCCTGGGTGCCGGGGGTGGTCGTGGAACAAACCGGTCCCGTTTCGTACCGCGTGGAGATCAACACAGGTCTACTTTGGCGGCGGCACGCGGACCAGCTCCGGAGCCGGGTCCCAGGAAATCAGGCCGCCGAAAAAACAAATTCAGCGTTAGGGTTCTCCCCCACCCGTTTAGCCCAAGGGGGAGGAGAGGGGGTCCAGAGTCCCCACCAAGGGGGGAGGAGAAGGAATTTGTCCTCGTAGATATCCCGCGGGATCCCCCAACAGAGTTTGATCTTGATTTTCAGAACCGGGGGGGGGGGTTTCGGAGTGGTCCCCCACCCATCCAAGCGAGAAGAGGGGTTTTACGTTACCCCCTGGTGCCCCCGGTTCAACCACAACGGAATCTACCCTTTCCCCTAAAACTGCAAAACCGCAGCAAGCCGCTAACAAGTCTCCCTCTCCCATTACAGGACAAGGGTCCAGGGAACAAGGAAGCGGGAGCAGCCCCCAGGTGGGCCAACCCACATCGCAGCCCAAACGCGAGTGCAATAAACCATCTTGGCTAAGAGACTTCGTCTCATCCTAGGGGGGAGGGGTGTTGTGTCCTAAAGCCTGTGCCTTTAAACAATGTACCTATCCATGTGTATCCAATGTAACCTCTTCTATGTGTAACAATGTAACCTCCAGCTGAATCACTGTAACCTTAATAGGACACGAGCTAGTGACCACTAGATGGCAATAGCGAGCGTCCAAGCTCATTGGTCCAAGACACACCTAGAACAACAGCGTGGGAAGATTCCCGCCACTACCTTCACCTGGACAAGAAGGGCGTGACCTGCAATGACGTCACGCAGCCTGTAGCCAATAGGCTATCAAGGAGCCACATTCAAATGTATAGCCACTGTATATATTGAGCTGTTCGTCCGCCATTACCGCATGTTCCCTCTGACCAGCATGTAATAAAGTTGTGTTAAGCCAGCTCTTCGGCTGTCCTGGTGTCTTTGGTCCCATACACTAAAATATTAATGTCCACTTTTTCAGACATAAGTTAGTAAAATGTTAGACTCTATGAACAAGCACAACTTAGGCTCCTACTAGTATATAAGGATCATAAGGAGTTACCCTTATACTGACTCAGACCTGGCTCTGGATTGTCAAAAGTATGATGGCTCCAGAATGAGTTTTATTTGGAGTTCTGTTTGTGGCAATGCTGCCAAGATGCTAAAATACTTTCTGCCTTTTGTTCTGAATGCTTGAATCTAAATAGTTATAGATTGTGTTTGATTCCTGTTCCCAGCTAGCATTAAATCTGAGCATTCATAGGTCAACACTACTGTCAAGTTCTATTGATTCAATGGTATTGCTCTAGTTTGAGACTTGCAATTCTACTTAGCCCTTAATTTTCAAGTCATGGGAACATCACTAATGATTGGAAGTAGTATTAACTTTCCTCTCAGTGACAAAAGGATGTCTGTTCTAAAATGCTGATCAAAGTCTGTGAACTACAGGTATCAGAGCATTTTGATGGATAGCGGTTGGAAATGTTATACTGTATCTTCCTGAGAAGATATTAACAAATATATACCACAACATTTTGAATAACTGAGCAATATTAGAACAGGCATACCACATTTCCTATGCTGGAGATCTGCTGCTCCATTTACATTTGATGAGAAAAACAATCCAGTGATAGTTGATTTTTGCATTTGCAAATCGATTGAAACAGTGGGAAGCCTGGATGGATAACTTGCTGTGATGCATTGCATTTATTTTCCTCTTTCTCTCTGTGATTTACTGATCCCAAAAAGCTTTTTAAACTGAAAAAAGCATAAACATGCATCAGGGTTAACATTCTTGCTCTCTTAGTGCTCCCTAGCTATTTGTAGCCATATGTGCTATTAACATTCCTTCTGCTACATTCACAAGCACACAGTGATACTATGCAAGGCATTTACACCCAAACCATGCTGGTTTTAAAATAGTCTGGCCATTCCCCATACTTTAGGTGAAAGGTAAAGGTTGCCCTTGCTCAAAATCCAGTCTTAGCAGACTCTAGGGTTCAGTGCTCACCTCTGTTTATAGCTAAAGAGCCAGTACTGTCTGTGTTTGCAGATGTTTCCATGGACAAGTGGCAAGCATGACTAAACACCAGAGTGCACAGAATGCTATTTACCTTCCCACCGAAATGGCATCTCTTAGCTACAGTACTTGCAATTTCTTGCTTTCGAACTGCTAGTTAGCAGGAGCTGGTTGAGTCGGGAGCTCACTCCATCGTGCAGCACTTGGGTCTCGAACTGTTGACCTACTGACCTTCTAGTCATCAAGTTCAGCATCTTAACCACTAAGCTTTTCAACCAATGAGCTCAAATACTGGTAAATAGGATGTTTATTTTATTTATTGAAAATATCTATTAACCATTTCCCCATCCCACCAGGCTTTGAGGTGGTGCACAATGAAACATTGTTGTTTTGTTTTTGTTTTTTTAAACAGACTAAGAACAAATTTTGAAGACAGTTTTAAGAGCCAAGCTCAAGTTTGGCATACAGTTTAAAATGTTCATCCATTTTAGCTAGAAATTCTGGGAGAAAACAGCTATGCCTTTAATAAATGATACAAATAAATCCATTGCCTGGAGCCACTAATGATGTTTGGGCTTTGTTGCAGCCAGGTATCCCCTTCTTTCTTGTCTATTCATGTTGTCTCCTGTCTGCCTCCTTCCCAGATAACTTGTATTCATTTCCACCAGGTACTATGCTATGCACAAATCCATTGATGTGATCTAGAGTCCTCTTCAGATCTCTGGTACACTGGTCAAAAGGAAAAAGAAAGGAGGAGAGAACAGGGGAGGCAGAATATTGTAACACTTTGAAGATTAAAGATACAATGCAACCATTCATGGATCAAAATCCACTTCTTTAGACATTAGGATTTTGATCCATGAAAGCTCACATTGAAATACTGTAAATCTGTGCGCTTCTGAAGTGCTGCAATGCCTTACCTTTGTCCCCTCCCCCTGCTTTCTTTTCTTATTCTTTTTCTTTTTCTTCTTTCGTTTCTCCAATGTGCTGAGAAAGACTAACAGAACTAATTATATGATCATTGGAACATATCATAATTTAGTCCAGAGCAATTTGTACCCCATTCGATTCAATTTGTGCCCTGGATCCAAATCAGTTGTCAATCTGCTAACTGGATTCATTGGCTTAAAATTGGAAAATCAACATACAGTAGTTGAAACTTTTTAACCATTACATGGCTATACTGTACATGTAACCTGGAGACATAAAAACTAAAGAGGATGGTAAACCTGTGATACATCATACATCTAACTTCAGCTATTTGCACTCTAGGCAGCTTTAAAATTTGCTTTTAAAAATCCTTAGTAGGCTAGATTTGTACATTTTCTTCCCCTCAAATTCAAAGCTGGCCCTCATACAAATCTTCAGAAAACTGGACTTCATCTGTCTGAATTTGGCTGAATCAGCTTAGAATTTTGTTCTGTTGCTGAGCCCAATTCAAACTGCTGTTTATGACTTATAGAGTCCTGTCAGCAGTTCGAGACCCAAGTGCTGCACAATGGAGTGAGCTCCTGTCATTCACCCCAGTTCCTGCCAACCTAGCAGTTTGAAAGCAAGGAATTTTCAAGAAAATCCTGCTTAGGTTGAAAGAGGAGAGTCAAAAGCTGGCTTAAGACTCAACATCAAGAAAACCAAGATAATGGCAACAGGCCCTTTCACTCCCTAGAAAATAGATGGGGAAGAAGTAGAAGCAGTGACAGACTTTACTTTCTTAGGATGAAAAATCACTGCAGATGGAGATTGCAGCCATGAAATAAAAAGGTGATTGATTCTTGGGAGGCAAGTTATAATTAAAAGTAGAGACATCACCTTGCAAACAAAAAATTGCATAGTCAAGGCAATGGTATTTCCAGTGGTAATTATGCCTGTGAGAGCTGGACTATAAGGAAAGGTGAGTGTAGTAAAATAGACACCTTTGAAAAGTGGTTTTGGAGAAGAGTTTTGAGAGTCCCCTGGACAGCGAGGAGAACAAATTGGTCAATCTTAGAAGAAATCAAACCTAACTGCTCCTTAGAAAGACAAATTGTAAAGATGAAGCTAAAGTACTTTGGACATCAAATGAGAACAGAGGATTCACTTGAGGAGGCCTTGATGCTGGGAAGGGTGGAGGGCAAAAGAAGAAGGGGGCAGCCAAAAATGAGATGGCTAGATGGTATTGTAAATGCAATGGACACAGAGCTGGGCAGGTTGAGGAGGATGGTGGAGGACAGAGGTGCCTGGTGGACAATGGTCCGTGGGGTCACAAAGGGTTGGAATCGACTGTACGACTGAACAACAACAACAACAACGAAAATAGGTACCTCTCTGGCAGGAAAGGTAGCAGCATTCCAGGCACTTTGGCATCTGGTCATGCCTGCCATTCGTTGTTGTTCAGTCGCACAGTTGACTCCAACCCTTTGCGACCCCATGGACCATTTTCGTCCAGGCGCCTCTGTCCTCCACCATCCCCCTCAGCCCTCTCAGCCCTGTGCCCACTGTGTCTACAATACCATCTAGCCATCTCATCTTTGGCCTCCCCCTTCTTCTTTTGCCCTTCACCTTTCCCAACATCAAGGCCTTCTCAAGTGAATCCTCCCTTCTCATTTGATGTCCAAAGTACTTTAGCTTCATCTTTACTGTTTGACCTTCCAATGAGCAGTCAGGGTTGAGGACTCTCAAAACTCTCCTCCAACACCACATTTCAAAGGGATCTATTCTTCTGCATTCAGCCTTCCTAATGGTCCAGCTCTCACACCCTTTGCGACCCCATGGACCATTTTCCGCCAGGCGCCTCTGTCCTCCACCATCCCCCTCAGCCCTCCCAGCCCTGTGCCCATTGTGTCCACAATACTATCTATCCATCTCATCTTTGGACACCCCCTTCTTCTCTTGCCCTCCATCTTTCCCAGCATTAAGGCCTTCTCAAGTGAGTCCTCCCTTCTCATTTGATGTCCAAAGTACTTTAGCTTCATCTTCACTATTGGTCCCTCCAATAAACAGTCAGGATTGATTTCTTCCAGTATTGAACTATTTGTTCTCTTTGCTGTCCAAGGGACTCTCAGGACTCTCCTCCAACACCACATCTCAAAGGCATCTATTCTTCTGCGCTCAGCCTTCCTAATGGTCCAGCTCTCACACCCATACATTACCACTGGGAATACCATTGCTTTGTCTATGCGAATTTTTGTTTTCAAGGTGATGTCTCTGCTTTTCACTATATTCCCCAGGTTTCTCATAGCTTGTCTCCCCAGAATCAGTCGTCTTTTTATTTCATGGCTACAGTCGCCATCTGCAGTGATCTTAGACCCCAGGAAAGTAAAATCTGTCACTGCTTCTACTTCTTCCCCATCTATTTTCCAGGGACTGATCGGACCTGTTGCCATTATCTTGGTTTTCTTGATATTAAGTCTCAAGCCAGCTTTTGCACTTTCATCCTTCAATCCAATCAAGAGGTTCTTTAGGTCTTCCTCACTTTCTGCCATTAGGGTGGTATCATCTGCATATCTCAAATTGTTGATGTTTCTCCCAGCAATTTTGATCCCATATTGTGATTCCTCCATTCCTGCATTGCGCATTATATGCTCTGTGTATAGATTGAATAAGCAGGGTGATAAAATGCAGCCTTGTCTTACTCCTTTTCCTATTCCAAACCACTCTGTCATTCCGTTTTCTGTCCTAACTGTTCCTTCTTGGTTCATGTACAGATTTCTCATGAGGCATATGAGGTGTTTTGGTATTCCCGTCTCTTTAATTACTTGCCACATTTTGTTGTGGTCCACACAGTCAAATGCCTTAGTGTAGTAAATAAAACAAAATAAACTTGTTTCTGGTATTCCTTTGTTTTCTCCATGATCCGACATATGTTGGCAATGTGGTCTCTGGTCCCCCTGCCTCTTCTGAAACCAGCCTGCACCTCTGGTAATTCTCTCTCCACATGCTGCTGAAGTTTATCCTGTATTATCTTGAGCATCACCTTGCTGGCGTGTGGGATGAGTGCAATTGTTCGATAATTTGAACATTCTTTGGCATTGCCCTTTTTTGGGATTGGGACGTATACTGATCTTTTCCAATCCTGTGGCCACTGTTTTGTTTTCCAAATCTGCTGGCATATTGAATGCAGTAATTTGACGCCATCATCTTTTAGAGCTTTGAAAAATTCAACTGGGATACCATCATCTCCACTAGCTTTGTTGTTTGCAGTGCTCTTTAGGGCCTTTACGACTTCGCTCTCCAGGATGTCTGGCTCAAGTTCAATTTTTTCATCATTGTGATTATCAGGAGTGTTGAGGTCCTTTTTGTAGAGTTCCTCTGTGTACTCTTTCCATCTGTTCTTAATTTCTTCTGCATCAGCTAGCTCCTTTCCATCTTTGTCCCTTTTCATGGTCATTTTTGCTTTAAATGTTCCCTTGATTTCCCCGTTTTTGTTTTTGTTTTTTGAAAAGATCTCTGGTTCTGCCTCTTTTGTTGTTTTCCTCCATTTCTCTGCACTGTTCTTTTAGGTAATTTTCCTTATATCTCCTTGCTTTTGTTTGAAATTTTGTGTTCAAATGATTGTATTTCTTCCTTTCTCCTTTTACTTTTGAGTTCCTTCTTTCTTCTGCTATTTCAAGAGCCTCATCAGATAACCACTTTGCTTTCTTACGCCTCCTCTCCTTTGGTATGGTTTTCTTTGCTGCTTCCTGCATGATGTCCCTCATCTCCGTCCATAATTCTTCTGGCACTCTGTCTACCGAGTCTAAGCCATTAAATCTGTTCATCACCTCCACCGTGTATTCTTTAGGGATGCTGTCTAGGTGATCTCTGTCTGGTCTCCTTGTTTTCCCTATTTTCTTTAGTCTAAGCCTGAATTTTGCGATCAGTAGGTTGTGATCTGAACCACAATCTGCTCCAGGTCTTGTTTTTGCTGACTGTATGGAGGTTCTCCATCTTTGGGTGCAGAGTATGTAGTCAATCTGGTTTCGGTGTTGGCCATCTGGTGATGTCCATGTGTAAAGTCGCCTCTTGTGTTGCTGGAAGAGCGTGTTTGCTATGACCAGTGCATTCTCTTGGCAGAACTCTATCAATCTTTGCCCTGCTTCATTCTGTGTTCCAAGACCAAACTTGCCTGTTATTCCCTCCACTTTTTGAATTCCTACTTTGGCATTCCAATATCTTAATATAATTTGGACATCATTTCTTGGTGTCTGTTCTATGAGGTGTTCTAGGTCCTCATAGAACTGGTCCACTGTGGCTTCATCTGCACCAGTGGTTGGTGCGTATATTTGGATCACAGTGACGTTGAAAGGTTTGCCTTGAATTCTGACTGACATCATTGCAGGCGCACCCCCCAACAAAGGACTCAGACACCGTTATAAGTGGATAACGGCATTGGGCCACATTTATTGATTCATGCCCTAGTCCGAATTATAAATTTCAATTGGTACTCAGCCAATTATAATTCTTAAGGCAAGCAGGCCACAGTAACACTGGTAAGGTTCCTCCCAAAATTGCCAATGGCAATTGGCTACAATGTATCCATTTGTATCCATTTGTTTGTTTACAACAAACAAATTGTTGACCGTAGTCAATAAACTAACTACTGACCCCACCCTCTGACGCGTATCCGTAAAATAACAGGGTGATGCATGCTGAATAGCTCGTGCCATCACCCCATTGCCAACGTTAACCAACTTGTGCCTATCTAGTGTTGGCCAGTCAATTGTGAACCTGCCGGATACCTGTGGGTCATAAATATTTACCTTACCAGTGCTACCCGCCCATGTGACCAAAGTCAATAGCAGACGAGAACCCCTATATCAAACTATAGCAACAGTGTGGGATGGGCAAAAAAGCCAGAACCCAAGAGCCAATTGTAGGTTCCAGCCAAAAAATCCCACCCGGCCCCGAAGCGACCAAAATATCACACTGTTCACTAGGGAGGGGGTGGAGGGAAAAACTTCTCCTCTCCGTCGCTTTCGGAAAATGGCAGCTCGGCTGCCTCGTGGCCACCCCTTTTAAAGAGGGATGGCCACGCCCCCTAACTACCCGGATGTCTGAGTCTGGGTGGGGGGGGCCGCAAAGAGTGCAGTGGCCATTTGGCGCCTTGCTTTCATTGCAGGCACCCCCCCCCCAACAAAGGACTCAGACACCGTTATAAGTGGATAACGGCATTGGGCCACATTTATTGATTCATGCCCTAGTCTGAATTATAAATTTCAATTGGTACTCAGCCAATTATAATTCTTAAGGCAAGCAGGCTGCAGTAACACTGGTAAGGTTCCTCCCAAAATTGCCAATGGCAATTGGCTACAATGTATCCATTTGTATCCATTTGTTTGTTTACAACAAACAAATTGTTGACCGTAGTCAATAAACTAACTACTGACCCCACCCTCTGACGCGTATCCGTAAAATAACGGGGTGATGCATGCTGAATAGCTCGTGCCATCACCCCATTGCCTGGTTCATCGTTGACCGGACAACGTTAACCAACTTGTGCCTATCTAGTGTTGGCCAGTCAATTGCGAACCTGCCGGATACCTGTGGGTCATAAATATTTACCTTACCAGTGCTACCCGCCACACGGGGAGGCATCCATGATGACTCACCGCCCCCCCCCCCACCAAGACCGTCAGCTCGGTCGCCAGGCCTGCTTGCATCACACCAAGAACGAGGTACATACCTCTAGCCGACAGGTGGACCCCTTCTCCCGCTTACCAGCAAACTTTTGTCTAATCCTATCAGAACAGTCCGAACTAGGGAGATCCGCATCTCCCCTAAATTGGTGTCTCGGCACGATGTTAGACCATAGCGACCGTATGTAAGCCATACGTGATGTAAAAAGCCAGGTCACAGCCCCCAGACAGTTTAGTAACAGCAGTGATCCGTATCATATCGCTGCCGCCGGGGTGCCTGTAAAACATAGGGCAGTCGAGCATCCCTGGCAGACAGCAGGAATGGCCTCAGTTCACGCCCCCATGTGCCGCGCATACCATACCATAGCCTTCGTGCGGATGCACACAGCCCGGCCGGGGTCCACTCTCTGTCGCTGCAGCCTATACCGCTGCCCAGTGTACATAGCTGCGGCCCACCAGCCCCCTGCCACCGGTGTGTTGAGACCCCTAGGATCTGTAAAAAGGAGAAAAAAGGTGAGGGCATAAACAGGTACTCACACAATGAGGGGACGTACATATCTGAAATTGCGCATACACGCATATCCACCTCGTAGTACCCCAAACTTAGCCACGATCAGCGCGACGCCTACCTTAAGTAAATGGTGCTAAAACGAGCCCCACACCACGAAACGCGGCACCGGTCACCCTCAGGGACTGTACTATGGTAAGGGTAGACCCATCCCGGTGGCAGAAAACAGGCTGGGGCGCGCAGCAGGCACTGTCGGAAATTATGTAGGGCACCAACCGGACAGATGTCTCGAAAACTTAGTAGCAGTATACACCACTGCCTGCCGTGCTGAAACACCCGTGGGGACCGTATCCCCACTCGAGCCCACTCATGTGTGACAGAGGCATCTTCGAGTTCCAGTGCCCTACGAGACACCCCCGCCTTACACAGTTGGTACCAACTCTGGCACCCTCTCACTGGTGCGGAGCACTCCAAAAGGCTACCGTGGTAGCTGCGTGGCTAAGAGCCACCTCCTACCTATCTGTAAATAAGTAATGCCACCTCGTGCAAGGTGTGTCAAAATTCTGGGAAAAGGAGTGACGCGTGTAGGGGCAGCGGGCACGTTCCCGTGTCCACCCTACCCTGATACTACACATGAACTCATAGTGATACGCCTTACACGTGCGAGGTGCCAATGACACGTCCGGTTCCCTTCAGCTCGCCTAACGCCCAGCTATCGGCCAAACGTGGCAAGTGGAATTCCTCTGCTTCGGGAGTAAAGCATGGAAACGGGCGATCCGCTGGTGGGGAAAAGCAGCAGTAAGGTCATTATTCATACCTAGAACATGTCTGGCCTGGAACAGCACATTTAGGCGTAGGCTTCACAAAAGAATAGACAAACTAATGTCAGAACCCGGGGGATTTGCATTTCTGGGTGTTGACAATGTGCACCACTGCCGCATTGTCACGCCGAAATTGGACCACTGAGGAGGCCCACTCATTGCACCATAGCCTCAGTGCTCTCTAAAATGGGAAAAACCATGATTACGGTGATTGCAGGGACAACACGTGCACCCACCCTCAGAGTAAACCCCATAAGTCAGAGAGCCGGCGGTATCTGAACGTACTAGGTATCTAGGGCAGACCACTAGGTCTGATCTCCCATAAGAGACCCCCTGGAACCCAGGAGTAATTTGAGCCAGAACAAACAAATTAAGGGGGGCAATGAATTAACTACAATTCCCAAGGGCATACTCTATGTTTGGCAATCCATGCCAAAATCACCCTGGACATCCAAGCCACCGTATCAATGGTTAACCTGGATGCCCGCGCGACAGCATTGAGGCGTAAATGTGATGTCAGAATATGGGACCTCGGTCTATTCAGGCACCAAGGGGACACCCAGTTCCCACCTGAGTGTCTGAATCGTGATGAGGAGACGCGTACACGTGTCCAAGCCCCGTTTAACCCCAGACCCAAAGTCGTCGAGGTAATGGGCTGGAGACCGAGGCCCCAACCTGTGAGCGGATGCCCACTGAATGAAAGTCCCACATCGGTCGGGCGCTGAACCTGAACTAACGTGGTCAGAAAGGGGGGGGTTGGCCGTATCTAATTAAAATTCCCCTCAAAACCCAGAAACCCGATAGGTCTAAATCATGAGGTGCACTGGCAACAAGCTGGAAGCCGAGTGCATATCCCACTGTGCCAAAACAGCACCAGAATTGCGTGAGCGCGCCACCCATAGTAGCCGAGGTAACTACAGGTACTTGACTGAACAAGGTCATCAAGAAGGGCATCCCTGAACTGAGCACCCAAAAGGTGAGCCGAATGGAGTATTATAGTACATTCACCCTTCTTCTAGCTCGGTATGAGCGGCAAGGGGATACATTTGACTGAGGAAAGGCGGTTCCAAGAAGGCCCCCCCGTTAATCTCATAGCCCCCAACTTCCTAAATGTGGACGGTGGAGCCCCCTCACCGTTACCCTGGAAGGGAACCAGATTAGTAGCATCCTGGGGCCCCCAACACCCCCGAATGGATACAAAGGCCCCATTGAAAACCCTCCAGCAGGTTTCCCGCCCCATCCCTTCTTGGATGAACTGAGTGACATCCCTCCAGGCTAACTAGAATTGGGGCGGGGGGGGTTAAGGCAAGGTTAGTTGGTTCAGACGGAGCCCTGATCGCCCCTGTGCACCCCCACCCCTGCCCCGTAACCCACCAAACCGTGGGCACGCGGAGGCGGCGTGAGGCCAGCGCAAAAAGGGGGCACTAAGTCGGTAACAACCTCGTCAGCTGAGCAGGCCAAATACAGTAGGCGGGACGGAACCCCCCGCCCACACAGTTTGCGTGGAGCCAGTGTCTGAACCGCCCGCTGCTCAGCATGACCCCCATGGAACCCATCACCATGCACCAGTCCCGTGGGACTGATGTACACGAGCACCCTTGCTGACAGGACTCATCCCACCTCCCCTCGGTATATATATAGCCACCCTCGTCCACATTCTTCACCATGAGCCAACTGTCCTGGGCCCATCCGCTCGACATCAGGATGGCCGAAACAGGTCCAATCCTGCGGCATACCACAATACGTACAAGGTATGCCGACAACCAGTTGGCCCCAAGGTGCGCGGTGGCTAACGACTATGGGAGATCTATTTGTCTCAGTCGTCCTGTCCTTCTCTCTCCTCCCAGTGGGCTCGCAGTTCAATAGGGAGAATATCCACATGTCCCCCTCCAGCCCTTTCCCCTCATGGCCTGTGTCCCATAATCAACCGGGGCCAGTAATAGCTGTCCAGCGGCGAAGCCCGTGACGGGACGTTCTGTATGAAGGACGCAGCAGCATCCAGACAGCCCCCGCGATGCTCAGCCCTGTTCCGGGGGCGGACACCCCAGTGCGTGGTGATTTACTACTACGGGGAACCACCCAATGTCACTGTCCTCCTGTCCATACCTCTTATCCCTATTTGGGTCTCAGTTCCTAGGGAGAATATATCCACGTACTCCCCCCCCCACCGAATCTTTTCCTCCCTGATCTGGGGCAGATGATCACTGGGGGGGGGCATGAATAAACAGTCGTCGGCAATGCCATTGCCGGTACATGATGTACACCGTGACCCGGACAGCCCCTGTGACGCCACATACCGCCCCGGGAGCGTAAGCCCCTACCCTCAACGTCGTGCCAAAATGCAACCAAGGGGCACTGGGATAGGATGGCGAGTGATGCCCCCCAGCCTCAAATTGGCGAGGCAAAGAGCACTGACCCCCACTGCTGGAAATGGACTGTGATGTGTGTGCATTCAACTTGAACCTAATACTCACAAGTTGCACTCCCGTGAGCCGCCTCCACTGGGGGTTCCGGCCCGCGGTGGGCGTCGGAGCTCGCGACCGAAATCGAGCTCTGGGGCGACCTCCAACGCACTCCAGCCGCAGTTCCAGACAAACGGGGAGCTGCGAGACAGCGGCGGGCACAGGCCGGACTGTCGCAGACACAAAGGGGCTCCGTAGTTAGGGAAGGGGCCCCCACCAACTGGTTAGCCAAGGATGCCCCCAGCACAGCCAAACGTGCTAACCAGGCATCCCCTGCCACGAAAAAACCCCTAGTAGGTGGGCCAGGTGGGCTGGACGGCCCGCTAGGGATTGGGCCAGAGGCCCTAATTAGACAGCCTGGGCCAGAATAGGGCCATGCCCAAAAATCCCGGCCCCTGATGTGTAAAACGGGCTGCGAGCCAGCACCAGGCCCTCCCCCCCAATCGTTCCGGCCCATGGCCGGCAGCCGTGGGCCGAGGGCCGAATCCTCTGAAGGGCCGGCCCGGGGCTGAAAACGGGAGTTAATTCTGTCCTGCAGTATGCAGGAATTGAAACACTGACCTTCCACTCCCCAGCCAGCGTCTGAGGCATTTTACACTCCGTGTCTTAGCCACTTGAGCCACCGCGGTCCCCCTACGAGCCAGATAGAAAGATCCCTGTATAGGGATCGCGCAGCCCGGTTACCGGGACGCAAGAAACTTAGGGGAAACCCCAATGAAGGAAAAAAGGGAGGACCAATATATCCGTTCCCACTCTCCTAATTTCAACTCCCCTCAGGGGATTCGAACCAACAACCTCCTGCTTACAAGGCAAAACTGCAACCTCTAAGCCATGGCAGCTCTGCTGTCAGAGGAAGCCTCAAACAGAGGCTAACAGAGGAGGAAGCGACGGAGCAAATTCTAAAAGGCAAAAAAAAATTCCAGCCTCTTGAAAGAGGCGAAAAGGAGAGGGGGCGACGGAGAAAAACTTCTCCTCTCCGTCGCTTTCGGAAAATGGCAGCTCGGCTGCCTCGTGGCCACCCCTTTTAAAGAGGGATGGCCATGCCCCCCTAACTACCCGGATGTCTGAGTCCGGGTGGGGGGGCCGCAAAGAGCGCAGTGGCCATTTTGGCGCCGCGCTTTCATTCTGTCAATTTTTAGGTTGTGTCCCATTACTGCTTTTCTCACTCTTTTATTGACAATTATGTCTACTCCATTTCTTCTAAGGTTTTCTTGCCCACAGTAGTAGATGGTTTCCAGAGCTGAATTCACCCATCCCTGTGCATTTTAGCTCACTGATGCCCAGGATGTCTATGCTTATTCTTTCCATCTCATTTTTTCCCACTTCCAGTTTACCTTGATTCATTGATCTCACATTCCATGTCCCTATGCAGTATTCTTCCTTGCAACACCCTCCCCCTTTCCTGTCCCTCCCTTTCCTCCACTCTGTTGTGCTAAGCATCCTGTATCATCTAGCCTGCTTCTTTGTTTTGCCTTTTGTTTTGGTCAATAGGGTTTTCTTGGCAAGCTTTGTGGTGTGGTTTGCCGGTTTCTACCCCTTTGCCTGCCATATGACCATAGAAATGTTTGCAGATGCAGACAGTGCTGGCTCTTTGGCAGTAAACAGAGATGAACACTGACCTCTAGAGTCAGATACAACTGGCTTTTGAGCATAGGCAACCTTTAACTTTTTCTTACAGATTGGCGCCACCAATCTAAAGAATTCCATATGAGCCTTCTCAGCTCCTAAGATCCTCATTGGAGGCCTTTTCCTCAGCCCCATTACACTCTTAGGCTTGTTTGAAGGGAAAACAAGACAAAGCCTTCTCTATAGCTACCCACAGGTTGTGGAATACCCTTTTCCAGGAGCCTAGGTTGTTCCCTTTTTACTTGTCCTCATGGTAACAGATGAAGACCATAGTTAAACAGTGAATTGGTCAGTGAAGAGTGCGAATGTCAGCTTACAGCATGCTATTTTATGTATGTTTTATTTCACTTTTAAGAAGTTTTTATATTATTTTTAATCATTTTAATGCAATTATTTGTTGTGGTTTTAAACTGATTTATTGTTTAGTGCAGGGTTCCCAACCTATGGTCCATGGGCCAGCCCCAGCCCGTGGTGCCATCCCATCCAGCCTGTTACTGCCACTTCCGCACACGGAAGTGGAAGCGGATGCATTTGCACTCTAAGCAGAGATAGGCAGGATAGCTCTCAATGCCATAAAACACACCTGTGCATGCGTAAATACGGTTACATCAGCCGTAAATGCGCTCACACATGCGTAAATGCAGAAATGGCCACATTTACTTCTGCTTCCAGGGGGCGTGGTCCAGTCCAGTCAGCTGACTTGGGACATGGCCAGGCCTGCAGAGTAAAAAGGTTGGGAATCTGTGGTTTTCTGTTTCATTAGCTACCTTAGGTCCAACAATTGAGCGAAAATGGCATGGAAATAAAATAAATACTGCATTTTCAGGCTTGATTGTCGAGGCATGTACTTCTAAGAAAATCCCACCATAGAATAAATGAGGCTAAAAATGAGGAAATCATGTTCTGCTAATAATAATAATTTCATGTCAGACATTATTCTTGGTTGAAAGAATTTTTGTGGAAGAAACTCTGCTCAGGGAATGTCCAAATGAGGCTCCTTTCATGTCCCCAGCAGCTGGGACAGAGTCTCGAACTGCCAACTTGCCAGCCTTCCAGCTAACAAGTAGCTTCTTAACGACTGAGCCACTGCAGCCCCTCAATGTTCTGCTCAACACTGAGTTTGGCCCATGAAAGCTTGGTGAGATCAGAATGGTAATGAAAATGGTAACAATACTTGGCTGTGTGTGATGTCAGTGTTTCCAAAAATGTGGACCCACAAACTCCTGTAGTTCCTCTGTAAGAGATCAGCAGGCCATCTTCTGCAGATTCTGCAACAGAAGTAGCTTTTATAGTCTGATAAAATACAACAGAGGAAACCAAATGAAAAGGTGGGGGAGAGAGAAACAATGGGGTTTTTTTGCCACATGTCAGCTTCTTTGTCCAGTGAAAAGGCTTAGGGAAATGTCCTGCAGCTTTTGAATTCTGAGCTGCTCTTGATCTCCCCATTAGCAATCCTCTACAGTTCATTATCTAGGAACAATAAAGGCAAGCATTCCCCCAGAGGAACAAATAGAAGGGGATTTAAAAAAAAGAATACATCTGTTATTGTGGATTTCTTGTTCCTTATTTGAATGCACAATGCGCCAGGATCTCAGAGAAACATCTACAATGTTCTGTAATTGATCCAAATGTTTCAATATATAGTGTGGTAGACTGAACATTTATCCTGTCACTTTTTACCAAAACAATGCTTATATAACTGCACCTTAAATATTAATTCTTCCTTCTCACTCTGCAGCAATAATTTATGTTGTTGTAGTAGGGAGGGAACCTTTGTCTCCTCTGCCAGTGCTCATTATTTTACTTAATGTGTCTTCTTCAACTGTGTCAGTATGTTTCAGATTCAGGGGAATTTTCCTTGTATAATTTCTGACGTCTACTAGTTAGATGTGGAGTTTATCTCAACCATTACAGAAGGGACTTGTTTTGACAGTTTTTGGTGATAACGGTGGGATAACGTATGGCACCTTGTTGCCTCTGTTACAGCCAGTACTAGGCTTGAGCTGGGTTGTGAACCATAAGGAATGTTAGCAGAGCTCCACAAGCCATTCCAAAAGTCAGCTTCCTATGGTGAAATGATCTGGGAAGCAAAGATGTAATTAGCAATTTTAGAACCTGGGTTTTGTTGCCCTATCAATTAAGTTTCATTCACATAAGACTAGCAAGTGTGGGGAGTGAACAGAGGAATGAGAAAAACTACCTCAGTCTGATTGTGGGCAACTATATTGCTTGTATGCTGAGCCCCACCCACCATGCTCAAAATGGTTGCATTTGCAACATTCCAGTAGAAAATGCTACAGATAGATATGTAGACTTCCAGCAGAAAATATGGGGATCTGGCTCAGTGCCCCCATTTGTTCCACCCTAGTTATGGCTTTCACACTACAGTATTATTTTCCTGATCACCATGTATGGATGTGAAAGCTGGACAATAAAGGAAAAATTCCTTCATCTATACCTATAAAAAGGTGTGTGGGCCATTCGTGTCTAGCATACACATCCACACCCAACCCAACCATCCTTTACGGAGCCACCCACACTTACTTAACAACCCTGCGAGCATCACCGCAAGGGTCCGAACACCGAGAGTGGGACAACCGCCCCACGAACACTAACAAAAACTAAAACTACAAGGCCCAGCGTCCTCCACGCTTTGCCACCCCTCAGCCAATCAGGCTGAAGGACACAAATGCGACGAAGGCCAGGAAAGCCAGTGTGTGCAAAAAAAAGCCTCACGCAGCAGGAGCACAAGGACGCTGAAGGCAAATGCAGCGCTTTGCTGCCCTCACTTCCCCAACCCTGCCAGGTGCCGGCCTTCTTCCCCAGGGCCACGGGAAGAAGAGGGGATCCCCCTCCTCCCCGCTACCCCACCGAAGCCGCGGTGAGGCTGCTGCCAGCCTCAAGGTAAATTGAGGGGGAAAAACAAAGGAGGCAGCCAGCGTTTCGTGGGGGGAGGCGCTCTTCCCCTTACAGATCGCTGGCTAGTGCCTTTGCATTTCCCCATTAACTGTTTCGAAGGCTGACACGAAGCAACCTTCGAAACAGTTAATGGGAAAAAACAAAGGCAGCAGGCAGTGATTCATACTGCCCCCCCATAAGGGGGAAGCGCTCTCCCTGGTGGATCGCTGGCTGACGCCTTTCTATCCCCCCCCCACCGCTGTTTCATGTTAGCTCTCAAAACAGGGGGGGGTAATACAAAGGCAGCAGCCAGCGATCCACCAGGGAGAGCGCTTCCTCTTATGGATCGCTGCCTACTGCCTTTCCCCCGGTGTTATGTATGCATATCAATGTACTGTAAAGCTATCAAGATATAAATGTTCCATCACAATTACAATGTATCTCAGCTGAAAGGAACGCGAGCAAGCAACCCCTTGGGGCAGCTGCGAGCGTTCAGCCTCACATGGTTCACATTGCTCAATCACGGACAGCCGCGGGAAATGCCTCCGCATTCAGCAGAATGAAGATACTCGCATTCAGCAGAATGAAGATACTCGCATTCAGCAGGAAGAAGATACAACTGCGAGAGTAAGGCGTGCCTGGGCGAGGCCACGCCGACAGTAGCCAATGAGCTACCGTGCTGCAAGATTCAAATGTATAGTCCTCAGTATATAATGAGATGTACCACCACCATTACCCCCATGCTTCACCGGAACACCATGCAATAAACCTGTGTTAAACCAACCCTTCGGTTGTTCTGTTGTCTTTGGTCCCATACACCAAATTGGCGACGAAGGTGGGATATGGCTGCCCACGGGACCAAGACATGCGCCGGCTACGAGATCAGGAAGCCGGGAGACTTGGAGCTGTTTGAGATAGACTTCAACGCAGCGCTGGTGGAGCTCGAAGTCTCAGATGAGGCCAAGAAGAGGGCCATTTTCGTCCGCATGCTCGGACACGAGACCAAGAGGACCTTGGTGGACCTGATCGCGCCGAGGAAGGTGGGCGACCTCAAAGCCACAGAGCTCCTGGCGGCGCTGCGCGCCCATCTCCGGCCAGCGATAGCGATGTTCCCCGCTCGGAGCGCGTTCTGGAGGCGAGTCCAGGCGCCCGGGGAATCGGTCGCCGAGTTCGCCGCGGCCCTGCGGCTGGCCGCCGGCCCATGCAAGTGGGAGACCCCAGAAGTCACCCTCCGGGACTGCCTGCTCTGCGGTCTGAGGGATACCGAGACTCAGCGCGCGCTGATGAAAAAGGAGCCGCCTCCCACGTGGCAACAAGTCCTCGACACGGCGCAGGCCGCGGAGGCCACGACTGCCGGGGTGCAAGAGCTTCAGGACTGGCGCCCGAAGCCCGCCAAGGCAGAGAGCTCGGTGCGCGCGGCCCGGCGAGTTTCGAACTCGTCTGCGGAGAGCAGCGACGACGAGGACGTCCGGAGGGTCCAGAGAGAGGGCCGGCGCTGCGACGGCTGCGGCGCCGCCCACGCCCGCGCCAAATGCCCATTCCGCAAGGCTGAGTGCCACAACTGCGGCCGGCGCGGGCACATCGCCAAGGTCTGCCGGAAACGGCGCGAGGCCACAAGGAGTTCTCCAGACCGCGCGGCGAGGCAGGACCGCACCACGAGGCCAAAGGACGGCACCCGGACCACGAGGACGCGGGATGGCGTAGGGCGCATCTCCGACGACAGCGAGGACGACGCTCCGGTTTGCAGCGTTTCCACGGAGCACCCCCGTTACTTCGTTGAGGTAGTAATACAAGGGGCCCCTGTTAGAATGGAGGTGGACTCGGGTTCGTCATACTCTATTATTTCCCAGGGAGAGTTCATGAAAATCGCCCCCCGCGTGCGGCCCAAGCTCAAAGCGTTGAGGGCCACACTGAAGGACGTGCAAGGGAACCGCATCCCAGTGTTGGGGGTTGGGAAGTTCCAGGTCCAGTTTAAAAAGCACACCGCAACACTTCCCCTAGTCGTCCTCAAGGGAGGGAAATGCAGCCTCCTCGGGACTCAATGGTTCCAGCCCCTGGGGTTGTTCATTGGGGGGGTGCACGCCGTGGGAGCACACGCCACCGGGACTGATCCAATACAGAGCGTGTGCGACGCGCACCCCGAGGTTTTCAAAAAGGGGCTCGGAAAATTCAAGGGCCCCCCAGTGACTTTCGACCTGGACCCTGGAGTACGTCCAATCAGACTTAAACCGCGCAGAGTGCCTTTCGCACTAAAGGACAAAATAGAGGCGGAGTTGGACAAATTGGTGGGCCAGGGGATTCTTGTTCCTGTTGATTCTGCGGAGTGGGAAACTCCAATTGTAACAGCGCTCAAGGCCAACGGGGAGGTCCGCATATGCGCTGATTACAAGTGCACCATCAATAAGGCGATCCGCCCTAATGCTTATCCGGTGCCGGTAGTCAGCCACTTGTTGGCCAGGTTACACGGGGGGAGGTGTTTCGCTAAACTCGACCTGGCCCAAGCCTACCAGCAACTCCCGGTGACCCCCGCCGCAGCTGCTGCACAGACCATAGTCACCCACAAAGGGGCGTTCCAGGTATCGCGCCTCCAATTCGGCGTGAATTCGGCGCCCGGGATTTTCCAGTCACTCGTGGAACGCCTCCTGAAGGGGTTAGAGGGGGTGTTACCCTACTTTGATGACGTATTGATTACAGGGGGGAGCCGGGCCGAATTAGCAAGCAGGTTGGGAAGGGTCCTGACAATATTCGAGAAAGCGGGGTTGCGGTTGCGGAAGGACAAATGCGTTTTCTTCGCAACTGAGGTTGAGTTCCTAGGGTTCCGTGTTACTCCCGAGGGAATCAGGCCATCCCAATCCAAGGTGGCCGCCATCAAGAAGGCCCCTCGCCCCACCTCCAAGCCCGAGTTGCAGTCGTTCCTTGGACTGCTCAACTTTTACCACTCCTTCCTTCCGCGGAAGGCAGCAGTAGCGGAACCGCTACACAAATTGTTAAAAAAGGACGAGGCATGGAAGTGGGGCGACGACCAGGAGAGGGCTTTCAATGACCTGAAGCGACTCCTGGCATCAGATGCGGTACTGACCCATTTCAATCCCAAACGCCCAGTGGTCCTGATATGCGATGCATCCCCGGTGGGGGTGGGGGCGGTGTTATGCCACGTACTGGAGAACGGGAGGGAGGCCCCGATAGCGTTCTACTCTAGGTCCTTGTCCCAAGCGGAGAGGAACTATGCCCAGACAGACAGGGAAGCACTAGCGATAATTGCGGGGACTAAGAAATTTCATGATTTTGTGTACGGCCGCCCCTTCACCATAGTGACTGACCATAAGCCCTTGCTAGGCATTTTCACCGCAGATAAGCCCACACCCCAAATCCTGTCCCCGAGAATGCTCAGGTGGGCCATTTTTCTCAACGCGTATCAGCACGCATTGGTATACCGGCCCGGGAAGGAGATCAGTCATGCGGATGCCCTGTCGAGGTCCCCCATTCCCCGGGATTGCTGCCACGTGGGCGAAGTAGAGAGGGACCACCAGGTCTTAATGATAGAGGTCCTAGACTCCCCTCCAGTAGTACCGGCCGACATCGCTAAAGCGACCGGCAAGGACAAAACGCTGGCCACAGTTTGCTCCTGGGTACAGAAAGGGTGGCCCGTGTCTTCCCCAGCAGCGGAATTCGACACATTTTTCAAAAAGAAACTAGAGTTGTCCCTAGAGAGGGGTTGCCTTTTGTGAGGACAGCGGGTAGTGATCCCCACGTCTCTCCGGCCGAGGGTGCTTAAACTGCTGCACGTCAGCCACCCGGGGATCGTCCGCTCTAAGGCGCTGGCCCGCAGTTACTTTTGGTGGCCCCAGCTAGACGCCGACATCGAACACATGGTCGGCACTTGCGAAGCGTGCCAAAGCTCCAGGCCAGAAGAGGCCCGCTCGCCACATAGGGAGTGGGACGCAGCAAGGGGGCCCTGGTCCCGGGTACACGTAGACTTTGCTGGCCCGTTCAGGGGAACGCTTTTCCTCCTTGTGGTGGACGCGTTCTCCAAGTGGTTGGAGGTCATCCCAGTCTCGAGCACCTCCTCGGCCACAACAATTAAACAGTTACGGAGGGTCTTTTCCACGTTCGGTTTACCCGACACCCTCGTCAGCGATAACGCTAGCTGTTTCACGTCCGCCGAGTTCGGGGCGTTCATGGAGCGCAACGCCATTCGGCACATCACCTCCGCCCCCTTTCACCCGGCCACCAACGGCCAAGTAGAGCGCCTCGTGCGCACCACGAAAGACGCGCTGCTGCGCATGGGCCCCGGAGACCTCGACCTGAAATTGTGCCAATTCCTGCTAAGGTACAGGGTCACCCCATTGGCGTCAGGGTACTCCCCCGCAGAGCTGTTGATGCGCAGGAAGCTGGCCACGGGAATCTCCAAGCTAGACCCCACGAGAGTAGAGGACAAAGGGTGGAACATAGGGGTGGAACCCTCAAAGAGTTTCAGCGTAGGCGCCCCGGTGCACTGCAGGAACTACGCCAACGCGGGGCCAGCCTGGGTGCCGGGCACCGTAATAGCACAAACCGGCCCCGTCTCATACCGCGTGGAGACCAGTACAGGGTTTCTGTGGAGGCGACACGTGGACCAACTCAGGCGCAGGGTTCCCGGAGAGCAGGACGGAGACGAAAATAGCGTCGAATCAGCGTTAGGGTACTCCCCCACCCGCTTAGCCCAAGGGGGAGGAAAAGGGGAACATGGGTCCCCACCAAGGGGGGAGGAAAGGGAATCGATCCACAGAGATCTTTTGCGGGAGTCCGCGGCAGAAAGGAAGAGCCCCGACCACACACATACCCCTCGGAATTTTCCCCGAAACACAGATGCCCATAGAAGTTTAGACGTTGATTTACAGTACCAGGGGGAGTTAGCGGAGTGGTCCCCCACCCGTCCTAGCGAAAAGAGGGGTTTCAGTTCAGCCCCTGGTACTTCCAGTCCCAGTAGCCCCTGTGAGTTAGAATGCAATATAGCGCCAATTTCCCGGAGACCGACACCCCCAAGACGGGAGGCAACAGCGAGTCCGCCCACCACAGCCTCAAGGTCCCCCGAGCAAGGAGCAGAAGGTAGCAGGACCACAAGGGCGACCTCATCAGTTCCGCGGTTCACAATAGGCGGGTCCCCGGGGTCCGAGAGCAACAGGCAGGGGTTCACCTCCCAACTATTCATTCCATTCCCATCCCCGGGCGCAAGGCAGGCACGGACGCCCCACAGAGCCACTAACGAATCCCCGTTTCCCGTAGCAGGACAAGCTCCCACGGAGTCAGGGATCACAGGCTCTCCGGTACTAGGTCAGGCGCAAGCACGCCCCAAGCGCACGTGCGGGAAGCCACAATGGTTGCGGGACTTCGTCCCATCCTAAGGGGGAGGGGTGTTATGTATGCATATCAATGTACTGTAAAGCTATCAAGATATAAATGTTCCATCACAATTACAATGTATCTCAGCTGAAAGGAACGCGAGCAAGCAACCCCTTGGGGCAGCTGCGAGCGTTCAGCCTCACATGGTTCACATTGCTCAATCACGGACAGCCGCGGGAAATGCCTCCGCATTCAGCAGAATGAAGATACTCGCATTCAGCAGAATGAAGATACTCGCATTCAGCAGGAAGAAGATACAACTGCGAGAGTAAGGCGTGCCTGGGCGAGGCCACGCCGACAGTAGCCAATGAGCTACCGTGCTGCAAGATTCAAATGTATAGTCCTCAGTATATAATGAGATGTACCACCACCATTACCCCCATGCTTCACCGGAACACCATGCAATAAACCTGTGTTAAACCAACCCTTCGGTTGTTCTGTTGTCTTTGGTCCCATACACTAAAACCCCCCCCCATTAATTGTTTCGAAGGCTGACACGAAGCAACCTTCAAAACAGTTGAGGGGGAACAAAGACCTCCCGCCCCCCATGGCAGGGAAAGGGGGGAAAAACAATTCCGCCTCCCCCTTCCCTCCCTACTCACCCGGGCGCAGCCTCTACATCTGCAGCTCCCTCTCTCTCTCTCTCTCTCTCACACACACACACACACACACACACACACACACACACACCTACACCTACACCTGCTGGGCTGCACAATTCAAATAGCTAGTTTAAAACATGGTGCTGCAGGAGAGCTCTGCAGATACCCTGGACTGCCAGAAAGATGAACAAGTGGATTCTAGAGCAAGTCAAGCAAGCTGAACTGTAGGCAAAAATCTTGAAGCTGAGCCTGTCCTGCTTTGAGCACATCATGAGAAGATGAGACTCTTAAGAAAAGACAATGATGCTTAGAAAGGTAAAAGCCAGGAGAAAAAACAGGAAGATCAAACATGAAATAGATTGACTCCATAAGGGAAGCTGTAGGCCTGTGTTTTACAAAAACTTAGCAGGGTTGTTGAGGACAGGACATTTTGAAGATCTCTCATTCATAAGGTTGCCATAAGTCAGAGATGACTTGATGGTACATAACAACAGCAACAGTTATGGTTCTGTTGAAAAGGTAAAGCAAGAGGAGCCCAGTTTCAACCATTATTTATTTCAGTTATAACTATCAGAATCACGAGCTAGTAAAGAAGGAAAAGAGGGAAGGAAGGATAAAAACAGAAGAGTGAATTCAGAAGAGAAGATTACAAAGAAGGAAGATGGAGAAACTAGCAGAGAGAAAGAATGAGAAATTAACAAGGTAAAGTTATATGGAAAGTGGAACAAATCAAAGAGACAAAGAGGATGATAGTTTTACAGATCTTGGGGGAAATACTATAATGCAAATGTAGCAAATCCAAATTAGAAAAAAGGATTAAGAATCTATCGTATTCAGAAAGAGAAGCAGAGGTAGCTGAGTAGACAAAGACAAGAAGCTGGTCAGGGAGAAGGCAAGAGAAGGCTGGAGACAAACACCGGAAATTTAATTGGTTAGGTATTTGTTCAGTTGATCATTCAAGCAATCCATCCATCCAGTCATCCATTCATTTCCCATTGTGTTTTCTCCAACGCTGGGAGCAAATGAAACTCACATCATTATTTAAAAACTAGATATAACTAAAACCAAATAAATTACATTCTTCCCTGTTAATGTAGGAAATCTACAGCTAAAGCCTCCCTGACAGATGAGCATTTTCAAACTTCCAGTGAAGGAGAATCTCCTACCTTCTGAAATGGTCTGCCCCAGTGATGGCAAAGCTTTTATAGACCGAGTGCCCAAGCAGTAGGAAGTGGGGCATGGGAAGGCACCAACGTGCCCACACACCCATGTGACATTGCCAGCCACCTCCAGCGTATCACGTGGGTGCATGTCCATGCATACTGCTTAAAGTGCGCCAGCCATATCATGTGGGTGCGTACCCATGCCTCCATGGGTTCCCATGCCCCCCATGGGTGAGCATGCCCACTGGTGGGTTCTCCCACCCCATGGGTTCTCATGCCCCCACAGGTTCCCCAGTGGGTGCTAATGCCCCCCTGAAGGTTCCTCCCCTCTGCTCCCTCCTAGGAGAGGTGGGTGGGTGGGTGTCTGGTCACTTCATCTCGTCCCCACTGCCGCCTCCCGGTAGGATTTCAGCCTCCTCTCTTGCCTCCCCATTAGTGGAGGGAGAGGGGTGAGTGGGGAAGTGGTGCTGTCACTATTGCTGGGGGCACGTGGCGAGGCCTGCCCATGATGGCATGTGTGACAACAGAAAGGACTCTGTGTGCCACCTCTGGCATGCATGCCATAGGTTCATCACAACTGGTCTACCCCATTTTCCAACAGCTCTTAGGGTTAAGATGTTCTTTCTATCATTTATTCAAAATCTTCCTTCTCATCATTTGAAGCCATTCATTTGGGTCCTATGCTCTGCAGCTGCAGAAAACAAGCTTGCTAAATCTTCCACGCAACAGCTCTTCAAAAACAGAAGATGATCAATCATATCACTTTTGACTCTTCTCCAGCTAAACATGCTGGATTCGCTAGTATTAATTAACTGTGTTAGTATTAAAATACAATTACCATATTAAAACAAAGGCCATATTTTAAAGTAATTTAAAAGCAGATTGTAGGGGGAAATGAAGGGAGTGCAGTTCTCTCTCCCTGCATTAAAAGCCACCTGCCTTTAAGAGGTAATTTCCAATGGCACATTACTAACAACTTTAAAAATAGAATATTAATTTAAGGTTTATCTGAATTGAACTAACTGAGAATTTTTACTAAATGTTCTTACTATATATTTATCTTTAGATTTCACCATGCCACCACCCCTATAATAAACCGTTAGGAAGATGAAGGGAAAAAACGGTGGCAGTTTAAATGATACATTTTTATTATAGCTATTTTGAATGTGTCATTCATATCTCACCTCTTCAATGTTTCCTGGGGACTTTGGCTCTGCTGTGCTGGCTAAATTCCACTGGAGTGTATTAACTGCTGTTTTTAAATTTAATAGACCAATTTTTAAGAGACAAAGGAATTTTAATGCAAATGGAAATATATTTGCTTTGTGCTGCCCATATTTGCCACTTCACCGGTTTTATGAACAGTTACTTTTTTCATCATTACGCATTATACATTTCTTTGTTTAGATTTATAACACCTTCTATCTGGTGGGCTCTGGGTAAGTAGGAATCGTTTTAGCAAAATGTGCCTGCCTCTAAGGCACTATAATCTAAGCAATTAATAGAAAGAGGTAGCAAACAGGAGAAATGAGGTCAAACAGAAAGTCTGTACTGCTGTAAAGCATTTAATTGTTCTAGTTATAAATAGAGTATTATATCAACTGCCAATCACTGATTGTATTGACTGCTACCTTGGAAACAGCATACAGCTGAGGAAAGCAGAAGATGAAACAATTTGCTAATATAGTTCTGTTTGTTAATCACTCTTATATGCGTTTAGTGATTAACTCTATCATCCAGGGATACAGAAAAATATTAACAGAGGGGTGTTCAGTTCTTATTATCTGTTTATAGATAATTATATTATTTGCAAAGCTGTCTGTTTATATCACCAGGATATGTGTTACCCATGGAAGCTCCAAGAATATTCCTTTGGCTACCAAGCTCCCACCCCTAAGCCTCTTCAAAATCCTTCGATCACCAATGTTGGGAGGAATTGTAGGTATTCTTGGCTGTCTTCTTAAGGATCCACACTGGCTTTCAAAGATGGGGCCTGGGTGTTCTGGCCAAAGCACAGCCCTATGACTCATCTCCCCTAAAATAGAGGGTCACCTAATTTCCTGTTATTCACCAAGCTTAATCACAAGCACACCTTATGAATATGATGTAATGTCATATGACCTGACAAACCAATCACCTCATAGACCATGCCCACTTCCTGCATAGAATTGTATGTCTAATAAAACCATCTGGGGTTCTTTTGTCTCAGTTGTTCCCTCCCAGCTGGCTTTAGCAAGAAGCTCCCTGTCTCTGTGTGTGTCTTTGGGTGACTGTATGTGTGAATACATCAGAGAGGCCTGCTGCAGAGGCTTCCCCTCCCTTCAGGTGGCTGCCCAATGTGGGCAAGCTACATTACAACAAAGAACAAAGGTGGTTTTTACTCCCAAGGGCCTCCAGAAGCTATAACATGAAAACAGAACAGGTTGCCCCCTCAGTACTGCCAAATAGAAATGGAAATAATTTTGGGGGATTTTTTGGATTCCCCATCAACATGTTTTGCCCCTGCTCTCCACTTTCTTTCCCTGTCCCTATTATATCTTCAGTCTGTGGCATAACTAGGGCAAGGCGGGTGGCATTTTGACCCAAGACAATGAAATTTAGAGGACATGGTACTTGGTTGTTGGAAGGTTATGAAACCTTACTTTGGGAAAGACACTCAGGCATATGCCACCTCCAGCCGCTCCTCAACACAGAAGGAGCCACAAAAGAGGTGGAGCCATCATGGGGCATATAGCCATTACACACTCAACCCAATGTGTTCCTTCACATGCCTCTATGTATGCTAATCTCAAGAGACCTAAGTTTACCTAACAGGGCAATTAAGCCCCACATGTCAAAATTCCTAATTACAGTTCTGTGTTCCATTGTCTCCTGCACCCTGCACTAGATGACTGGTTGTGCCATTGTTATGCACAGAAATGCCTGATCCTTCTTTGATACACACAAAGCCAGTGATTATGGGAAGAAAACACTTTCTCAGAAAAATCCCCAAGAGAGCCCAGTGTATTTTGCAGCA
Organism: Bradypodion pumilum; assembly: GCA_035047305.1. Classification (NCBI taxonomy): domain Eukaryota; kingdom Metazoa; phylum Chordata; class Lepidosauria; order Squamata; family Chamaeleonidae; genus Bradypodion; species Bradypodion pumilum. The sequence goes on from JAWDJD010000002.1 coordinate 354,290,415, forward strand.
TATGCACCCACACACTATCTGGACACTACTTCAGGGAGGTTGTTTGTGTGTGGAGATTGAGATAGCTACCAAAGCTTTTCCTGCCCCAGCTCCAGTCCAGTCCAGCCCCAGCTAATTTGTTATTTTGTCAGTTCCCATTTTGAAGTAGCATTCCATTGGTATAATAGGACTTCATTTTTTCTGCCAGACAGAGAAGTTATTCATGATTGTCTGGATTCCTAGTACAGTATCTCCCCATTTGTGATTTTTCACTTAGTTTTATTGACTACTACTATATTTTGCCCGGCCCTGCCGGGCATTTTTAATGTGTGTGTTGGTGGTTCAGGGTGATTTTGGTTTTGCACAATCACCACTCCTACATAAAAAACCACTCCAACCACCAACTCACACATTTACTATGGCAGGAGTGTTGTGTGTGTGTTTGTGTGTGTGTATGTGTGTCTGTGTGAATGTAGTCCATCAGAGGGTGCTATTTTTAGTTAACTAAAAATAGCACCCTCTGGTGGACTACATTCACTAACGTTCAGTGTGAGGAGGCGTTCGAGGAGGTAGGACGTCTGTGTCAGTTGTTCTCTGTAGGTGAGTTCTAGGGGTTTTTTATTGTTGTGGGTAGGAAGGTTTTATGTTTGTTTGTGTGTGAGAGAGGGGGTGGGGGTGGGTTTAACATGGCCTTGCCTTGCTGGCCAGGCCGTGTTAAATCCTGGTGTTGGGGACATTTATTATTTATTTATTTACATTTTTTTAGACAGGGCCAGCCGGTGCCTTGCTGTTGAGTGTTCCATAACTTTAGCTTCAACCCTAGCCCTCAATTTCAGGGCATATTATCAGTGTGCTGAAACTTGACTTAAGTGCATGAGTAGTGGGACTTGAGGAGTGTATCTGTGTGACTAATACTTGCAAATTTTTATACATTCACCATTGAATTATTCACTGGAATAATTCAAGCAGCCTTAATGAACATATACTCTAACTATTGGGGTTATTTTCATTTTCATATTGAAATTCAGGTCAGCTTGGCCTCCTTTTTTGCCAGCATGAGATTGAAATATAGTAGCTACAACCTTCCTGAAGGAGAAAGCAAGGATAGGGAGTTGACTCTGAAAAGAAGGAACAGCTCAGGAATTAAAAAATACTCAAAAATTATGTGCTGCATTATGTGAGGGATCAGAGGGGCTTCTAATATCGAAAGTGACTCAATGGCACATAATTTTGTATTAGATAAACATCTAGAAAATTGTTTGGGTGGCATCAGGGGAGGCAAATGCGACAAAGATCTCTCCCTTGCTCCATCTCCATCTCTCTTCCTCCTGTCAACTCACTTTCTGAAGTTAATGAGTATATCCCAAAGTGTCTCGTAGTATCTTGAGATCTAACAAGTTCTATTTGATACTGGTATATACACCTTTTTTGTAGAGCATAGATCATATAGCTCAGGGTGGTGGCCATGTTAGAGTTTAAAATAGCACAATTTTTGGTTATAAACCAGGGAATTATTTTAATTAAATTTGCCATTATAAACCACGGCAAATGTAAACCAGTGCATTCATAACCCAGGGTTTTACTGTAGCATGTTTTGGTTACACTGGTTAAAGTCAGTGTGGAACACTACTGAAGTCTGTGCATATGGGGAAAAATGTCTCCATATAGTGAACCATATACGTATCAAGCACTTCATTTGTTCTCTGGCTACCACTGTTTCCATCTTACAATCATGTTTTCATCACACAGCATGGCAGAACATGGCATAAATGAGACCACGAAACTAGCTAGTTATGATTAAGGGCAGACAGATCAGTTCAGTTCCAGACCAGGTCACTTTCAACCTTTCACATTCATAAGCATGGGTGTAGAACTTGGCTTGCCATGTTCTTGCAGGAAGCAAAATTTCTGGTAAAATGATACAAATGAGGATGATGAAAAATTTCCTGGGGTGTATGTGTTGTTTTTTAAAAGACAAATTCTGGATAAAACATCCTCTCTCTCTCCCCTCCCCCCATGCACACACACACAATTGTCCATTTTGTGACAAATCAAACAATTTATAAATTGCCCACGATTAGGAGGACTGCTTCTTTAATTAAGAATTTAAAGCTCTAGACAGATTATGGCATTTTATTAGGTAGCTTTTTTGTGCTTGTGATGCCTTTGCACTTCTGGAAAGTACAGTAGAGACATGCTATGCATATTATGCAGAGCAGAGGGAAAGAGCTCTTTGTCTCTCTGCTGGCTAATGATGAGCAATCTCGTTCAGCTCTATTTCCACTCCTATTCATAAATCCATTCCTTCAGTTTCCAGATTTGTATCTAACTGCATATTTGAGCACGCGTTTAAATGTAACTTTCTAAGTGATATCCATGTTAGTCTGTACAAGCATATCAAAGAAACAAAACAAAATAAAAGCAAAAAAAAAATGTTTGGCACCTTATAGAGTAACTGCTATATTTTAATCTGAACTGTAACGAACCAAGTCCTCTTTCTCAGACATAATAATGGAATTACATGGCAAATATTTACACATAGCCTAAAATGGTTTTTTTGGGGGGTGGGGGTGGGGTGATGTATAAATATTTACTACATAATCTCTCTTATGTCAGCTAAAATTAACTTGATCCACAAAAGCTCACATTAAAATGTAGCAGGTGATCTTTAAGAGGCCACAACATTTTTGTCCTTTTGTTTTGCTTCTTTTTTATTCTTATTTTCGCACAAAATACCCATTACATGATGCATTTTGTCTCAAAGTACATATTTCAAAATATATTTTATCCTGATATGTGCATTTTAAAATGGAATTTGTTATGCATTTAGAGGTGAGAGTGGCCTCAGCTATTTAGAGATACATGGCATCCAAATAATGGCTGAAAACCTTTTGCTTAATGTACTAAGTCACACTAGAATTGACCAATTAGATCAATGGGGATTTGGTGAGTCAATTCATCTGAATCCAGTTAATTCAAGTGGTCTTTGGTTGCAACTAGATTAGGCCCACTTGAATCAGTGGAAGACTCACTGATTCAGTGAGAATATTTGATATAAATTTAATAAATATTAAAATGATAAATGATAGGGTTCAGGTCAGGTCACTTTGAAACATAATTTGAAAAGATTGAATTCCTCAAATGCTCTCAGTATGATCATTTCCATCTCTACTAGTATTTCTTCTTCTTTTGCACTCCAATTTATGTACATCTTTTTCTTTTTCTGAAGGGTTTCATGGATATTGACCTGGCACAATTCAGGGCAAGTGGAGCAAACGTGACTGGATTCCAGTTAGTGAACTATACGGACACAATTCCAGCCAAGATCATGCAGCAGTGGAAGAGCAATGATGCCAGGGAGCAACCTCGGGTCGACTGGAAGAGGCCAAAGGCAAGTGGTACTGAAAACCATTTGTTTGAGGAGGCCATCATGCCGTTCTCATGTTAAACTCTGACAGTTTGGAATCGGAAGCAGAAATGTTTTTTCCACATACATTTATTATTGAAAGCTGCTGATCGTAGCTTCCTTTCCATTTATCTCTGAAAACAAAGCATGACATGGGATTATTATTTTTTTAAAAAAGAAACAATTCTATTAACTTGCAAAAATTCTGGCTTCTGGATTAGGTGGTGGTGGTTACTGCAGCTGCTGTTGTTTCATTTTATTGTTTAGGTAAAGGTAAAGGTTTCCCTTGCTCGAAAGCCAGTCGTATCTGACTCTAGGGTTCAGTGCTCATCTCTGTTTCAAAGCTGAAGAGCCAGCGTTGTCTGCTTCTGCAGACGTTTCCATGGTCATGTGGCAGGCATGACTAGACACCGGAGCGCACAGAACACTGTTACCTTCCCACCAAAGTGGTACCTATTTATCTAGTTGCAATTTCTTGCTTTTGAACTGCTAGGTTGGCAGGAGCTGGGACAAAGACGGGAGCTCATTCCGTCCTGCAATACTCGGGAATCGAACTGCTGACCTTCTAAATACAGTTACTAGGGACTGCTGTGGCTCAAGTGGTTATGACACTGAACTTGACGACTAGAAGGTCGACAGCTCAACTGTTCAAGACCCAGGTACCGCATGACAGATTGAGCACCTGTCTCTGTCCCAGCTCCTGCCAACCCAGCAGTTTGAAAGCAAGAAATTGCAAGTAGATAAATAGGTACCACTTTGGTGGGATGGTAAACAGCACCCCGTGCACTCTGGTGTCGAGGCATGCCTGCCACATGTCCATGGGAACATCTGCAGATGCAGACAGCGCTTGCTGTTTGGCTATAAACAAAGGTGAGTACCCAACTCTAAAGTCAGATACGACTGGCTTTCGAGCAAGGACAACCTTTACCTTTACATAAATTTAGTTACTAGCTTCAACTAGAAGAGACTCATTGAATTAATTGTTGAATGTTTTGCAATTCTCATTCAGTACAATTGAACCTATATATATATGATACAAGCATATGTAAAAACAAGCAGCAAAAGATGTAAGAATAGAAGTGTTGTGTTCTGTAAAGCAGTGCCTTTAACAATGTACCTTTGCCATGTGTTATCAATGTAACCTTTCTGTGTGCAACATTATAACCATCACCTGTATCAATGTATGCTTAATAAGGGGACGCGAGCTAGTGACCACCAGAGGGCAGTGGCGAGCGTCCAGCTCTAATGGATCATAGCCACCTGGATCAGCAGCGCGGGAAGATTCCCCGCGACCTCCTCACCTGGTCAAGAAGGGCGTGACCTCCTACGACGTCACGCAGGCAGTAACCAATAGTCTGCCAACGAGCCACATTCAAATGTATAGCCAGCTGTATATATTGAGCTACCCATCCGCCATTACCACATGTTCCTCCAGATCATCATGCAATAAACCTGTGTTAAGCCAACCCTTCGGCTGTTTCATTGTCTTTGGTCCCTTACACTAAATTGGCGACGAAGGTGGGATGGCAGCCCATGGGACCAAGACATGCGCCGGTTTCGAAATCAGGAAACCGGGCGACTGGGAGATCTTCGAGATGGACTTCCAGGCCGCACTGATCAAGTCCGAAGTCACGGAAGAGGCGAAGAAAAGAGCCATCTTCACCAGAATGCTCGGACAAGAAACAAAAAGGACCTTGGTGGACCTGATTGCACCGAGGAGGGTGAGCGAATTCAAGGCCAAGGAACTCATGCAGTTGCTGCGTGAGCACGTCCGGCCTGCCACGGCGATGTTTCCCGCTCGGAGTGCGTTTTGGAGGCGAGTCCAAGCGCCCGGGGAGACGGTCGCCAAGTTCGTGGCGGCCCTGCGGCTGGCGGCCGGCCCGTGCAAATGGGAGAACGTCGAAATCACCCTCCGAGACTGTGTGCTGTGCGGCCTGAACGACGCCGAAACCCAGCGCACATTAATGAACCAAGAGCCGCCTCCCACGCTGCAGGAGGTCGTCAGAGCGGCCCAGGCCGCAGAAGCTACGAAGGCCGGGGTCCAAGAACTTCAGGACTGGCGGCCAAAGTCGAGAAAAGCAGAGGCTCCGGTACAGGCGGCCCGGCGAACTTCGAGGTCGTCTACAGAGAGCAGCGACGACGAGGACGTACAGAAGGTCCAGAAGGAGAGCCGACGATGCGACGGCTGTGGCGCGGCCCACGACCGCGTGAAATGCCCCTTCCGGAAGGCCGAGTGTCACAACTGCGGCCGCCGCGGGCACATCGCAAAGGTGTGCAGGAAGAAGCGCGAGTCTCGGAGGAGCTCCCCAGACCGTTCCGCGGGACGAGACCGCCCAGCGAAGCCCAAAGACGGCACCCAGGCCACGCGGAAGCAGGACGGCGTGGGCCGCATCGCCGACGGCAGCGAGGACGACACCCCAGTGTTCAGCGTGTCTACGGGACACCCCCGCTACTTTGTTGAGGTACTAGTCCAAGGGGTGCCCATTAGGATGGAAATTGACTCGGGGTCCTCATATTCAATCATTTCCCAGAGGGAGTTTTTTGGAATTGCCCCCCAAAAGCGGCCCAAGCTCAAAGCGTTGAGGGCCACACTACGGGACGTGCAAGGGAACAGTATTCCAGTGTTGGGGGTTGGAGAATTTCAGGTCAAATTCAAGGAGCACGCCGCGTCCCTTCCCCTGGTCGTGCTCAAGGGAGGAAACTGCAGCCTCCTCGGGACTCAATGGTTCCAGCCCCTGGGGTTGTTCATTGGGGGGGTGCATGCCGTGGGGATGCACGCCGTTGGGACTGACCCAATTCAGGAGGTGTGCGAGGCGCACCCCGAAGTCTTCAAAATGGGACTGGGGAGATTCAAGGGGCCCCCAGTGACTTTCGACCTGGACCCGGAGGTCCGCCCAGTTCGCCTAAAACCACGCCGGGTGCCGTTCGCACTCAAGGACAAGATAGAGGCGGAACTGGACAAACTGGTGGGTCAGGGGATTCTTGTGCCTGTAGATTCTGCGGAGTGGGAAACTCCAATTGTAACTGCTCTTAAGTCCAATGGGGAGGTTCGCATATGCGCGACTACAAGTGCACCATCAACAAGGCGATCCGCCCGAATGCATATCCGGTGCCGGTAGTCAGCCATCTGCTGGCCAGGTTACACGGGGGAAAATGTTTCGCTAAGCTCGACTTAGCCCAGGCCTACCAGCAGCTCACGGTGTCTCCCGCCGCAGCTGCTGCGCAGACCATAGTCACCCATAAGGGGGCGTTCCAGGTGACGCGCCTCCAATTCGGCGTGAACTCGGCGCCAGGAATTTTCCAGTCACTCGTGGAACGCCTCCTGAAGGGTCTGGAGGGGATGTTGCCCTATTTTGATGACGTGTTAATAACAGGGGGGAGTCGGGCGGAATTGGCCAAGAGGTTGGGGAAGGTCCTGACTATATTCGAAAAGGTGGGGCTGAGGTTGCGCAAGGACAAATGCGTCTTCTTCGCAACCGAGGTTGAGTTCCTAGGGTTTTGAGTGACTCCTGAGGGGATAAAACCATCCAAGTCTAAGATAGCAGCCATCAAGAAAGCCCCCCGCCCCACCTCCAAGCCCGAGTTGCAGTCGTTCCTAGGGCTGCTCAACTTTTACCACTCCTTCCTTCCCCGGAAGGCAGCGGTGGCCGAACCGCTACACAAGCTGCTAAAGAAAGAACAGGCATGGAAGTGGGGCGATGACCAAGAGAGGGCATTTAGTGAGCTGAAAAGCCTCCTGGCGTCCGACGCCATACTGACCCACTTCGACCCCAAACGCCCAGTAGTTCTGATCTGCGATGCATCTCCAGTGGGGGTGGGGGCGGTGCTGTGCCACGTGCTGGAGAACGGCAGGGAGGCCCCGATAGCATTTTACTCCAGGTCCCTGTCCCAAACAGAGAGAAACTACGCACAAACGGACAGGGAGGCCTTAGCGATAGTCTCGGGGGCGAAAAAATTTCACGATTTTCTGTATGGCCGCCCCTTCACCATCGTGACGGACCACAAACCCCTGCTAGGCATCTTTACCGCGGATAAGCCCACCCCTCAAATCCTGTCCCCAAGGATGCTCAGGTGGGCCATTTTTCTCAACGCGTATCAGCACGCGTTGGTCTACCGGCCCGGGAAAGAGATCAGCCATGCGGACGCCCTATCTAGGTCTCCCCTTCCCCTAACGCCCAGCCAGGTGAGCATGGGGGAGCGGGACCATCAGGTTCTCATGATAGAGGTGCTGGATTCGCCCCCCGTAGTGCCCGCCGACATTGCCAAAGCGACAGAGAAAGACAAAACGTTAGCGACAGTAAGCTCCTGGCTGCAGAAAGGGTGGCCCGCGTCCTCCCCAGTGGAGGAGTTCGCTCCATTTTTCAGAAAAAAGCTAGAACTGTCCCTAGAGAGGGGGTGTCTCTTGTGGGGGCAGCGGGTGGTGATTCCCACTTCCCTTCGGCCGCGGGTGCTCAAACTGCTTCACGTCAGCCACCCCGGCATCGTGCGATCCAAGGCGCTGGCCCGGAGTTACTTCTGGTGGCCCCAGCTAGATGCCGACATCGAGCACATGGTCGGCACTTGCAAAAGTTGCCAATGCTCCAGACCGGAGGAGGCCCGCCTTCCCCACAGGGAATGGGACGCGGCTAAGGGGCCGTGGTCCCGGGTGCACGTTGATTTCGCGGGCCCGTTCAGAGGCACCCTATTCCTCCTTGTTGTGGACGCTTTCTCCAAATGGTTGGAGGTTATCCCAGTCACGAGCACCTCCTCGGCCCAGACCATTAGGCACTTGCGGAGGCTATTTTCCACGTTCGGCATACCCGACACGTTAATTAGCGACAACGCTAGTTGTTTTACGTCCTCCGAGTTTAAGGCATTCATGGAGATTAACGCCGTTCGGCATATCACCTCCGCCCCGTTTCACCCGGCCACCAACGGCCAAGTAGAGCGCCTCGTCCGCACCACGAAGGACGCGTTGCGGCGCATGGGCCCAGGGGATTTGAACCTACAAGTGTGTCAGTTTCTGCTAGGGTACAGGGTGACCCCGTTGGCGTCAGGATACTCCCCCGCAGAGCTCTTAATGCGCAGGAAGCTGACCACCATCCTTACTAGACTAGACCCCACGAGGGTAGAGGACAAAGGAAGGAACATTGGGCAGGAGGTTACAAAGAGTTTCAGCATAGGCGCCCCCGTGCATTGCAGGAATTACGCCAGCTCAGGCCCAGCCTGGGTGCCGGGCGTAGTCGTGGAACAAACCGGCCCCGTGTCGTACCACGTGGAAACCAGCACGGGGCTCCTATGGAGGCGGCACGCAGACCAGGTCCGACGCAGGGTCTCCGATGAGCAGGACACGGTGCACGCAGGAAATAAGTCAATGTTAGGGTTCTCCCCCACCCGTTTAGCCCAAGGGGGAGGAGAAGGGGACCGTGGGCCCCCACCAAGGGGGGAGGAGGATATCCTCATAGATACCCTGGGGGATCTTTCCGAGGAGGAGGAACCCGACCCCATACATATCTCGCGGAAAGTCCCCACAAATGCGGGTACCCCTACCAACTTAGATTTTGATTTTCAGAACCGGGGGGGTTTTTCGGAGTGGTCCCCCACCCGTCCAAGCGAGAAGAGGGGTTTTTTGTTAGCCCTGACGGCCCCCGGTCTGCCCACAATGGAGTTTTTCCCTTCCCCTAAGTCCGCCAGCCAGCGGCAAGCCACTAACAAGTCTCCCTCTCCCGTTTCAGGACAAGGGACCAGGGAACAAAGAAGCAATAACGCCCCCGGGGGGGCAGCCCTCTTCACGGCCAAAACGCACATGCAACAAGCCATCTTGGCTGAGAGACTTCGTCTCATCCTAGGGGGGAGGGATGTTGTGTTCTGTAAAGCAGTGCCTTTAACAATGTACCTTTGCCATGTGTTATCAATGTAACCTTTCTGTGTGCAACATTATAACCATCACCTGTATCAATGTATGCTTAATAAGGGGACGCGAGCTAGTGACCACCAGAGGGCAGTGGCGAGCGTCCAGCTCTAATGGATCATAGCCACCTGGATCAGCAGCGCGGGAAGATTCCCCGCGACCTCCTCACCTGGTCAAGAAGGGCGTGACCTCCTACGACGTCACGCAGGCAGTAACCAATAGTCTGCCAACGAGCCACATTCAAATGTATAGCCAGCTGTATATATTGAGCTACCCATCCGCCATTACCACATGTTCCTCCGGATCATCATGCAATAAACCTGTGTTAAGCCAACCCTTCGGCTGTTTCATTGTCTTTGGTCCCTTACACTAAAAGAAGCAACACTTGTCAATTAAAAAAAATTAAATGGTATGCAAAAATGAGATGTAATTATTGCTAACTGAAAGTCAAGCAATATGTAATCTTGACTAATTATATAGAGTAGGAGCTTCACACATGGGGTGCGGCCACACAGAAGGACCTGTCTTCTTTTCCTACCAACAATGCCTTACATGGTGCATTTATATGTGTGCTCACTCACACACACCGATGCGAGTATGCTCACATCCATGTATGAAATGAAATCTATATGAACTGAGATACATATCAACTTGTGGAAATATATCTACTTTGGTGTTGCAAGCACATTTCCTGCTTTAAAACAGGTTTGTTGCAATTTGAGCATTTCTACAGACTTTTTCTTTCATATTATGGATAGAACTCATCCATAAGACTATAGAGCAGGGGTTCCCAATCTAAGGCCCATGGGCTGGAACTGGCCCACGGCACCACCCCTCCAAGGGCATTTGAAAACCAAAATGGCCACCCCTTTGGAGCTGTTGGGACAAAATGGCCACAGCCATCATGCAGTCAGGGCAAAATGGCCATCCAGCCCTCAAAGCTGACTGAGAGAGCGTGGCCTAGCCCCCAGCTGTAAAAAGTTGAGAGCTTCTGCTATAGAGGCAAAACAGAGTGTATCCAGATGGAGCAGTTGTTCCTGCAAATATATTTGGCTTAGCACTGATGTGATCTGCATTCAGCCCTTCCACATGCTGTAAATCTTTTCTTGGTAAATTTAAAGGATTTCTACATTTCTTAGGGGAGAGAGGGTGATGGGCAATTTTGAAAGAGGTTGATTTTCAAAGTGCAGAGTGGACAATATAGCAAAATAAGTAAACACTCAACCCCAGACAATGCTGCAGTACCATATTAAAATAATGTCATTGCACAAATTAACAGCATAATGAAAGCAAAAAAAAATGTACAGTATATTTCAGTTTGGATAGGGACTGGGTAGGGGAGCCTCTGCTATTTTTATAATAAACAATCTGCAATTGTTTGGTATTGTGTTAAGCAAAATTAGTACCAACTTAAATATAAGTGAATTGCATTTTTAAAAAATGGACTGCAGTGACTCAAGTGGCTAAAACACTGACTGAGAGCATACCTGTTAAATCGCTGTTTTGCTAATCCAGGAACTGGCCACGCGTGCGCAGTAAGCTTCCAGGAAATGGGTTACTGTGCATGCCTGGCTGGCAGCGGCGCACATGCACAGTAACCCCTTTCCTGTCGTCTAAAATTACGGGATGGTGGCAGGAACGAGGGGGGTGGAGTGCTGAAATACGGGAAATCCCAGCTAATCCGGGATACTTGGCAGGTATGACTGGGAGGCAGAAGGTCAGCAGTTCAGTTCCCAAGTACTGCAGGATGGAATGAGCTCCCGTCTTTGTCCTAGCTCCTGCCAACCTAACAGTTTGAAGGCAAGACATTAAAGTAGATAAATAGGTACGACTTCGGTGGGAAGGTAACAGCGCTCCGTGCGCTCCGTTGTCTAGTCATGCCTGCCACATGACCATGGAAATGTCTGCAGCAGCAGACAGCGCTGGCTCTTCGGCTTTGAAACAGAGATGAGCACTGCACCCTAGAGTTGGATATGACTGGCTTTCAAGCAAGGGAAACCTTTACCTTTAGTTTCCCATCAGTCTAATAAACAAAATCGTTTAGGGAAAGATTTTTTTAAAATGCTGCATCTCATATTCTGGTGTATCCATTATATGCTTAATCCTCATTCCTTTATTTGAGCAGTTATATATTGAGCATAAAAAAGGATAAGCTTAAGACAAGTAGGTAGTTTTGATAAACATATAGTTTTAAACTAGGGAGAGAACCCAAATCAGTTTGCAAGTGTTGCAAATAAATCAGAATAGAGTTTTTGTTTCAGATTCAGTCTTCCATGTGCATGGATGTATAGATTTTGTAGCAGAAAAAGTGACAAACAATTTATTGGAATCAAACCTATTCAAGCTTAGAGTAAAGGTAAAGGCAAAAGTCTCCCTTTCTCAAAAGCCAGTTGTCTCTGACTCTAGGGGTCAGTGTTCATCTCCGTTTGCAGCCAAAGAGCTAGTGCTGTCTGTGTCTGCAGACGTTTCTATGGTCATGTGGCAGGTATGACTAGATGTCATAGCACACACGACACTGTTACTTTTCCTGGCAAAGTGGTACCTATTTATCTACTTGAAGTTTCTTGCTTTCAGATTGCTAGGTTGGCAGGAATAGACCTATCAAAATTTATGGTGCAAATTAGACATACCTGTAGTTAACTTGTTCTATTGATTTCCGTGGAGGAATTGCAGAATGAACTCACCAAAAGGTGGCTTCATTTTTGCAGTTTCACATCTGGCCTAGACATGGAAGAAGTGGAATGCTGTAAGCATGACTAAGTTTGGATCCAACCCTTTTTTTTTTTTTAACCAACAACCTGGCAGATATTTTGACCTCTCACTGTATTATGAGTACTACCTAACAAGATGGCCCAAAAGAAAGATCCAGTTGTGAAAACCTATCTATGTCAACTTCATTTTATTTCTCCAGATTGCATCTGAATGCTTTCTAAAATATATCACAACAGGAGGATTCTATATAAAGATTAGTATGCATTTTTCCTAATATGCAGATGTACTTATCCATTTTACTTAACCTACACAATTTGCTCATTACCTAAAACATTTGTGTATTATTTTTCCAATGACATATATACTTTAGCCATTGCCCCATTTTATGTGGGCTTATTTCTCTGAAACACTGTGTTAGCTAAGCAAACATATAAATTCTCAATGCAAAGTGCATTTTTTTAGCTCACGAGGTTAAGGGGGGGGGGGAGTGACACTTGCTGAGGCTGTTCAATCCAGAAAAAACTCATTGTATTTGCTAATTAAGATTCGTATCTAAAATTGGATTGAAATAATTGAAAAGAGCTGTAATTGGGCTGGTTCCGTGAATGCTAAGCACCTGTACCTGCAAGACTTCATCAGAACAAAGCACTAAATGCTTCAAATCAATACTCAGTGATAAATCTTATTTGGATGTTTAGAAAAGTGAATTTGAAAGTATGAGCTGAAAGAAAAAGCTCTGATCCTGCACCCCTATCTATTGGCATCTTTACACAGAAAGGTATTGTCTAAAGAAGAGACCACCTGATATATGTGAAGCCTTCCCACACCACTACAGATCTGTAAAATCAGCTGTATCAGACAAGGAACAAAACAAACAAAAATAAATAAATAATAAAAACAAAAAACATTGGGTAATTTAAAGTCTAACTGCTGCATTTTAAGGTGAGCTTTCGTGGATCAAGTTTACAAAAATCAGGGGTTTTGATCACATGGGGAGGCTCCATATGTAGCAGACTCTTCCCTTATCAGACTCCCTTTCTTCACAGGGAGACATGTGGCAAGAACTCTCATCCTGTTTACACTTTCCAGTTAATTGTCTTCTGAATACCAGAATAAGAGTATGGAGGGCCAGAGTTATTGATCAAGCGACATTGCAATGTCTTACTGTTGATGTTGCTTATTTCTGTAATTGCAAAGCATGAGAGCCTCTTTGTCTGAAATAGTCCGGCACCATTTTTGGTGGTCACCGAGGCTTCAGCCATTGAGGTCTTACTTGAAATGAAGGGTTCCTGCTTTTGATGAATGAACGTGAGTTTCCAAGGTCAAGCCTAATGGCCAGAACACATCTTTTTGCTTTATTTTTCTAGTACACATCCGCTCTCACATATGATGGGGTTCGTGTAATGGCAGAAGCTTTTCAGAGTCTCAGGAAACAACGCATTGACATTTCCCGTCGTGGGAATGCTGGGGATTGCCTAGCAAATCCAGCTGTTCCTTGGGGACAAGGGATTGACATCCAGAGAGCTCTCCAACAGGTCAGAAAACAAACTGGTGTGACACTGAAGATGGTTTTGAATGATTAGTTGCTACATATGTGTCATAAATGTCCAATTTTCCCTCTACATCTGTAACATTATATTTATGTTACTTATTATATGGACTATACTCTGAAAATGTCTTGCTGAATTATTGCCAAGAATGAACACAGATTATTTAGACTGACAATGAATAGCCAAAGTAGACTTGGAAGTCAAGGTTGACTGACTGATTCTATTTGTTTAGGAAAGCAAAACTGAAAACTATCACTATATAAAATCCCACCAAAGGTGTTGGGGAAGAAATGTATTTGCAGTCAAAGTCTAGTTCATAAACTCAGTTCCCAGTCTTCAGAAATACTTAATATGATTAGGTAACTATGTTTTTTTGTTGTTATGTGCTGTCAAATTGATTTCAACTTATGGCAACCGTGTTCTAAATATAGTTTACTCAGAAGTAGTTTACCGTTGCCTTCTTCTGAGGGCACTTTAGGACTCTGTAGGCCACACAGGCTGGCTTTTTCCCCTTGAAAGCACAGTGGAGATTTTAACTACAACATCTGGCTCCACAGCCAAATATTGTATTCATCACTTCTTGCATAAATAGACACTGGATGTGTCAAGTTAATACAATTAACAAATAATGCTCTCCTTTCTGGATTGGTGTGACACTGAAGATTGGGAAAACGTCTTAACTGTAAAAGTAGTACAACATTGGAACCATCTGCCTCAAGAGGTGATGAGCGCTCCAACAACTGAAGCATTCAAGAGAGAATTGAACAACCCTCTATCAGATCTGCTTTGATTTGGATTCCAGCATTGAGCAGGAGGTTGGACCCGATGGCCTAAAAGGCCCCTTCCAACTCAGTTATTCTATGTTCAAGTGCTGGCTGCTAAAGTGCTTACTGGGAAAGAGTTGAAAATTTGAATGTCCTCTGTAAATAAAAACTGTTATGTCAGAGATACTAGATAAATCCCCTTCTTCCTTTGGCCTACTTAGTTTTCCAGTATTTTTTGCATTGCATTTGAAAATTCAAATATCTTAATTATCCTTTTTTTAAGAAAAATTAAGGAGAATTGTGCTGTACATCAGGTTTAAATATTGGGGTACACAGAAAGAGCCTTTTCGAAGATTGTAGTACTTTTGAATCACAATTGGGCATACCCTGGTAATGACAACCTTGTGTTGCCAACTAATCTTTCTCACACTAGATCAGGTGAAAGGAACTGCAGAATGAACTCACCAAAAAGTGCCTTCATTTTGACAGAGTCATGTCCAGCCTAGACACGGAAGAAAAAGGAGGAGGGGGAGGTGCAAATGTTGGGAGAGGTCCTAAGTAAATCTTTTACCAGATGTGCTTGAGTACAACTGCCATCACTTCCCACCAACATGTCTAGACAATTATTTTATGATTGCAGGATGATGAGTGTTTGATGATGTTTGCTTGAAAAAAATTGCTTTTTTAACATGCTTTCTAATTAAATTCAAAGTCATAGTCTTGTTAGAGCAAATGTCATGAAACTAGCTTCACGTTTAGTGCAGGAAGATCTTGATATATAAATATTTGGATTTAATTTTATTTGAAAACTTTGAATAGAGGCAAAATATTAAATGTTTGGAAGAAAAGCTTCCTATAACTGATTCCTATGCATTTTTTAAAGGTGCGTTTTGAAGGACTGACTGGTAATGTCCAGTTCAATGAAAAAGGACACCGGACCAATTATACCCTAAATGTGATTGAAATGAAAGCTGATGGGATAAGAAAGGTAAAGGTTTATTTTATTTTTGAAAAGAGGTGAAAACTCTGTATTGGACCTTGTTTTGAAGACCATTCCATTTCTTCAGAAATTAGCTTTTGCTGTGGCCTATTAATGTGTATGTAAATTAGGCAAGAACAAATTTATTACTTATTTTCTCCATAGGCAAACAAAGATAGCCATGTGATCCACACACAAAACAAACATAGGAAGAAGGCAATATCTTTTTGGATCACTCAAAAATCAATCATTGTGCAAGCTTTCATAATTCAAAATCACTTTATCAGGCATGCATGCATTGGTTTCTCGTGGATAGGGCAGGAAAATTATTATTATTATTATTATTATTATTATTATTATTATTATTATTATTATTATTATTATTATTATTATTATTATTATTATTATTATTATTATTATTATTATTATTATTAATTCGATTTATACCCTGCCCTACTTGGCCCAGGCTGACTCAGAGTGGCTTACAATAGGTAAATCAAATACAGTACAGTATAACAAATGAAATACAATATAACAATATGAACAACACACAAAATACAATAAAGCATACAATTGCAAATTACAGGTTACAAAATTACAAATCAGTACAAAATAAATATGCCATAGTACCACAGACATAACGGAGGAAAGCTCAATGTACTTAATATCAGCAACATCCGGCGGTAGCAAAGACCCTCCAGTCGCGGGGTGCTGGCGCAGGTGTTACTGCGCCTCGGCAATGGCCTCGACAGCAAACGTTCCTCTGGCCACGAGAAACTGACACGAGAAGAAAGGGGCGCAAACGGTGAAGAGCTCAACTAGTGAAAAAACCGTTTGGAGAGATGTCTTGGCTAAGAAAAGAGTACAACCGTCGTATTTTCATAAAAGTCTTTATAGGTGTAAATATAGCCAGAAACGTAATAACATAAAAAATTCCTCTATGGGTAGAAACAAAAACTATAGCTGATCGCTGGTAAATAGGAAAATAAGCCAAGATGAACAAAAATGAGCTGTACAAGCATGGAAGTGCACAGAAATAGCTCATGTGTACACATGAGTCAGCTTTCAACTGTGATAAAGGTAGCTGTTTCTCATACACCTTTCAACGTCCATATGCACCTAATAATTTGAGCGGAGGCAGGACGCGGGTTTAAGAAATCAGCATTACACGTTGGTAAGCTTGTATTCTCATTCTGTATATACATTGTATTTTTATGTGCCTATGCTATTTATATTCAGCCATGTTAATCATTCTGTTTATGTGTAATTTCTATGTATAGATCTCCTTGAAGAAGATATTTCTTATTCGAAAAGTCGCTATAACTAGTATCGACTTAGAGAACTACATCGCTATTTCTGTGCACTTCCATGCTTGTACAGCTCATTTTTGTTCATCTTGGCTTATTTTCCTATTTACCAGCGATCAACTATAGTTTTTGTTTCTACCCATAGAGGAATTTTTTATGTTATTACGTTTCTGGCTATATTTACACCTATAAAGACTTTTATGAAAATACGACGGTTGTACTCTTTTCTTAGCCAAGACATCTCTCCAAACGGTTTTTTCACTACACGAGAAACTGACACCAGAGGTTCTCAACATCGATGGTGGCGGCAGTAACAGCAGCAGCATTCCGATTGGCCCTGAGAGCGACAGCAGCTGTGAGGTGTACAGCGGTGGTGGGGGGTGGGCATTGGAGGCGCTGATGGCAGTGGCAAGGAGAGTCCCTTTTTAAACCACCCGCCAGCCTCGCCCCAGGTGTTCTCTCCTTTGGCTCAAAAAGGGACTCTCCTCGCCGACGCCGTCAGCACCTCCAATGCCCACCCCCTGGTCATTTGGGCCAGAGGAGAGAACTCCTGGGGTGAGGCTGGTGAGCGGCTCAAAAAGGGACTCTCCTCGCCGTCAGTGCCTCCAACGCCCGCCCATTAATGGCATGATGGTTCTGCCAGGCTCTCTTCTTAGAAAGGAATGTGAAAAAGCAGCAGGCTTGTATGGTACTCTCCCCCAACAGTTACCCCCCCCCCCGGAAGAGAGATCCAATAAAGGTATTGCTTTCTTCCTATGTTTATTTTCTCCAGTAACCCATTTATACTCATAATTCCATTCAGTTCAACTTCTGTATTAATCTGTGATGTTTTAATAATATCAGAATACATTACTGCATTTAAATATATGACAATTCATATTCCCATCTATAGCTTGAGGTGTTTAAGCTGCCAAGATTAGTTCTACAACATCCAGAGAACTGCAGAATCTGGTAGATAGCTGATTTCCAATCCACAGTTGTTTTTGAGAGAGCAAATCAGGCCTTCTCCTTTAGAATACATAAAAGGCTAAACTCAGCATTCATTTATTCATTCATTGCTATATCTTTGCTAGTACCTTTGATAAACCTGCCTTTCCTCCAGTAAAGTTAATGATGGAGCACGTTCTATTTGTCTTTACAACTGACTTATGAGGTGGATCAGGCTGAGAGACAGTGATCCAAAGTCACTGAGTGAGTGTCATGGTTCAGTAAGACTCTCCAGTTCCAAAAAGTTGACCACTGTAACACACTATCTGCCATCCAATAATTAGAGTTAGAATTTCTCAGGTTCTGAAGATTCCTTTTTGAGATGTTTCATCTAGCTGTCAGCCTAGACTGACAAGAACAAAACATCTAATAAATATACTTTCTTTTCTAGACCTATTGAAATGAATAGGACTTGTTATTTGTGTTCTTAAGCCCTACTGATATCAGTTGGTTCATGTTCCTCAAATACCTTTTCCCCACCCCCATGGCAAATGATGTTCTCGGTTATGCTGGATGTGTCTCTGTTGAAAAATGTGAGAAGAGTGTATTATAAATAAAAACTGACAGTTTCAATATCCCACCCATGCAGGCAGCTCCCTCAAAACTGCTCAGTTTATGAGCCTCCCACAACCTGCCATAAGTGTCTCCAGACAGACAGAGAAAGAGAGTTAAATTTGATTGTTAGTTCCATTGAATTAACTGGAACTTGTAAAGTGCCCTAGATTTGACTGGGATTGTTCTGGTAGGTACCATTGAGCTCAATGGTTTAAATGTTCCCCTTATAAGGAAGTGACACAAATAAATAGATTGTTTGTAAAAATATCACAATTTTGCTGTTGTGCACTTAATATATCAAGGACAAAAGCCATACTAATATGGAATATCTAAAAATGTGAACATGTTCAAAAATCTGAAGAGAGAGGGTTTTTTAAAAAAAAAATTTCACAATAACTTCTTTCACTAAAATTAAATCTCAGATTTTGGAAACTTGCATTATGTTCTCTTTATCAGATAGGTTACTGGAATGAAGATGAAGATTTTGTTCCAACAGTTACAGATCAACAAGGTGCAAATGAAACCACAAGCCTCCTAAATAGGACCTACATTGTTACAACCATTCTAGTAAGTGCTGCAATGTTAAGATAAACCTCTGTCTGCAACAACCCTTTTCTCATACTACACTTTTCTCAACATAAATCTTCATAACAGCCCTTGTGGCACAGTGGTTAAACAGCTGTACTGCAGCCCAAAACTGCTGATGTTATGAGATTGATTGTGACAGGGCTCATACTTCCATCCTTCCAAGGTTGGTAAAATGAGTACTCAGCATGTTGGGGGTAAAATGCTAATTACCCTGTGAACTGCCCAGAGAGTGCACTAAACACTATGGAGTGGTATAAAAGTGCAATTGCTATTGCTTCCTACTGTTTAGCTTACTATATATAAATTAGCAGTTGTAGCATTTAATACTTAAAGTAGTAGCATCTTGCCACAGCCTCTTAATAATCAGATAGAATGAACATGATATACAATAAGTCCTTAGAAATTTATATTATGCTGTTAAAAGATAATTCTTGATGAAAAGATACCTTTAGCCAGTGATGGTGAAGCTTGGCACTCCAGATGTTCTTGAATTTCAATTCCCAGAATCCCTGATCAGCAGGAATTCTGACTTGGGTTTCTGGTAATTGAAGTCCAGTAACACCTGGAGTGCCAAGGTTCACCATCAAGGTCCTAACCAATGATTTTAAAATTCTTAAATTTTGTAACAGAATTGTTGTTTCTGTACTTGCTCCTATTTTTTGAGAAACTATCTCTGCCACTCAACAAGAAGCATACTTCCAAAAAATCGGAAGCATGGATCTGTAACTTGTTCTGTTTTTCACAGGAATCTCCATATGTGATGAATAAGAAGAGCAATGAGAAGTTGGAAGGCAATCAAAGATATGAAGGATATTGCGTAGAGTTGGCTGCTGAGATTGCAAAACATGTCGGCTACAACTATAGCTTGCAGATTGTTAAAGACGGAAAGTATGGAGCCCAAGATCCTGAGACTAAAATGTGGAATGGCATGGTTGGAGAACTAGTGTATGGAGTAAGTTTCTTGCTCTAATCCAATGATTTAAGAGAGGTGTCAGCTAATGTTAAAATAAATCTCCAAATCTGTACCTTGGTGGTGATGTACTGGAGATTTCTTATCAATTTCCATCAAGTCATTTTGCAAGGATAGCTGGGTTCCTTTTAAGTGGGTTCCTTCTAAGTAGATCTAGATTGTCATGTACCATATTTGCTGGTGTATAGGATGCACTCCCCCCCCCCTTAAAATGCACCAGGAAAATGAAGTGTGTCTTGTGTGCCGGTAATCAAAATCATCATGTTGAAAATTCAGTCAGACTACCCCTCTCTCAGGTTTAAAAGACAGCCACCATTCATCACCACAAACAATATTCCTCTCCACAGTTCATGGCGATCTGTGGGGGAGAAGGATCTTTTTGAAGCCATCCTTTTCCCCACCAGTGTGTGTGTGTATGATAAAAATACCCCTCTCTCCAGCTGGTGGGGATCAACAGCTAGAGATGGGGAAAGAGTGGATTCAAAAAGACCCCTCTCCCCCTCACCAATCCCCATGAGCCAGGGAAAGAGGTCTTTTTAAAGCTGTCCTCCCACTAGCTGGTGGGGATTGACAGCTGGTGGAGACAGGGAAAGGGCTTCTTCAAAAAGATCCCTCTCCCCCCCCCCCCATCCCCACCTGCTGGGAGGGAAGAATGGCTTTAAAAATACCCCTCTCACTGGCTTATGGGGATTGGTGCGGGGAGAGGGGTCTTTTTGAAGCCACACTTTCCCCATCTCCAGCCACCACCAATCCCAATTTTTCATAAAATAAATAATTTTGGAAATTCATGAAAAATGTAGAGAATTTTTCCCCCTTTAAAATGTGTATAAAAATGGGGTGTGACTTATACTGTACTCTGATGTGTCTTATATGCCAGCAAATGCAGTAAATAGGAACAGGCTGTGTTATGCAAGTTTATCATATTTTTTATTTGGGAAATTTCTCTGCAAATAGCATTCTTCCTTCCCTACCATGTTTTGTATGGAATGTTGTTTAAAAATGGGAAAAAGTTTACCTAAGAAAACAGCAGAATCTGACAAGTCCTTCTAGCTTTGAGGCCAGAGAGTTACAGCTTAAGGCAACACATGCATCCAATTTTCAATCTTTCTCACACTAGGTCAGGTGAACATAACTGCAGAATGAACTCACCAAATTATGCCTTCATTTTGGCAGTTTCACATATGGCCTACACATGAAAGAAGAAGGTTTCTTGAGGACAGGAAAGCGTCTAAACCAGTGTTTCCCAACCTTTGGTTTTTGGACTTCAACTCCTAGTAGCCTAAGTCAGTTCCCCAAAGCACTGATCAGCCAATGTACTTCTGGGAATTGAAGACCCCCTGTGGGGCCTGGGTCTCTTGTTGGGAACCATTGGTCTAAACCATGTTTAGCCCACTCCGACGCCAAATAATGGAAACAGCCTTTGCCGATATAATGAAGTGGCTGATGAGCCTCTGTACCATATAAGAAAATGAAACCTTCTTTTGGGCAGGGAAAGTGTAATTCATTTTTCCCTCCTAGCTGACTGTTGTACATAGAACTGCATTGGTTAGGAAGATTTCTAAATCAATGGTATGTCAGAAACTGAAGAAAACAACTAACCAATGCAGCACTATGACGATCAGCTGGGAGTGATAATTACACTTTTCCTGCCTTATTAATTCATTGTAATATCCAATATTTTGAAGGGGTCGTTAGCCCTTTTAGCATACCAAATGTTGACACTAGAAGCAGCCTTTGCTAGTTGCAAGGCTCCCGTGTATGCTTTCCCCAGTGTCTACAAGTGCTGGGAACAAGCATATAGAATTACTGCTAAAAAATAGAATTCCTGACAGGGTTCAAAAAGAAGCACTCCAATGGAGATTGAGGTGCTCCATGTGGATGCTGGAGCAAGCCCCAAAAGCTCTAAGGAGCGGGTAAATGTCATTTCTAGATATGCTCTATGTTGTTTCTTTTCACCTGCTGTATGCCATCACATAAACTAATGGGTTTCAACTATGTTAAAATGCAGTTCTCTGGGTCACAGCCAAGTTTGTGCTTTCAGAGAGAAAGACTATTTTCTCTCAATGCCAGTATTCACTGCTAGGTATGAATCTGACGATACTATTGATTCTGCAGTCTTCATAAGGAGACTGGGTTTAACTGCAGATTTCATGGCTATAAAATTTGGCTAACTGTTATTTTATGTTTCCCCATTATTTCTCCACATGCACATTATTTTAAAATATATAGTCTAATGAAGAGCTTTGAAAAACTCTGAAACTAATCATTTGACAAATGACTTGGTTAATGGTATTAAAAAACAGGTAGATTTCTGCCTATTGCCAGGAACCTTTTTTTTCTCCTAGAGATATTTTACAATGAAAACTTGCCTTCTGAGTTATGAATTCTCTGGTACTGTATCTCAAAAGGTAGGCAAACACATTGCAACAGGTGGTTATATCTAATATTGAGGTAATATTATGCTTTTCTTTTTTTATTTTGGATGTTTTAGTTAGCACACATTGTTCCCAACATTTATTGTTTATTGAGACACACACTTGAAAAAAGGCTAAGCAAAAACCATAAAATAAAACTATATCTCAATATTTAAAATCTCATGTATTATAGATATTGCCTCACAAGAGAACAGAATCAAATACATTATGGACAGGGTAATTCCCCTCATGAATGCCAATACTATAATGAAAGGGAGGGTGGGAGAAAATTTTGCAGATTCAGAGATAAAACATCTACCACTGTGAGACCAGGGTTAAAGCTATCACATGTTGACTTAAGTGCTACAAAACCAGGAAAATGACAACAGTCTTGTTGCTATATGTTGTCTAATCGCCTCCAACTTCGGTCGACCCTATGAATGAAAGACCTCTAAAATGTCCGGTCCTCAATAGCCCTGCTCAGGTCTTGTAAGCTGAAGTCTGCTGCCCTAAAATGTATCATGTGTTCAGGAATGATGTTGTACAACAGCACAAACTGTTCTTATTTACGCTTATCCAGTATGCATTCACACATTGCCTTGGTCCAAAGTCAGACACAGAATATTCAGTCATTGGTACCAACAAAGATGCCACAATTTATTTTGATTTTGTATTGTCTTTTGAAGGCAACTGAAGTATACCATATTGTTAGACAAATCCTCTCTTTGCCAAAAAAATAACAACCATTGGTAGCACACTTTTGGTATCTCTAACAATACTCTCTCTGTGTTTTCCCCTCCCCTTCTTTCTTTGCAGAGAGCGGATGTGGCTGTTGCGCCATTAACCATCACTCTAGTGCGAGAGCAAGTTATAGACTTTTCCAAGCCATTTATGAGCCTAGGCATATCGATCATGATTAAAAAGCCACAAAAGTCAAAACCTGGGGTCTTTTCCTTCCTGGATCCCTTGGCTTATGAGATTTGGATGTGTATAGTTTTTGCCTACATCGGAGTAAGTGTTGTCCTATTTCTGGTCAGTCGCTTCAGCCCATATGAATGGCATAATGAGGAGCTTGAGGAAGGACGGGAGCAGCCAGCCAATGGTCAAACAAATGAATTCGGGATCTTTAACAGTCTTTGGTTTTCCTTAGGAGCTTTTATGCAACAAGGATGTGATATATCTCCAAGGTAAGTAATTTTCTGTAAATATCCACTCATTATGAAAGAGAGGTGGGATGGAATATTTCACCACATGTCCAGTGGATATTTTTGCTCCTCTGTATTTTTTCACCTTTAGTATAACATATGGAGCCAACATTTATGCTTGAATACCTCTGCAGAAGATGCATTGATGTGCTATCCCTCCAAAGTGCAAACGCTGGAGTGCATCCAAATATAGTCCAATCTGGCTGTGGAGCCAAAGGTTAGGAGTCCAATTTCCCACTGTGCCTCTTGGGAGAAGAGCCAGCATGTGTAGGTCTCGGCAAACTGCACAGTCCCAGGAAGCCATGACAATGAAGTGCCAGTTCTTTGAAAAACCTATAGAAACCAGTGCTTTCTACCAGAGAGAATGGTTAGTCATCAAAGGCTGTCATCTCCCAAAAGCAATTAGCAATTCTGGCATTTTCATGCTTGCCTCCAATGGCAAACCCAAACCCACCAACCTCCAGGTAGCCTGGAGCTTAGCTTCAGATGTGATCCTGGTATTTGCTGCTTTCCAGCTTTTGCTATTTGCCTCTCTACCTCCCTGTTTGAGATGTTGGCTCAGTCTCTGCCCTCTGATGACTCATACCCTTCTCAATAAAGAAGCCACTTTCCCCCACATACCCACTTCATTTGGCAGCAGCAATGTCTTGTGCAGAATCTTCATGTAGTGACACCTTTTTGTAGTACATGAACTGAGCCACATGAGCATATATTTTTTTTGCACACTGTTAATTGCTTCCAGATTATTGGCTTCTTGGGAGCTTATGTTTTGTACTGCATGTTACTACCAAGGATTGCTAACACGTCATCACTACTACTACTGGCAACTGGTAAGGCAAGTGCAACTGGTGTGGCTTGGATGGTTTCAATGTCAAATGCTTCTGAAATACTGCTCACCTGAGTCTCTTCAGGCTCTGCTTCCCCCATGTATGAGAGAGCCCAAGAGGTCTTTGCACTAAGAACAAGGCAGTCTAAGAATTAGCTGACAAAAAAAGAGGAAGGCAAAAGAAACTGAGGTATATGTATAGGAAAGAACGTACTTTTTTAGATTTCATTAAAAAGACTTTACAGCAGGTGATGGGAATTAGCAGTTTGTTGGCCTTTGGAAAAAGTTTATTTTTTCTTTTTTGAGAAAGAGAGAGAGAAAGGTGGTCTCATGGAGGATTGTTGGACTTCCAATTGTATAGTGAGATCATTTGCAGTCCTAAGATTTTTAGTGGGAATATGTCAACTTGAATCCATTTACTCATTGTGGCTGGAAACAATGTATCTATGTCCTTTGAGGTCAGGATAAAGATGGAGAAATTGCACCAATACATATTGATAATGGTGGCAGATCAGTAGCAAGGTTTTGACCATGTGGCCTAGTTCTGAACTAGTTTCTGCTAGACAAATTACTCACAAAAGGCCAGGAAGAAGAGGAAGAAAGATCTTGGAGGCACTTGGACAGCTGTAACATTTCTGATACTAATGGATTATAAAAGGTCATTGTCTGATTACGGATTCTGAAATATCTAATACTTGTGTACATTAAAGTTCTTGCTAGGAAGGAGCGCCAGCAGGGAGAGAGAGAAGAAAATAAGCTTCCCCACTTCCTCTTATTTTAGCCACATGAGCTGGGATTAGATTGTTATAACTGATAGTTGGAAATGAACTTTTTATCAGCATATCATAGCTGGCAGTTTGTAAAATGGAGAGGGAACAAATTAAATATACTAAATGGCTAACAGAAAATGAATTAAACCTCACCAGAGGGCTGTGATAACTCTGTATGGTATTCTTCAAATGATATGCCATTTATTTTCAGTGAAGTACAATACATGTCAATCTCATTATGTGATTTGCTTTTCAATTTTAAGGCTAATTTTTAATACTTTATATGTTACATATGTCTGCAAAGGGTTTGTTGAATTATTATTTTTTTATTATTTGGTATTACTTTATCCCAACCTGTTTAGGTTGTTTGTTATTTTTTTTCTGCCTTGGTCATTGAGATCAACATCCTTTTGTGTGTTCCTTAGATATAAGCTTTATTATATTCAGTGAGACTTACTCCCAGCTAAATGATGTGTGTGTGTGTGGTGCAGTTAGTGCGCTTTATACTGATTGCACCTTACATCAAATTCCCATAAAGATCTACACAAAATAAGAAAAACGGGACTTACTTCTGAATTTGATGTCAATATGGTTGCCCTGTTAATCATGTAACCAAGATGTATTGTATTCCTGCCAGTGATAATACAACAAAAATTTAGCCTATAAACCTCAGTTGAGTGGATAAATAGCTCAACTAAAATAATTAAAATATAGCATTAAATGTAATTGGTGTGACTGAAACAGAAATATAGCCTTATTTCTTTAAGTCATTTTGGCTCTGATGTAATTGGCTCTGATGTAATCACAAGGTAATTAGCATTTTGCCTCAAACATGCTGGGTACTCAATTTACCAGACTCAGAAGGAAATAATAATAATAATAATAATAATAATAATAATAATAATAATAATAATAATAATAATAATAATAATAATAATAATAATAATAATAATAATAATAATAATAATAATAATAATAATAATAATTTGTACCCTGCCTTTCTCGGGCCGAAGCCGACTCAAGGCAGCAACAACATATTAATCCATACAAGGCTGAGTCAACCTTGTGTCCCATCAGGATCAAACTCACAATGTCAGCTGTTTTGGCTAAAGTACAGACATTTAACTAGTGCATCACTAGGGTTCATCAAGTATTATTGTAATGATAGAAGAAATCTGAAAGATGATCTTCCAGTTTCTATCAGTAGCTCTGTTTGTCCAATATAATAAATAGCTCACATCTACTCCATTACATTAGCTATGGTGGAATGTTTCTAGTACATAACTTTAATTACATCTATTAACTACATGTCAAGAAATCAGATTACATTGGCTGATGTGCAGATATACTGTACTCACATTTAATCAATTAAACGAAATCCAGATAATTAATCAACTGAAAATATTTTAGTACTGAAGAAAAATTCAAAAATACTAAGGGTTGGAAATAAAGATAAATTCCATTAAGAATGTTTTAACCCTCTTTGCCTCTCAGTTTATGCCAAGAATAAGATTAATAGATATAATAGTCATGTAGCAACACTTCTTAAATATGTTGAAGCTTGGCTTCTGAGGGTAAATTGGAATACAACTCTCAAGTAGGAAAATATGACATGCATTTTGATATCACGGGAGACTAGATTCCCCAGGCAGCAATGAGAAGATGCATTGCATTCAGATGAAGCCTAAAGCCTGTGCTGAGGGAGCCCCTTCACACCAGTGTTGCTGTTTTTGAGAAAAGCAACTTATTAGCAACTTAAGCTTCATGAATAAGGCATTAGGGATGCAAACAAAAAAAAAAACGTGGCTTTCAGGCTTTATTTCTGTGAAAACACCCAGAGTGAAGGAGAACAGGCAGGCAGCGAATGTGGTTGAGAGGCAGATAGGTATCCCTTCTTTATACAGGGCACCTTTCACTTGGGTACCTTTTTCAAGGGTTGTCTAATCGTTGTGCGGTTGCTCAAGTGGTTTATCGAACTCGCTGACTGAAAGGTCGGAGTTCAATTCCCAGGTACTGCATGACAAAGTGAGCTTCCGTCTCTGTCCCAGCTCCTGCCAACCAAGCAGTTTGAAAGCAAGAAATTGAAAGTGGATAAATAGGGACTGCTTCGGTGGGAAGGCAAACAGCATTGTGTGTATCATCGTCATCATAGCATTATTTGCATCCCGCTTCCCTCAGCGCAAAGGCGACTCGAAGTGGCAAACAACAATAGCAAAAACAATACAATAGGTACCAATATGCAAAATAAATAAATACACATTGGTACAAAAATACCACAATACAATACAATATAAATAATGAGAGCACAGAAAAGACAAAAATACAATGTAATATAACAAAATACAATCACCCCTCAATGAACCGTCAACAAGACCCGTGGTCCAGACATCCTCATACAATAGCAGCCACCCATCCTGTGGCTGATGGCGTGGGCCGGTGTACTCCGGTTTTGAGGCATGCCTGCCACATGTCCACGGAAACATCTGCAGACGCAGACAGCACTGGCTCTTTGGCTTTGAAACAGAGATCAGCACTGAACCTTAGAGTTGGATGCAACTGGCTTTCGAGCAAGGGTGACCTTTACCTTTTCCTAATCATTGTATTTTTGGAAGAGGAGATTCTAACTTCGATAAAACTCATGACTTTTATCTCCTTCACTGGTGAGAAGAATTATAGAGACAGAGGGACTGAGAGAGTTTGTGAATTAGAATTTAGGGAGTTAAGAGCTCACATAAATAATAAGGGCTGAAAACCTGGCCAGCAGGGCAAGTTTGGGGGGCCGACGGGGTGCTGACTCCCGTTCATTGTGCCTAGGTTAAGCACACAATCCAAGGATTTATTTTATTCACAGTGAAATTAAGAGCCTTGGTCAACAATGGCATATTCCCAAGGCCTTGAAAACTACATTGAAAAAAGAGGCAGTTGTTGCTAAATCTGTAAGTCTGCTTCTAATGTTGTTATATGCCATCAAGTCGTTTCCATCTTATTGTGACCCTATGAATTAGTGACCTCTAGAAGATCTTATTGTCAACAGCCCACCTCAGTTATTACATACTCTTTTATTGCAGTTTCTTTTATTGAGTCAGTCTGTCCTTTCTTCCTATTACCATCTACTTTCCCCAGCATTATTGTTTTTCCAAATGATATGTCTCATGATGTGCTCAAATTATGATAGCCTCAGTTTAGTATTTTTTTTCTTTTAAAAAGAGTCAATGGTTGATTGGATATAGCACCCAGTTATTTTTCTTCCTGCCAGTTTTGTTATATTGCATTTAAAATTTAGCTATTTTTATCATCTCAGCTTTCTTCATTGCCTAGCTTTCACATCTTCACATAGTCATACTCTAAAATATATTCACCTTGGTTTCAAGTGGCACATCCTTGAACTTGAGCAACTGTTTTGGTTCCTTCATTGCTGCCCTTCTGATGCAGTTTTTTTCTGCTTTCTTGGCTGCAACCAACATTTTGTGAGAGTCTGCAATAGGTATAAAGAGTGCACCAAATGGCAGTTCGGGAGGATGTGCCCACCATGTCCTTACATTTTTTGATAAGCGATTGAATATCAAAACAAAATTAACCCACCACAAATGTAATATTCCCAGTCACCTAGCATATTTCAAAGTTCCCTCTCTACATAGGTATCGAGAATCCATATTCTGAAAGGTATCTGTGTCAAAGGAGTAAATGTTAAAACCTGCATTCTACATAACAGGTTAGGTAAAGGTCCTAGTTTGCAATAACTCATCCCCTTGAATAGTTTAAGAGTGTGACTAAATGGTCAAATATTGTGTGATTTGCTTGACTTACCAAACAAGTAAATTCAAAATATTTTTATTGACTGTATGATGCAAAGGCTGAATCAAATCTGTGTAGCTATTTCAGCTCCCAGCCTATTAATTTGTGGCTCTTGAAAGCTTCTGCTTTTCCTTCTGGAACATTTTGAAGGGACTATCATTCGACAATTAATCGCATTCCAGGAACCTTTGGGCGATGTTGGTTTTCATCCCTGTGTGTTTCTTCAGTGCATAGTAGGTCACATTTATGTTTATTGCAGAGTTCCTGAAGCAGGCTTTTTTAAAAACTGAGGATATTCCTTCAATGCTGACCAATATCACTGTCTGTTTGGGCCCTGAGAAGGACCATTGGTTAAAATGTCTCTTTGTAGTCATTTCTATTTCTGGTGCTTCTTTGGGATGCTTTTATGTTACTCTGTAGGAGAATATTCTAGTTCAGTGTGGTACAGATCAAAACATGCAAAACAGTTGAATGTGGCCTTAAATGAAACAGCAAGACTGGTAACAGGATGTTTAAAACCAACCCCAATACAAAAAGTGCATTACTTAGCTGACATCTCTCCACCAGAATTTCATCAAGAAAATGCTGCTCAGAAAGAGTGGATCAAAGCAAGTTCCTTGAAAATATAACTGCTATTTGATCACCAACCATCAAAGCAGAGGCTGAAATCAAGGCATAGCTTCCTCACAAGTTCTGCCCCTCCAAACAACCAGCCCCCACAGACCACCTTAGAACTATGGAAGGCGAGCAAGGAGCTATCAGATAAGTGGGCAGAACCACATGACTCTCTACCGCCTGGCCAAGAACAACCATGGCCTGTGTGGAAAGCTTTAAATAGACTGTGTACAGGGATAGGAAGATCAAGGGCTAATCTGAGAAAGTGGTGTTTCCCTGTAGATGACAGCCTGTGTGAATGCGGAGAAATACAAACTATCTTTCATATGATACAATGCACACGATGCCCCTCAATGTGCCCTGAGGAGGACCTTATTTTGGCAAGAGGAAATGCTGCTGATGTGGCCCGATATTGGGCAGATGTAGTCTAGCCCTTTTTAATTCTACTTTGTTTTTAGATGTGTTAATTTTAGCTTTGTATGTTATTATATGCCGGTGGTGCACCTGACATGAATAAAGAAAAAGAAAGTGGTATAGGCAGTTGGGAAAGGACCATGCTTTTTTGAAATGTCTCTAACAAAGTAAAGGTTTGGGGAAAGTTATTTTATGTTATTTATTTTAACCATTTCTGCTGGGGGGGAGGGAGAGATAATTTGGAAATAATAGAAGCAAGTAAGGTAACAACTTTGTAATCTGTCAAGAATGTGTGTGCTCCTGAAGCACATCTTTTGAAAAAAGATTGATGGTGATTTGTTGTTATGTGCATATCTAGTTGTTTCCAACATACAGTGGCTCTATAAATCAGTGACATCAAGAAGGTTTATCCAATCATTAAAAGCCCTGCTCAGGTCTTGAAAACTCAATACCTTTGTTTCCTTGATTGAGTTATTATGTCAAGGGCAATATTGTTGTAATGATCCGCGGGAGTAAAGGTGCTGAATTCAAGGAAGGCGAAGAGAGGAGAGTGTATGGTGGAAAAAGCCAGTCCCGAATCCTCGGGTGGTCTGTATTTATTCTATTCCTGGATCCCACACGCACAGCCTGTGTGAGACCCCATGACAGAAGGTTTGTTTTCCTAGCATATTATTGGCTAAGTACATTTGCCAGTCTAAGAAGTTACTGCGTGCCTAGGTTAGCCATGGGTATGTTAATCAACAGGAACAGTGGAACTTACTGTTCTTGCCTATCTGGAGTTCTTGTAAACATTAGGCATCTTTGCTCTAGTTGCTTGGTCTAACTGTGGTTTGGTGTCTCCTAGGATGTGAGTAATCTTCTATGTGCTGTTTACTAGTCACTGCGACATTTGGGTGACACTTAACCTATATCCACTCAGTGCTCCCAGCCAAGGAAATATGGAGTCACTTCTGCTAATGCACTATTAGCCCATACCAATTTCCTCTCCTGTAAAGGCCGGTTGGTTTTCTGCTCGTGTGCGAGCTAGATGACCCAATCGGGAAAGGTAGCTGACCAATCAGTGACCTGGGCTACCCACACAATATACCGTATGATATTTGAAAAATAACTTTGGAACACACTATTTGATCTTCTTCTTGATGCCTTTAACTTTTACTGGCATTATTGTCTTGTCCAGTGAATCCTGTCATCTTGAGATCTACCTGAAGTATTATACCCTCAATTTAGTCATTTATTGCTTCTAGAAGACTTTGAGTTTGATTGGATCTAGAACCTACTTATTTGTTTTTCTGTTGGTCCATGGTATCTGTAAAGCTTTGCTCCAATGTCACATTTTGAACAAACTGGTTCACCTCACCCCTTTCTTCACAGTCCAGCATTCACATTAGTAATTGTATGTATGCTCTTGGGTTTTGGTTCCTAGGGAAGCATTTTTATCCTGGAGAAACTTTTCCAGTTCTTTCATAGCTTCTACGTCTCAGTCTTCTTCTGATTTCTTGGCTGTAGTCTCCTTGTGGACAGAAGATTGAACTGAGTTATAGAAAATGAAACACTAGAGATGAAAAATTTCAGAATATCTCCTAAAGAATACAGGATATACTGTCCCTGATCTTTATGCCCTTCATTTGGGTACAAATCAGGTCAGGGGAGTTTGTATCCCTCATTTGGGGCATCATATTATTTTAGGAATCTGAAAAAATATCATAGCATATGGCAGAGGTGATCAGAATTCAGCCCATAGACTGCATATTTACCCTCAATCCCTTCCTTATCCTTCCACCCCCGGTCAAGTTACTACAGAGTCCCCATGCCCCCTAGTACTGAAAATTTTATTCCCCCACCCACCCCCTCACAACATGCTTTTGGAGATCTTTAACAATAGTATTTGTTGCACTAAATAGGCTACATCACAACCCTTTCCCACATTAAAAACTCAGTGTGGATGGCCAGTGTGGAGAAAAACATTTTGGCCTATTTCTAAGTCTTGTGGAGTTTGTGGTGGGTGCTGGGGAGAAATGTGGCCTCCAAGTCCAAAGTAGCCACACTTGACACGGGGAAACAACTTTGCGGTTTAAGAGCTGTTCTGCCTAATGGTTATACCAACTCTGCTTAGCCATGATACCGGTTCAGGATAATAATCTAATTCTCCAATGAGGCCCAGCTATTATTTTTGGGTGGCAAACTAGGAAAATGTATTTTTGAGACAACTGCCAGCTTTGAGGAGGAGGAAAAATAATGCCTTTATTGTGTGAACACAGGTTGATAAGAAATATTCTGCAGTTTGTTATTTTGATATGAATGTCATATAAAGGTCTTGTTTTTTTAATTAATTCTGACCTGCATGAGTAGCTAATTACATATTACCTCTTCAAAACAGAAAAGCATGCGTATAACAAATAATACAGTTCATACTTTTGGTCAAGAATACGAGCTGAAAGGACATAGAAACTAAACAGTTGTTTTGCTGAACTATGAAATTCAGTTAATTTAAATTTTTCTTCATTGGCTGATTTTTAACACCAAAGTGGCATACCTAAGGGGGGGGGGGGGTAGGAAAAATAGTGTTTGTGGGAGGTGGTGGTGATGTCTGAGTCTTGCTTATCCATTGAAAATAGGTTTTTTAATGTGTAGCATTTAAAGGTCAAGGGGAATAAATGAACAAACATGTAATCAGTTTTCCCCCCCAATCTTTTGCACTGCTGCTGTGATCTCAAAATGGGATGCCAGAGCAAATGAAGTTTCCAAAAATGGTCCCCCAGTTGCTACTTGCATTGCTTGGTTTATTCTATTTAGGCTAGAAGCTTCAACCCATTCCGGTGTCTTATAAGACTTAGTGACTTTGTTTTGCTACATAGCATAAAAAACAAACACAATATTAAAATGTCTACAAAGAGGCATGTAGGTAATGTTACTCATAAAACTGATATCTCTTTAGTTAGGAAGGGAAGGGAAGGACATGGATAGGAAAAGTGTGTATAAAGTAAGAGAAAGTGGAAAGAGAGATGACACTATTGTACTAGAACCAATGGTGGGATCCAGCAGGCTCGCCCCAGTTCGCCAGAACCAGTAGCAGAAATTCTGGCTGGCCCAGCACATCCAAGTTTTAAAATAAAGTAGTCCTAATTCAGGTGTAATGCAGGGTTTTTCCCCTGGCCATGCCCACCATACCACACCCACAGAGTAGGCAGTAAAAAAAAAATTGAATCCCACCACTGACTAGAAACCATTGTCCACCTGATGAAGCTTCAGACAGCCAGAAAGAAAGAAATATATTTTTCACGCTATACCTAATTAAAACTGCAGGATTTGCTTCTCCATGCTTCCTAAATTAAGGCACACAAAGGGGATTGAACACACACAGAGCAGGTACAACTGTCTATGGCTACCAACCCTAATAGATACAAGCTACTCCAGAGGGTTGCCAGGCTGCAGGACACTCACTGGAGTCTCAGAGAATCACTGTACCTCAGCAGATCTCCAGGCATGAAATAAAATCTCAAGGCACATTTTTAATTTATTTATTATTTATTTGTTCAATTTCTAACCCGCCCAATCAGCCAAGGCCGACTCAGGGCAGCTAACAAACACAGGATAAAACAGCAGATAAAACAATTAAAACTAAACACCCCCACCCACCCCAATATAAAAGGGTGCTGGAACCGAAGGCGGGTGGCAATCTGATCTATATCAGCCAACCCAAGGTAGTCACCCTTCCACCAGCACCCCATACTCGGCCCGCGAGCCAGGTTTTAAGTTCTTTTCTGAAGGGCAGCAATTCCGAGCCGCAACTCTGTTGGCAGGAGGTTCCAAAGGGCCAGTGCAGACATGGAGAAGTCCCTCCTCCTGGTGCTAGAGAGACAAGCCCCTCTAGCTGATGGTACAATCAGAGAGCCCCTCCGGTCCGCTCTGGTCGGGCGGACAGACACATGGCAATGGAAGAGGAGAAAGTCTGTTTTTTGTGCTTGAGGTGACTTAAAGTTCAGGCACCCAACTCTCCTGCTACTCCCTGTGAGCTTCCCAGAAGGCCCAGCAACAGCATTATAATACTACATTGTAATAACAGTAGTATGTGTACTGTAGGTAAGGCTGGCAGGGTATGAGCTTTTGTGGATTATATGGCTAAAACCTCACACCCTGGCATGATGGGTGCAACTACTGTCAGCTTCTGGGAGTTTTTTGCTGCTAGGCTGGCTGCGCCCAAAATAATGGTGTGTTTTTCAGAAAGGTAACTTTGAGGTTTGAGCAACAAGAAAATAAACACAGTCCACTTTTTTTGGGGGGGGGGTGATGGGTGGGCTTCTGTGTCTGAACAAGAAGGTTATTGCCATGAAAGCTCACACTGAAATGAATTAGCAGTCTTAAAGGATCCACAGTGGTTCAGTGCATGTTCTTAGTGGTAGAATGTGTGTTTTCATGGTTTGGGGATTGCCACTGACAAAAATTAGGAAATAAATGCCAAATATGTTTTTGATTACCTGACAAATGTTGCAGATGAAGAACATGTTCAGGAGATTTAAGTAATGCATCATCTGTTAAGCACAGTTTTATGCTCCCTGTGTGTACAAACCAATATGTTTAAGGCTCTCATCTTTGTGTTTAATATATATACATATTCAGATACATATAAATTGCACTTCCTCATTCAGCTCATGCTCTACTCAGACCTCAATTTACCAGTGAACAGAGGGAACAGGCTACCCCCTTTCAAAGTTTCACAAGTGAGGAGCTAATTCTGAAAATCAGAGTCTCTACATATAGAGAACTAGCACTTTTTTGCCCAGCCCTGCTGGGCAGTTATTATGTGTGAGTGGGTGGTTGGGGTGGTTTTGGGATGTGTGTGTGCGCGCACACACACACACACACACACACCCCAAAAAAACCATCCCAACCACCAACACACAGATAATAATTGACCAGCAAGGCAGGTGTGTGTGTGTGTGTGTGTGTGGGTGTGGGTGTGTGTGTGTGTGTGTGTGTGTGTGTGTGTGTGTGTGTGTGTGTGTGTGTGAGTGAGTGTAAGAGAGAGAGAGAGAGAGAGTGGGGGGTGGGGGGGCAGGTTTCAGTTTTGCAGCCCAGCAGAGGTAGGTGTGTGTGTGTGAGAGAGAGACAGAGAGAGACAGAGGAGCAGTCCAGAAGAGGGGTATGTCTGTGAGAGAGGGGGGAGGGAGAGAGAGAGAGAGAGAGAGGAGGCTGCCAGTAAGGAGGCTGCATCCAGGTGAGTAGGGGGGAAGGGGGAAGGTTTCCCCCCATTTCCCTTCCTGGGGCGTTTGGGGGGAAGCGGGGAAGGTGGGAGTCAGATTTTTTCTGTGTCCCACTTTCCCTGCCATGGGGGGTGGGAGGCCTTTCCCCCCCCCCCCATGAACTGTTTTGAAGGTTCTTTGAAACAGTTAATGGGGAAAAAACAAAGGCAGCAGGCAGCTATTTGTGAGTGTAGGTACTCTCCCTGGACAGCGCCTCCCCTCACAAAGCACTGACTGCTACTCCCCCCCACCCTGCCCTCAACTTACCTTGAGGCTGCCGGTTTCCTTGTCGCGTCTTTAGCAGGGTAGTGGGGAGGAGGGGGAGTTCCTCTACTACCCATTGCTCCAGGGAAGAAGGCCGGTGGTGGCCTCACTGTGTATTTGGCGGGGCTAGTTTTCCAGGGGTTCCCCACCGAAGTGGCTTGGAGGCCAGTGCCGGCCTCGCTCGCCCAGGCCGTGGGAAAATGTGGGTCTACCCCTCCCCGTAACCCCGCCAAAGCAGCTGCGAGGCCAGCGGCAGTCTCGTTCACCAGGATGGTGGGGATGGCTTCCCTCCAGGAGACGAAGTGTCTTCTGGAGGGGAGTTGTTTGCCGGTGCGGAGCTTCAGTGGTATTTTGTACCGCGTGCGCTAGCTTTCCCAGCATTCTACGTGCTCGCGCCCTTCAGCCTGATTGGCTGAGGGGTGGCGCGGCACAGAGGATGCCGGGCCTTGTAGTTTTTTTGTTCATGTTCGTTGGGCAGTTGCCCCACTCGCAGCTGGCGGACCCTTGTGGCAATGCTCGCAGGGTCTCAAGGTAAGTGTAGGCGGCTCGGTTCAGGATGGCTGGGCTGGGTGTGTCCATGCATGCTGGATACGCACGGTTAACGGGCCTTCTTATAGGTAAAGATCTCCATATGATCAAAAAGCTTGATTTTTAGATATTATGGTAGACATTATTGCAGAATAAATTTAATCACATGTAGGAAGTGTTACCCTAAATCAATGGTTCCCAATGTGGGGCACACCCCACCAGGGGGACTTCAATTCCCAAAAGTCTAAGTCAGTACATTGGCTGATCAGTGCTTTGTCGAATTGAGTTAGGATTCTGGGAATTGAAGTCCAAAAACCAAAGGTTGGGAAACACTGCAAAACTAAATACAAATATTTGCATTCCAAAACAGATAGCAAATATAGCAACAATATGTACAAAGTCAGATTCCAGTGTTTAGATTAAATTTCAAATGGAGAAAGAGAAGAGGCAACTCATATTTTAAAGAAGCTGATTAAGAAATCTGGGCCGCAATTCTGATGTTTGCCTAGTATTCCACAGCATGACTATTGAACCCTAAATGGAAACTCCATTCAGTAATGCTTCACTCCTCTGATAAAAGACTTCATAGAAGTGTAAAGTGGCATAGAATTTGTTACAGAATGCCCGAAACTTTCAGAAATTCTGGCTTATCTTCCCAATACTGTAATGAGATAGATGACAAGGGAGGCTAACAGGTAAATTGCTTTGGAAGAGAGGAAACAGTGAACATTCATTTTGTAAGATGTTCATTTTAAAGGAGGTGTAAGAAATAGCAATGACATAAGCTGTCTCTACTGTACTTTGATTTAGGAATCCTTTAGAACAACAGTAGTGTGGAGATGTAGATAATTAGCTGCCTTTTGAAAAGTGTGTGCCTTTGTTACCTAATAGATTAATGATTCCATTCACAAAATGAGTAAACCTGTGCAAAGAATTTTACATAAAGCCATCTGTTTTTGTAATTCTGCTGGCATTAGCATACTCTATCTGCAGCATTTCTTAATGCAGTGCATAAATCTGCGGCTTGGAGACTTAGAGAAATCAATCATGCCCATTGGAATTGATAGAGAAAAGGTACAAAGTCCTCCTCCCATCAGGTTGTGGCAACAGCCCTGCAGTTGTACACACTCATGAGAATGAGGTTAACTTTACCATGGCAGAGAAGATCAACTAGCTCTGGCATAGCAGTATATTGATCAACAAGTCTACATGTCAGGCTATAGCTGAGGCATAGAAAATTTCAGTGTAGAAGTAATCCAGATTAGCTAAATTATTTCCAGAATTCTAGGGGATATTCTCCAAAAGATCTAGTATGTATCACTGGTTAGGTCAAAGAGTATCTGGCTGCATAGTCTGAGGATGAGAGTTCATTCTCCAGTGTGCCTCCCAGGAGAAGAGGCAGCCTGTGTACCCTTGAACAAGCTTCACAGTCCCAGGGCACCTCCAGAAGAAAGAACAGTAAAATTAATATATGTTACTCTCTATCTACAATGCCCCGGAAAGAGTTCCAGACATTGGAATTTACTTGGCAACACATGTTGGTTGATTGGTTGCTTGCTTGGCTGGCTAGTTGGTTGTCTGGCTGGTTGGTTGCTTGGTGTTATATGAGCAAAAGAAGAGAGCTGCTGAAAGTCTTGTGAAATTGATTTCATGGGCAAGAGTTACACTTTAATGATAAGGTACATCACAAATATCTCATGACCAAAACAGGGACAGTGTATCTACAGTATCTGTAGCCTTGGAAACCAACCCCCATGCCCGAGTTGCCATTAGAACAGAAACATTTTTCACGTAGACATTCGAGGCAAGGCTGTCCCTCCCATCACCATCAGGCTATTCACTACCAGGCCAATTCCTTAAAAGGCACTACCTGATACTGTAGTGAATGGCCGACACTGAGACAGAACTCCACAGCAGCACATTGTAGTAAAGTTGCATTTCTAATATTGTGTGGCAGAGCAAAGCAACATTTTATAAAGCAATTGTAGAAAAGGGGACAACCAGAACAAAAAATTATAACCTTTAAAATTTCAGATCTACACCAAATCTGTTCTTGTTTTGTGCTAAATTTGCGGACATTTGAACAAAAGTTTTTTGAATTATGATTTTTTTTAAAGTAGAATTGTTTCTCCCTCCCTCCCTCCCTCTCTCTCTCACACATACACCATTCAAAAATAGGTTACCTCCAGCTGCCCAGAGTTTAAAATAGCTCACGTAAATTTAACGGAACAAGGCACATTTTGAAATAATTGTTTGCTCTACTTGCTTTTCTTTGTTTGGAATGAATCCAAGCTGTTGGGGCTGAAATGCTCCTCCTCAAAAAAGACCTTTCAAATGGGATAAATGGCAATTTCATATAACACTGAGCTTGCCAAGAATGGTGGTTTTGGCGAAGATTAGAGCTAGGATTGGAGAGAACAAGGGAAATATCAGGAGAGCAGCAAACTAAACAACCTCTTCCTCCCCTCACTGCTATATTACCTTTTGCAAAGAGTACAGCCTAGGGGACTACATGCAGCTGCCTCTCCCCCCCCCCCACACACACACACACACACACACCTGCTCATTCTAATAGGTTGCCTTTTGCTTGATTTCTTGTCTGCTTCTTCATTTAATTTAATTTCATTTATTTGATTTGTATGCCGCCCACTCAGCATACACCAACTCAGGGCAGCTCACGGCATATCAAACAAAGATGCAATACAGTAAAACAGTAAAGTACAAAATATCACATGATAACATAAAATAAACACAGTTAATACTAAAAGTCAATCACAAGTTCCTTCCCACTCAGCATTTCCAATGGAGCCCGGGGCTCAACGTCCATGACCAGTGGCTCCAGCGGCTCTTTTACCCTCTGGCCGGGCGGGGCCAAGGAGAGCGATGCTGGTGGCTGCAGCTGTCTCCCATACTGGGACCAATGGCATGGCGAGGACCTCCGTCCACCGGCTCTGGTGTCTCTTCTACCCTCTGGCCGGGCAGGGCCAAAGAGAATGACGTCGGCGGCTGCAGTTGTCTCCCATCTCGGGACAGTTGCCCACCTCCATCTTGAGTACTCTTTTCACTTTCTACCACTTTGCACAAATTGCATTCAGGATGCCAAAACGTGGCATGACTTTTCCTCCTGGCAATGCAGGCATAATATTGCACAAATATTGAGCCATTTCCTGGAATTTGGAATCACAAATACCGAAGAATAATATCCCACATTCATAAACTCAATGTTTTTAAAGAATAGGGCACAGAGGGAAAACAGTTTGCAATCTTTCATAATAACTCATAAATGGATTTTTAATAAGCACAGGGTGTGTCTGCTCCAAGTCTTCCTAGGTCTTTAATTTCATGCTGTGATTTATCCTTCTGAGATAAGAGAATATTAAATTAAATATGTTTTTGGCATGGCTTTCTTTCTATACAGATAGGACACTGAGGACAGCCATGCCCCTTTAAATTTTTTTTAGAAAAAGTCTGTCAGCATCTGCTGAGGGAGGGACCATCACAGTAGATATTTCTACCATGGTGTGGTTTGGGGGAAAATATCTCTCCTGAAAATGACATTTGCATATACACTCAGCCATGTCAATCTGACAGTGCTGTAAGCAGGGAACTTTACTACATTTTGTGGTCAGTTTTCACTAATGGGACTGTGGTGGCTCAAGTGGTTAAGACGCTGAACTCGATGACTGGAAGGTCAGAGTTCAATGGAGTGAGCTCCGGTCTCTATCCTAGCTCCTGCCAACCTAGCAGTTCGAAAGCAAGAAATTGCAAGTAGATAAATAGGGAACACTTCAGTGGGAGGGTAAACAGCATTCCGTGCACTCAGGTGTTGAGGCATGCCTGCCACATGTCCATGGAAACATCTGCAAACACCAACAGTGTTGAGCTATAAATAGATGAGCACTGAACCCTAGAGTCAGATACGACTGGCTTTTGAGCAAGGGTGACCTTTCGCTAGTGGTTCTTGTGCCTCAACCCAAAACGGCGGCTGTCAGTTCCCATGGAGGTTCCATCCAGCACAAATACCAAATGCAGGTGTTTCTAACATCCTCTTCTATGCTCAACAGCTATTCAATTTACAGTTATGAGATGAGTGTGAGGGTAGGTGATAATGATGATGCTTCTCTGTTCTGAGAAAAATACCATTTGTTGATTTCTGACAATCAAACTGTAATTAAGAGAACCCTGTTTTCTTTCTCTTTTCTTTGTATCATTTGGCAAGATGAAAGCTTCTCATTGTGAATTGTTGGCTCCATTTTAGATATTTATACATAGGTTATGCCTACAGAGCAAGGATGCTGCCTCACTTTCTCCCCAAGAAAGCAACAAATGTTTAGTTGTCCCATATGTTGGCCAAAAGGGACTACTGTGGCTTAGTGGTTAAGACTCTGTACCTGATGACTGAAAGGTCAGCAGTTCGATACCCGAGTTTTGCATGTCAGAGTGAGCTCCCATCTCTGTCCCAGCCTGCCAACCTAGCAGTTGAAAGCAAGACACTGCAAGTAGATAAATAGGCATCACTTTGGTGGGAAGGTAAACAGCGTTCTGTGCACTCCAGTGTTTAGTCATGTCTGCCACATGTCCACGGAAATGTCTGCAGACGCAGACAGCGGTGGCTCTTTTTTTATAAACAGAGATGGGCATCAAACCCTAGAGTCAGATATGACTGGCTTATGAGCAAGGGTTGGGCCATGCATGTCCGGCATGCATGGCCACACCCGGCCCAACCATCCTGTACCGAGCTGGCCACACTTACCTTTTCACCCTGCAAGCATCGCCACAAGGGCTCCGTTCTCTGCCTTTGCCTCCCAGAGGGAAGTGAGTCCCTTCCACGGGGGGCTAGGGCCAAAGGCACTGGTGCCTTTGTACCCCACCAACCGAGGGAAGCGAGCCACTTCCCCAGGAAGCAAAGGCAGAGAATGGCACTCCATTCTCTGCCTTCGCCTCCCCAAGGAAAGCGGGCAAGCCCCTTTCACATTCGGCCCTTGCCTGTCGGAGAAGGGGCTTGTTTTCTCCGACAGACAAGGGCCGAATGCAGAGCTCCACCCCACTTCTCTCTGTGTGTGTGTGTGTGTGTGTGCGTGTGCGTGCATGTGTACATTCATGCGTGCGTGTGTGCGCACACACCCCCCAAACCACCCCAAACCACCAACAGACAATATATACCAGCCCAGCAAGGCCTGGCAAGAAATGCTAGTTTTGAGATATAACAATAACCAATCCAGTGGCTCAAGTCGCTAAGACGCTGACTGGGAAGCGGAAGGTCAGCAGTTCGATTCCCGAGTACTGCAGGACGGAAATGAGCTCCCGTCTTCGTCCCAGCTCCTGCCAACCTAGCAGTTCAAAAGCAAGAAATTGCAAGTAGATAAATAGGGACCACTTCGGTGGGAAGGTAACAGCGTTCCGTGTGCTCCGGTGTCTAGTCATGCCTGCCACATGACCATGGAAACGTCTGCAGAAGCAGACAGTGCTGGCTCTTCGGCTTAGAAACAGAGATGAGCACTGCACCCTAGAGTCGGATACGACTGGCTTTCGAGCAAGGGAAACCTTTAGCTTTACCTAATCCAGTTATTTGAATTTGGAAATCTGCAGTAACATTTCAAACTGTTATGCTTCTAGCTCTTGCCATTACAAACAGACAAACCAAAGAGACTCTGGGGAAATAAATTTTGAGATGTAGCCAGTACAGCTATTTACATTGGGAAATTAGTAGCTTCCATTTGAAATCTTTTGCTTCTAAATCAGGGGTTCTCAACATTTTCCCGCCACAGGCTGGGCCACGCCCCCCTCAGACAGCTGAGTGGGTCGGACACGTGTTTCCCCCTGCCATAAATGTTGCCATAAACTGTGTCCACAGCTGTTGTAAACACGTTTACGACAGCCATGGGTCCATTTACAGCATGTTTTTGGCTGTTTTTGCCACTTCTGCCACTTCCGGTGGAAGCGGCAGGAGTGAGGGCAGCAGGCCACATGAAATGGCATCGTGGGTCAAGTCCAGCCTGTCGGCAAAGGTTGAAATCACCTGTTCTAGATCTTGCTGTTTCTGAAATCTTTGGGAACAAGTAAACAAAAGGAGCTTTGGGTGACCAATTTAGAAATATAACAAGAAGTCAATAGCATCCATTGAAATTTGTATTTATTTAGTTTGTATTTATTTAGTTAGTTAGTAGTTCCAAGCAGTGGAGTTCAGAATATTTATATCCTTCCCTGTACCCGTTGGTCTCAGGCCAGTGTAAGAGCAGTGTAAGGTAAAGGTCACCCTTGCTCGAAAGCCAGTTGTATCGGATTCTAGAGTTCAGTGCTCATCTCTTTTATATCCAAAGACCGAACGCTGTCTGCATTTTGCAACATTTCCATGGACATGTGGCAGGCATGACTAGACACGGAGTGCATGGAATGTTGTTTACCTTCCCACCAAAGTGGTAACTTTTTATCTACTTGCGATTTCTTGCTTTCCAACTACTAGGTTGGCAGGAGCTGGGACAGAGATGGAAGCTCAGTCTGTTGTGCAGCACTTGTGTCTCAAACTGCTGACCTGCTGACCTTCCAGTCATCAAAGTTCAGCATCTTAACCACCAAGCCACCACAGTCCCTTAAGAGCAGCGTAGAACCATTTAAATACTTTAAAAATATAACAGCTTTTAAAATGTGAAATGTGTGTGACCAATTTGTGAGGAGCTCCAGAGGGATCTCTTGACATTGGGGGAGTGGCAAAACAGTGGCAAATGAGCTTCACAACTAGTAAGTGCAGAGTGATGCACGTTGGGGCAAAAAACCCCAATTACATTTATAAACTGATGGGGTCTGAACTCTCTGCGACAAACCAGGAAAGGGACCTTGGTGTCCTGGTGGACAACTCAATGAAGGTGTCAACCCAGTGTGCCTCAGCAGTGAAAAAAGCAAACTCAATGCTAGGGATCATCAGGAAGGGTATAGAAAATAAGTCAGCAAGTGTCATTTTGCCTCTTTATAAATCTATGGTGATGCCCCATCTGGAATACTGTGTACAGTTCTGGTCGCCATACCTCCAGAAGGATATTATGGAGCTGGAAAAAGTGCAGAGGAGGGCAACCAGAATGATTAGGGGACTGGAACACCTTTCTTACCATCTGAGGCTGCAATGGTTAGGTCTTTTCACTCTTGAACGACGGCGTCTAAGAGGTGACCTGATTGAAGTTTATAAAATCATGCATGGTGTGGACAAAGTAGATAAGGAAAAACTGTTTTCCCTATCACACAAGACTAGAACTAGGGGACACTCCATGAAATCTTTGGGTACTAGTTCTCAAACAAATAAGAGAACGTACGGGGTATAAATTCAATAAACATAAATATAAACATAAACTTTTTCACCCAGAGGATCACTGGTCTATGGAACTTCCTGCCAGAAGAAGTGGTGACAGCTTCAGCCTTGACAGCTTTAAGAAGGGATTAGACAAGTTCATGGAGGACAAAGGTATCAATGGCTATAATTATGGATACTTAAGGACAACCTCCGGGTTGGAGAGATAGGCAGGATATCTCTCAATGCTATTTCCGGGGAATCCTAAGCAGGTGAAGGCATCTGCTTGGGAATACCCTGAAGGAAATGGTGAGCCACTGTGTGAGACAGAATGCTGGAATGGATGGGTTGTGGCCTGTTCCAGCAAGGCTGTTCTTATATGTGTGACAGTTTAAGCCAGTTCATGTTTCTAGTTCTTAAACCTCTTTATTCAAGTAGAAAAATCAGTAGTATGTGTTTCTCATTCTTATCTTTGTGGAGATCTCTCAGGACAAACATACAACTATTTTCAGAAGTTTTTATAATGTTAGACATTCATGGAACAATAAAGGACATTGAATCGTTAGGCTTGGTTTAGTGAAGTGAGACAGCTCCTTTTTACAGTACATAGACGGCATGCAGAAAACTTCCTGGCATGTCTGATTTAAAGGACCAGGTAGGAGGTGATTTTTAAGAAGTGGGTATCTGAAGAGCTGCTGCGTTTGGCATCAAAGCAGATGGTCCTGAGCAAGACAGGAAAATACAGTAGCTCATTCCAACAGCAGAGACAACAGAGATGGCAGGCAGCCTTGTAATAAAAAGCAGAACTGCCTTATTCTCTTTTATAAAGGGCATCTGATTATCCTCCAATGAGGTTTCCCAGTACAATGAGGGACAAATGAGCTTGCTTTTGTTTGGTGATTAAATATATATTAAATATATTAGATATATTAAATATTATTACTAAGAGGTAAGGAGTGGTATTCAGTTACATCAGGGGTTCCCAACCTTTTTAAGCTGAGGGCCAGATCATGCTCTCTCAGTCAGCTTCGAGGGCCGGATGGCCATTTTGCCCTGCCTGCACGATGGGGGTGGTTGTTTTGTCCCAACAGCTTCAAAGGAGTGCCCATTTTGTTTCTCAAATGCCCTTGGAGGAGTGGAGGCCACATGAAATGATGCCACAGGCCAGATCCGGCCCATGGGCCTTAGGTTGGGAACTCCTGATTTACATGTTGATTGTAAAATATGGTATCTTAGAAGAATGAGCCTGTGGAGAAACAATGATTTATCACTTCTAACTGCAAAGTAGCCATTTGACCTTTTCCTGCTCTAATGCCCTATATGTCATGAAAGAGATAGCAGTTCCAAGCAATTTGATTTTTAAGAGGGGAATTCAAGATTCAGTAATTTCTTTGGAAGCTTGTTTAGATCAAGTTAATGGCCTTTTAAGCTCCCTCCACATGAATAGGAGTTGACTTTTTTAATAATAAGAATTATATGTGGGGGGGGGGAGAGAGGGTCAGGATTTTAGAGATGCTTAGGG
Organism: Bradypodion pumilum; assembly: GCA_035047305.1. NCBI lineage: Eukaryota > Metazoa > Chordata > Lepidosauria > Squamata > Chamaeleonidae > Bradypodion > Bradypodion pumilum. Next base: position 354,334,974 of record JAWDJD010000002.1, read on the forward strand.
GCATGGCCACAAAATGTTGTGAACCACTTGTTTAAATATTAAGTCCCTGAATTTGGGTGAGAAGGGCATGCAATTTATAGCTCTGACTTAAGCAGTGAAAACTTAATCCAGGCCTGGTTCCAAGCAGTGGAGTTCAATAACAGCTGCTTCCTCATAAGTGCACATGACGGTCTTTCTCAGATTGGTGCTCTCCAGACATGATAGACTATAAGTACTAGCTTTCCCAGTCAACAAACCCAATAGTCCTGGTGGAAAAAAACTATTGCCAGAAATAAAGGGCAACTCCTCAGTGAACAAGAAAATGGCTAAAACTTTAAAAATGCACAGGTCTCCTGATTCCCTTTAGGTAGCAAGGTAGCTCCCCCAAGCAAAACATAATGTGACCTAGTGCTTGAATAAGACATGTAAAAAGATGTACATTTGGAGTGGTTTCACACAGTGGCATGAAACTTAGGAACAGGGTAGTTGTCATAGAGTGGATTTTCTGTGCCAAACTTCAATAAGAGCTTTTCCATAGGAATCACTGGGCTGGATAGCTCAGCAGAATTTGGTGAGAAAGATTTTTAAAAGAACACATGGAAGCAGGATTACAGGTGACTATTAAGTCAAAAATCATGACTAAGAGATCAAAGTTATTAAAGTGTTTTAATAAGTCATCAGTCATCAGGCTAGGGCTAGAGAAAAAACTGCAGCCAAGAAACTGGAAGAAGATTGAGACTTAGAAGAGTAATATGAAGGCCCCACGGCCCTTGTTTTTGTAAGGATAGGTTACTAGAAGCCAAGACCAAAATCACTTTTTCACAACTCTTTAAGAGATGTTCTCCATGTTACTCACACAGATACCTAAATGTTTTAGACCAGTGATGGTGAACCTTGGCACTTCAGGTATTCTGGAACTTGAAATTCTCAGAAGCCCTGATCAGCAGGAGTGCTGACTTGGGCTTCTGGTAATTGAAGTCCAAGAACATTGGGAGTGCTAAGGTTGTGCGAAGTGAAATACAGGAGCACATAATTTGAGGATACAAAAATGCTTTGAATAAAATCCAACACATACGTTTCTTCAAAATTATTGCAGATATGTACTGTACCAGGTACAATCTGAACCTAAGATACAGCCAAGTGCTTAAAATGTGAAGGATGAAGACAGGAGTTCAAACATTGTGCAAAGCACCTTAGAACAGTGAAATGCACCTCTTGAAACATTAAAAAGTCTTATTAGCAAAAATGTTATCATAAAATCATTTCTTAGCTTTTCAAAATACACCTATGGAAAAATTACATTTCAATCTCACCCAAGAATCTATGGAACTGTTAAGGGAACTCCCTGTTGTCCTCTCATACACCTTTTCTCCAAATATCAGATCAGGGCCCTCTATATATTCCTCCAAAGTCTTCTTGTTCTGCTGTATCCGAATCCAGATATTGGTAAACATCATGGCGATCAGCCATGAAGACTGTCCTGAGAATATGATGCAGTGGTCTGTCATCTGCCTTCTGTATGGCAGCATGACCCCTGTACCATTAATCCAGTTCCGCAAGTCACTTTCTGGTCCTGAGCCCTTTTGGCACACAAAGTCCCCCTCAGCCCCAGGCCAGTATTGATGAAGCTGCTGCCCTCCATCAAGATGGATTCAAGTGGGATTTAATCCATTTGGGGACCATCACCCTTCCCTGTGGACTTTGGTACCCAAGCCATTACTCCTCAGGGTTGTCAGGTTAGTTAACCATCGCCTGACACTGGCAGTATGGTCTACTCTATTACCATAGCAGGATAACCTGGCCAGGCACCAATGCTTCCAACTAGACATCACTAATTTATAAAATGATTTCATTCTTCAATGTTATTTGGTTTATGCTCATTGTCAAACTGACATAGATTTAACAAAACAGACTTATATGGTCAAACTTCCAGTCACACAGGACTTTTTGCCTTGCAGCTGGTCACTTGTGTCACCCTGATCTGTGTTTGCTTCCCACAAGTCTCATTTGAGTAGAAAGACTTCTCTTTCTCTCCACCCACTTATAACAGGTGTACACTTTCCCAGACCCAAGTCTGGCTTTCATACTTCAAGATCATTTCCTTACACTCTCCACTCATATAACCTCATATTCCCTCCCCCTAACAACAAATGAAAAAAAAAAATTATTTGAGCTATGTGTGTTTTTATGTCAGAGATTACTCTGGGTTGAGAGGATTTTTGCAGAGTATTCCCAAATGAGACTCCTTTCATGTCCCCTATTGTGCTGCTCTCGGGGAATTGAACCCTGACCTTTCAAGTCTCCAAGCACAGTGCTTTTACCCATTGAGCCACCAGGGAGCTGCTTCATTTGAGCTATTGAAACTTAATTTCCTTGCCTGAAATTCAAGCCTTGGTGGTTCCTGGAGAAGAGGGGTGGGGTTCTGGTAGTGGAAGAGCTTTTTGATTTTAGTGAAGCATCTCCAGTGATTTGCAAGTCTCCACTGTGCTCTGTTGGTACAGCTTCTGTGACAGAAAACAGGGGAATAGCAGTTTTTCAGGTAACATAAGTTTGAAAACTCATAATATGGCATTCTTGTTTGTCATGTATGGATTTGTAGGCTATGCAATGAAGAAAACGGAAAGGGAAAATTAATCATGTTTTAGGACGGGGGTTCCCAACCTAAGCTCTCACCCCACCCCTCCAAGGGCATTTGAGAAATAAAATGCCACCCCTTTGAAGCTGTTCGACAAAATGACACCCCCCCTCCCATCATGCAGGCAGTGCAAAATGGCCATCCATCCCTCAAAGCTGACTGAGAGAGCATGACCTGGCCCCTGGCTTGAAACAGTTGGGAACCCCAGTTGTAGGAGAATTATGCAGATACCATGGACCTTCAGAAAGACAAATAAATGTGCCATCAAATCACACTCATGGTTGTTTTTTAAGTGCTATAAAGAAATTATCCAGAATTTCCTAGGTCTAGATACTCAAGAGTGGTTTGCCATTCCCTTTTTCTGGAGGCTCTCTGAGGCTATGCAGCTTGCTCAAGTCTATGCTGGTTGGCTCTTTCCTTGAGAAGTACAGATGGGAAGGAAATTCCCAGCCTCTTACTCTGCAGCTACATACCAATTTCATGAAGCTCTCCAGCCAACACAGCGTTAATAAAACATGAAAACTGGCTGCTAGGCCAAGTGATACAGATAGCCACTTTCATGAAATAGCTACGTGCACAATTGACCAATAGAAATTTGTACTCATCCTTAGCAGTCAGGCTTTGAGTCAACCTGCTCATTATATATTTTTTCCATGGAGGCAGCCATGTTAGCCTGTTGTAGCAAAAATAACAGAGTTCTGTGCATCTGAAGAGGTGGGTTGCATCCATGAGTGCTTAGGCCAAATATGTGTTGGTCTTCAAGGTGCTCTTCATCATTTTTACTATATGTTATTTTAATTATGTAACACAAAGCTGACCATATTAGTTTTCCGTACTTAAAAGGAAGCACATGGGACATTGTTCTGAACTAGAACCAATGTACACTGCTTCTCCCCCACCACTCACATAAAGAAGCTTTACTTATGATATTCTTCTTAAAAAAGAGGAGGGTGTTAGATGGCAACTACATCTATTTGCTTTCTGCTTATGATCGTCTTGAAAAGAAACATGAAAAAGCATAATAACATAGAGGACCCAATTGGGTAACTTCATCAAAAGAGTTATTTTTGTTTACTCGCAACACAACTGTCATCTCCATTTATTGCTTTCATAGATCTGATTCTGTGGATGTGGGGGAGAGGACCACCTCTTCCAACCTCCCTCTGTGTCAATGAAAGGGAATACTTCCAAAGGTCAAATGCAGAAATCTAAATGTCAAGATTTATGACACAGCCCTTTTGGGAGTCCTGATATGAAATAACAATGCTTATTCCCTAATGAACAAACAGTAGTGCATCATCTCTCATTACAACAAAACAAATAATCCTTGTCTCATGAGTTACAGAAGCCACCTAATACTCCATGCAAAAAGATCCACACCCTGAGATTACTCATGTAAGACACAGGAGATGTTGAGGAAACTGGCAGTTGTACAAGAAAACTTCAATATAACTGCAAGCAGAGAAAAGTAGTGTGTTATTTTATCAGTAACTAGCATTGCTATCCAGCTTCGCCGGTCGGGTCACTTGGGCCCTCTTCTTACCTTAGTCCCCATTTTTCAATTGTGGTGATGGTGTGGGTGGGGCGAGAGCGCTTGGGTCTGTGCTGTGTGCTGTCGCACTGCGTTTCCTTGCTGGTTCTTCCATCTCTGGTCTGCCAGCCTCCTCCATTGAGTTTTGTCCAGAGGCCTTCGCGGTGCCCTGCCCCCGGCGTTGGCGATGAGGGCGAAATGGGGCCAGACCATTCCCTCAGCCTGGGTTCTGTCTGCCTCGGTAAGGCAGGGCCCTGAGCTGTATTGTGCGTGTGAGTCAGACTTTTTTTCTTCATGCACACTGCCTGTCCCACCTCCTCTGCGCTCATGTCCTCCTGCCTGATTGGCTGAGGTGTGCCACGGTGCGGAGGACACTGGGACTCATAGTTTTTTGTTTTTCCATGTTCGTGGGGCAAATGCCCCTTCCTCGGCTCCTGGACCCTCACGGCATGGTGCATTACGGGATGGGATGGATGGGTGTGGAAACGCTTTCCGCACACACATGGTAGGTATAGATGAAACCTCCAAGGAGGAAATGCTTAAATATCAGTGAGGTGCTGCTGTTCTTCATGGTGTTAGTTATGATAGTGGTGGTGGCAGTAATTGTGACATGTGTATTTGTAGAATGTACAAGCTTTAATTCACACAATGTTAGTCTCAAGTGCCAATGGCAACCAGATGTGTTGAATCAAATAAGATTCCTCAAAAGCTTTGAAATTGTAATTTTTGTCTGGTTATGTAAGGGCCAGGCATGATTGAAGACTGCCTCTTGCATGACCATTCATGTAACTGCAAAATTAATTAAACAGCCAAGTTTGTGAAAGATAATCCAGAATATAACTCGCATTGCCTTTGTGATTATCATGTAATCAGCAGGTTTCTGTTTTAAAAAGATCATTTTTAATTTTGCATCTATCAAATTTCTAAGTGGCTACCCTATTGGTGACATATATTTTGAGCTGTTTAATAATAATAATAATAATAATAATAATAATAATAATAATAATAATAATAATAATAATAATAATTCAGTTCATTTAAAAATTGCTCCAGTTAATAAATGTGGGATATTGCACTTCTGAATCCACCATTCAAAAAGCCAGGAAATAGCCTGATAATTTTCACAAAATCATCCCTGCATTGCCAGCAGGAAAAAGGATACACTGCTTTACATAGCAAAAGCCAGTCTGAATGTTGCCATCACCAGTTGTAGCAGTCTGCACGTAACCCTCTTATGCTCATTACTACTACTACTACTACTACTACTACTACTACTACTACTTCTAGGAGTTCAGATTGCATTGAATTCAAGGGAGATAGTGATTGTGTAAAAAAAACAGAATCTTCAGTTTAGTTTACTGTGTCTTCCTCTGATTGTCTGGATTGGAATAATACAGGCTCCATATGTTTAATCTGCTCATAATTAATGTATGAACTTGTTTCTTTATCATTTTTTCTCCTTTCCTATTATGTGAAATATCCTCTCAAGCCTTTACCAATATCTCTTGCATTTTACATTCTTTTATTTAACAACTCACAAAATACAGAAAAGAATAGAAATGGGGAAAGGAAGGAAGTATAGACAGAATTTATTTATGAACTGCTTAATGCAGCAATCTGCTCAGAACCTGAGATTTCTGGCTGATAAAACAACTTATTAACACCACACTTTCATTCCTCTACACATACCACAAATTATTTCAAATTACTCACAAAATTGTAATGCTAATTAACTTTTGAACCACCCAAAGAGTGCACTAAGTGCTATGGGACCATATGTAAGTGTGATTTCTATTGCTACTGCTGTTTCCTTCAGAATTTTTATGCACTTCATCAATATTGGAAGTCAGGTCACAAAAAGGACTCACTATCCAAATAGACTTATTTGTACCAGACACACAACCAATCAAGAAATCTGATAAACTCAGGAAAATAGGAGTAGGAAATGGCAAAAAATATTACCGGTACCCCCAGTTCAATCCCTTTGCTATGCTTAATCTGATAGAGATGGATTGAGGTGCCTGTGTTCCTATAAGAGGCACAGTCCACCTGTAATTAACAATTGGGTTGCAAGGGGGCTTTTCAGAATCTGATTCAAAGAGCTGGGGCGGGGGACACTTTGTTTTCTAGGGATTTTGTCATCATGACTTTACATAAATTAGCCTGGCACTTTTATAACCAGGAAGGATTGCCTACCAACACGCCTATCCAAATCTGTACATATTTTAACTGATCCTAATACCCCAGTTTGGGACAGCGATGGCTTAGTGATTAAGATGCTGAACTGCAGGTCAGCAGTTTGAGACCCGAGTGCTGCACAATGGAGTGAGCTCCCGTCTCTGACCCAGCTCCTGCCAACCTAGCAGTTTGAAAGCAAGAAATTGCAAGTAGATAAATAGGTAACACTTCTTTGTGAAGGTAAACAATGTTCCATGCGCTCCAGTGTCTAGTCATGCCTGCCACATGTCCATGGAAACATCTGCAGACACAGACAGCACTGGCTCTCTGGCTATAAGCAGAGATGAGCACTGAACCCTAGAGTCGGATATGACTGGTTTTCAAGCAAGGATGACCTTTATCTTTACTGTTCAGCAGTTTCCAAGCTGGTAGCCCAGGCAATGGCAACATTGTGTCTTGCTTGGGCTGCCCAGTAATAAAAGTAGTTCATTCAGATTCACAAAACATGAGCAAATTGAATGTCAAGTTCCAACCAACACTGCGTTTCTTAAAATTCTAAAGCATACATCCTAATGGGTGTTCTGCTTCTCCTGTGAGAAAAGATGCTCCCTCTCCCGTTTCCAAAAAACAAATGGACACAAGGTCACAAAACCCTGAAAGGGAACAAACAAAATGAAAGCCACCACCTTCAGCTCTCCCGGTGGGGCTGGGAGGCTCCCGTGAGGATGGATGCCGAGCCAACCCACCACCAGCTGGCGTCCCAAGCCCAGCCTCCAGCCCGGGACTTTTAAAAGGCTGTCGAGGCAGCTGAGCCTTTGCCACCACCTTCAGCTCTCCCGGTGGGGCAGGGAGGCTCCCGTGAGGATGGACGCCGAGCCAACCCACCACCAGCTGGCGTCCCAAGCCCTGCCTCCAGCCCGGGACTTTTAGAATGCTGTCGAGGTGGCTGAGCCTTTGCCACCACCTTCGGCTCTCCCGGTGGGGCTGGGAGGCACCCATGAGGATGGACGCCGAGCCAACCCACCACCAGCTGGCGTCCCAAGCCCTGCTTCCAGCCCGGGACTTTTAAAAGGCTGTTGAGGCAGCTGAGCCTTTTCCACCACCTTCAGCTCTCCCGGTGGGGCTGGGAGGCTCCTGTGAGGATGGACGCCAAGCCAACCCACCACCAGCTGGCGTCCCAAGCCCTGCCTCCAGCCCGGAACTTTTTTTTATTATTTTTATTGAGTTTTTAATAAACATACAAAAAAGAAAAGAAAACATTAACAATACATTAACAATACAATACACTAACAAATCCATAGTATCATACTAACAAACATTACTGTATGCTAGTACATAACAATATCTATACTCATTAATTACTATTTAACCACCAAATATTAAAAGCCATTATTTCAAAGTCCAAAATGATAGAAAGAAAAAAATTTTTTTTCCTGTACTACCACAAATCTTTTTAACAAATAATAATCACCCTGTGAATATGTACAATGCCCGGAGAGTTTATTTTCTACTCAACTCCAAAAACTCCTTTGAAATGGTACTGGTCCTGAACTATCACTTGCCATAATAGAGTGATCCACGAACGGTTTCCATATGTTCCAAAATCTGTTCTCTTTTAAATTATCTCTTTTGACTTTAATCTCCCATGTCAATTTATCGTTCAGTGCTAAACTCCACATTTCTTTATACCATTCTCCAATCTGTATATCTACATCTTTTTTCCAATTTCTAGCTATACATTGTCTACCCGTTGTCAGTACAATTTCCAATAATTCTTTTTCCTCCTTGTTTAAGCCCAAACCTTCCACATTCGTTAAAAGAATAGTACCTGACACCAACTTAACACTTTTACCCAATATTTCACCAAACTCATTTTCTATTCTTCCCCAAAAATCCCTCATTTTTTTACAGCTCCACCACATATGTTCATATGTTCCATCAATTTCTTTACATCTCCAACATAACTTATCTCTTTTATTATCCATCTGGTAAAGTCTTAATGGTGTCAGGTACCATTGCCACAACATTTTAAAATTATGTTCTTTAATTCTTACAGACATTGTTCTCATAATCCTCTTTTTCCATTTATTTTTCCATTCAATCTCCCCAATTTTTATATTCAAATTTTGTTCCCACTTCCGTTTCAAGTCCTCCTGTGGATCTGCACCTCTATTCAGTATATTATAAAGCTTGCTTACAAGGCCTTTAATACTGCTTTCCCCTTTTCTAATCTTCCTTACCAATTCCTCAAACTCCGTATGTATTCTATCTATCCCTATTTCTCTTTTATATTTTTTATTCCAATTGTCCACCTTTAACTTCTGAAACCAATTCAAATTTAATATCTCAAACATTTTTTTCCACTCGGCATCAACATCACACACTTTTAACCAATCCTTCAATAACAGCGTCCCATTTTTATCCAATATTTCCCTTTTTTCTTTATCTAATTTTATTGGGAAACACATCATATCAGTCAATTCCAAAATTGGAGAGAGATTCGGAACCATATCTTTTTTTACCTTCTTCCACACCTCCATGAGACCTTTCATCATAAAATTATTTGACCTTTTCACCTTATCCTTCATTCCCAAAAAAATCAAGTTTCCAATATTTCTATACTCTTTCATTTCCAATTGTTCCCAAATTATCTTTTCTCTTGCCAAGATCTTCACAACATTCTTGACTTGAAATGCTCGATAATATAATAGCAAATTTGGCATACCCAAACCCCCTTTTTTCTGAGACCAATACCATAATTTTTTTTGGAAGCCTAGATTTTTTACCTCCATTACAAAAACCATTAAACATTTTTTGAAACTCATTAATTTCTTTCTCTTTTAAATGGATCGCTAGTGTATCGAATAAAAAGTTAATCTTTGGTAACAATATCATTTTACACATGGCAATCCTTCCGAACCAAGACAGCTTTAACTTCTGAAGTTCTTGTATTTTATTCTTAAATTCAATTCTCAAGCTGTCATAATTCAATCGTTTAAGTTCTTCTAATTTATTTGAAATGATTATTCCCAAATACTTCAGCTTATCTTTGATTTGTATATTAAGTGTCGACACCGTGCTACCCATCTCGCTCAGTTTCAAATTACACAACATCAATTCAGATTTGAACATTGAAGTTTACAATGATATTTCATTAAAATAAAGAACATGGAGGTATAAGATGAGGCCTGTTACTAAATTATTGATGAGTAAAAACATAAGGTATAATTGGAGATTTCCACAACAATTGCGCTTTTTCTACGATAAAAGAATGCAAGTTATTGATGAAGGCACTAATCCATTGGAATATTTGAGTTTGTTGGGATTGGTACAAACAGATTCGGAAGAATGGAAAAATCTTAAGAAGGAAATGACGGATTCTGGAGTTTTGGGGAGGGAATATGGGAGGGAGGAGCCCGGTGGGGCAACAGGTGGAACACCACAGCGAGGGGAGGAGGAGGAGGAGCCATCCTTGATTATGGTGGAGGAGGAGATAGGTAAGGAATAATGAGCTTTAGATAGTAGTAATCTCAAGTACCTAATAGAGGTAGAATGGGTAAATAGCGCATAACGCCGGCAGTAGGGCGCATCTTGCAGGTCCCCCCTCTCCCCTCTTTGGTTGACAGAGGTGACTTTTCGTTGGAAGGTGGGGAGAGTGAAAATGTGTGTTTTATGTAGTTGGTATGGTGAAGGGTTGTTGGTGGCACGCCCGATGGAGAGTTTAAAGTTGGGAGAAGAATTTGGTTATGGGTAGTATCAAAATAATATCATGGAATGTGAAAGGTACAGGTTCTGTTCTTAAGAGACGGAGGCTGGAATCGGCGTTGAAAAAAGATAGACCAGATATTTTATTTTTACAGGAAACACATCAGAAATCAAAAGATACGAATAAACTTTATCTGGGTTGGATGCAACATTATGAGATGGCGTTTGGAACATCCAAAGCAAGAGGGGTGGCAACTATGATTTCTAGAAAATTAGGATTTGAAATCACAAAAAAGATTGCTGATCAAGAGGGTAGGTATTGTTAAGAGGAAAATTGGAGGATGAGGAAATATTGTTGGTAAATATTTATGCTCCGAATGACCACCAAGTAGTGTTTCTTGAAAAAATTCGGAAAGTAGTGGAGTTGGAAAATGTTGCAAAAACTATTGTGGCTGGTGATTTTAATTTGATTAGGTCAGGATTAGATTGCACAAACATAGCTAGAAGTGGAATGGGTGTGAAAGGGAAGGCGATGGACAAATGGATGAAAGTTATGGGTTTGAAGGATTCGTGGAGAGAGTTTAAAGGCTTGGAAAGGGCATATTCCTTTTTTTCGCATGTACATGGGACCTACTCGAGAATAGATTATGTTTTTCTGTCGGAAAACTTAATTGGGGATATAGAAGGCACGGAAATTGGGATTATTAAGGAATTGGATCATAAGAACATAAGAACAGCCTTGCTGGAACAGGCCACAGCCCATCCAGTCCAGCATTCTGTCTCACACAGTGGCTCACCATTTCCTTCAGGGTATTCCCAAGGAGATGCCTTCACCTGCTTAGGATTCCCTGGAAATGGCATTGAGAGATATCCTGCCTATCTCTCCAACCCGGAGGTTGTCCTTAGGTAGCCATAATTATAGCCATTGATAGCCTTGTCCTCCATGAACTTGTCTAATCCTTTCTTAAAGCTGTCAAGACTGACAGCTGTCACCACTTCTTCTGGCAGGGAGTTCCATAGACCAGTAATCCTCTGGGTGAAAAAGTACTTTCTCTTATTTGTTTGAGAACTAGTACCCAAAAGTTTCATGGAGTGTCCCCTAGTTCTAGTGTTGTGCGATAGGGAAAACAGTTTTTCCTTATCCACTTTGTCCACACCGTGCATGATTTTATAAACTTCAATCAGGTCACCTCTTAGACGCCGTCGTTCAAGAGTGAAAAGGCCCAACCGTTGCAGCCTCAGATGGTAAGGAAGGTGTTCCAGTCCCCTAATCATTCTGGTTGCCCTCCTCTGTACTTTCTCCAACTCCATAATATCCTTCTGGAGGTATGGCGACCAGAACTGTACACAGTATTCCAGATGGGGCCTCACCATAGATTTATAAAGAGGCAAAATAACACTTGCTGACTTATTTTCTATACCCTTCCTAATGATCCCTAACATTGAGTTTGCTTTTTTCACTGCTGAGGCACACTGGGTTGACACCTTCATTGAGCTGTCCACCAGGACACCAAGGTCCCTTTCCTGGTTTGTCGCAGAGAGTTCAGACCCCATCAGTTTATAAATGTAATTGGGGTTTTTTGCCCCAACATGCATCACTCTGCACTTACTGATGTTGAAGCTCATTTGCCACTGTTTTGCCCACTCCCCCAGTGTCAAGAGATCCCTCTGGAGCTCTTCACAATCTCTCACAGTTTTCACTACCCTGTATAATTTAGTGTCGTCAGCAAATTTGGCTACCTTGCTTTTTACTCCTACCTCTAGATCATTTATGAAGAGGTTGAAAAGCAGGGGTCCCAGTACTGAACCTTGGGGGACCCCACTCTTTACTTCCCTCCACTTGGAGAAGTGTCCATTTAGTGCTACCCTCTGTTTCCTGTCCCTTAGCCAGTTGCTGATCCAGGACAAGACCTGTCCCTTTATTCCATGACTGGTAAGTTTATTCAAGAGCCTTTGGTGTGGGACCTTGTCAAAAGCCTTCTGAAAGTCCAGATAAACAATGTCAACTGGATCCCCCTTATCCACATGCTTGTTGACACTCTCAAAAAATTCCAACAGATTAGTGAGGCATGATTTGCCCTTGCAAAAGCCATGTTGGCTCTCCTTTAGCAGCGCCTCCTCTTCTATGTACCTATTAATTCTATCTTTTAGGATGGTTTCCATCACTTTACCTGGGACACATGTCAAACTGACAGGCCGGTAATTTCCTGGATCACCCCTGGATCCTTTTTTGAAAATTGGTGTTACATTCGCTACCTTCCAGTCATCAGGCACAAAGCCTGATTTGAGGGAAAGATTATATATTTTGGCTAGGATATCAGCAATTTCATCTTTAAGTTCCCTGAGAACTCGTGGATGGATGCCATCTGGTCCTGGGGATTTGTTAGTGTTTAGCTTAACAAGACATGCAAGGACCTCCTCCCTGGTTATTTCTATCTTGCTTAATTCTTCGGTTTCCCTCCCTACGAAGATAGGTTCTGTTTTGGGCATGTGGTCTCTATCTTCTTCAGTGAATACTGAAGCAAAGAATTCATTGAGTCTCTCTGCAATCTCTGTTTCCTCTTTAATAACCCCTTGCCTTCCATTGTCATCTAATGGTCCAATGGCCTTCCTAGTTGGGTTCTTACTTCTAATGTACTTAAAGAAGTCTTTGTTATTCCTCTGAGTATTTTTAGCTATACGCTCCTCAAAGTCTTGCTTTGCTTTCCTGATTGTTGCCTTGCATTTGTTCTGCCAGAATTTATGTTTCTGCCTGCTGTCCTCATTTGGACAAGCCTTCCATCTTCTAAATGAAGATGCTAAAGTATATTTGGAATTGAAAGCACAAAAAATATTCAAAGAGTTAGAAATTGGAGGTACGATCCTAATTTGTTCAAAGATCAGAAAAGCAAAGAGGCAATTATGGAAAGCTGGAAAGAAAGTTGGCAATGGAATGATAATAATGAGGTTAATTTTAACATTGTATGGGATACCATGAAGTCAGTTTTTAGGGGGGAAAGCATAAAATTGGCAAACCTCAAATATAAAAAGTATAAAGCAGAACACATAGAAAAAGAAAGGGAAATAAAACAATTACAGGAAGAACACGCAAAAAGTAAAGATAAAAAAATTCTCTTGAAATTACAAGGACTTAAGGCAGAAGTAATGGGTAAAGATATTGATAAAGTTAAACGAGATTTGATTTATTTAAACAGAGAATATTTTGAATTTAGTAATAAGCACTCAAAACTATTAGCAAGAGCAGCTAAGGTTAAAAGGGAAAAAAGAGAAATTGGGGTGTTAGTCGACAGGCAAGGTTCAAGGTGTAATAAGAATAGCGATAAATGTAAAATAGTTAGGGAATTTTACCAGGTGTTATATGCAAAAAAAGAAATAGATATGGAAAAGCTTAAAAGGATATTGGAGAGGCAGTTAGGGAATGGGATAAAACAAGAGCATAGGGAGAAAATGGAGGAAAAGATAACTGATAAAGAGATTAAGGGGGTAATAAGCGGATTGAAGATAGGGAAAGCCCCGGGGGATGATGGATTATCAACAGAGTTTTACAAAGAATTTAAAGAGGTGGTGGTCCCGAAATTGGTGAAGCTATATAATTATATATTAGATGGAGGATCAATCCCGACTTCATGGTATAACACTACAATTGTTCTTTTGCCAAAACTTGGTAAGAATTTGGAAAGAGTGGATTCGTACAGACCAATTTCGCTTATAAATCAAGATGCGAAGATCTTCACGGCAATATTGGCTAACCGTTTAAATAGTTTTATGGGGGAATATATAAATGTTGATCAAGTTGGGTTTCTAAAAGGACGACACATGGCGGATTTGACTAGAAGGGTATTAGATTTAATAGACAATGTTAATCAAACAAAGGAAAAAGTGGGATTACTATCATTGGATATTTTTAAGGCATTTGATTCAGTGCAGTGGTCCTCAATTAAGGAAATAGTTAGAAAATATGGGTTTGGAGAGAAATTTAACAGGGTTATAGATTTACTATATCAAAAAGGAAATGCCAGGGTTAGAGTAAACGAGGAGCTTACGGATGTGGTAAAGCTAGAGGCTGGTACTAGGCAGGGTTGCCCATTATCTCCTATCTTGTTTATAATGGCAATGGAGATTTTAGCTAAAAGTATAAGGGAGGACTCAAATATAGAAGGGATTATGGGTAATAAAGTGAGTATGTACGCAGACGATACATTGCTTATGGTGAAGCACCCGGAGCAGGTGATGGATAGGATTAAAGATCATCTACAAGTATTTCAAGCTATAACTGGATTAAAGATAAATTGGGACAGCCCGGAACTTTTAAAAGGCTGTCGAGGCGGCTGAGTCTTTGCCACCACCTTTGGCTCTCCCGGTGGGGCAGGGAGGCTCCCGTGAGGATGGACGCCAAGCCAAGCCACCACCAGCTGGCGGCCCAAGCCCTGCCTCCAGCCCAGGACTTTTAAAAGGCTGTCGAGGCAGCTGAGCCTTCGCCACCAGCTGGCATCCCAGGTGCTGCCACCACCAGGACCTTCATGACTGCTATTTTCCTTCTGCGAATTTGTCGTCGGGAGAGGGAGTGAGTCATGGGTTATTCTATTTTTCATTGTATTTTGTATCTACTGTACTGGATTTTGTATCTATTGTATTTTGCACCGTGTTTTCTATAGTGTATTTTTTGCTTTTTGTGATATTGGAAATGTACTTGTATTGCATTGTATTTTCATGTTGGATGTGCCCTTTTGATATATTGATTTTTATTATTCTGACATGTGCTGAGATATTGTATTATTATTGTGGAATTTATTGTAAACGTATTGACTATTTATTTTCTGTATCATTATATTGTTATTGTTCTTGTATTAACTTGCTGTAAGCTGCTCTGAGTTGGCCTGTGCCGAGTAGAGCGGGGTATAAATCCAATAAACATAAACATAAACAAAACAAAGCACATACATGTACTTCTCAGCTGAGTTGAGTGCTCTCAAAGGCCTTGTTGTCCATGAATCTCTCTTTTGCTAAAGGCAACCTCTTATACATCAGACTTCCATTCAGCACCAGAGCAAAAGCAACAGCAGACAAAACCAGGCTGTGCATGCCCTATCATAAGTGGTTCATTGCTAAGTCAGACCCTGAGTTTTTGAGGTTGTCTCATCCGGTGGTCTTTCAGTTGCAAATTTTTTTATTTATTTATATTTATTTATACTTAGATTTCTATACCACTTTACTTCCCCTAAGGGAACTCAAAGCAGTTTACAGAATACAAAATGCAGAATACAGTGTAAAAAATATAAATTCAAACAATAAAGCACATATCAATCATAGGAAGAATACAATTTGTACATATGATACACAATTTAGCATTGAAATATCAATGGCCAACAGTAACAAAGGTCCAAATCCTAAGCAGAGCCAGGGCTCGACGCTACCAGCGGAGCCCCGGGACGCAACGCTAACAAATGGAGACCCAGCTCAACGTTATGGATGGAGTCCAGGTCATGTCCCAAGACAACAGCGGCGTCCGTGACAAGAGTCCTTATAAGCCCTAACACCACACTCAACTGCTCCCCACTCCCCCATGGCCAAACACACCAGGGGAGGAAGCCCGAGATGCTGCTGGTCAGCCTCCGGACAAACATAGCCACAACAGCGGCGTAAGCTTTTGGAGGTGCCCACCACCCTCAAGCAACTGAAGTCACTCTCCCCTCTGGCCCCACCAGCTGAAAGAGGGGGAAAGCGGGAGTCCCGGAATGTCCATCGCTGCGGAACCTCTCCGTCCAGCATGGAGCCTCAGCGTCGGTGGCGGCGGTGGTGCTTTTGAGGGTGCAGGTCGCCCTCACCTGTTCTCACTCCTCCGCCAACCGGCCGGGCTGGGGGGAGGAACACAGTGCCTCAGCATTGGTGGTGGTGATGGCGCTTTTGAGGGCGCGGGTTGTCCTCAGCTGTTCTCACTCCCCCGCCAACCGGCCGGGCCGGGGGGAGGAACACGGAGCCTCAGCGCCGGTGGTGGTGGCAGCGCTTTTGAGGGTGCAGGTTGCCCTCAGCTGTTCTCACTCCCCCGCCAACCTGCTGGGCCGAGGGGAGGAACACGGAGCCATACACCTCGGCAGGTCATGCCAGGTGGAAGAGAAACAATATAGATATAGCAAGGATGTTTGCTTTAGTTTGTTCTGCAGAATAAAGGAATTCACAAGGAAGTGACTTGGAGTGGTGCCTCAAGCACTGTAGATTATGTATCTTTCACACTACAGGTTACATGTCTTGACTCACGTCATGCTACAGAGCATGCGAGTAGAGAACAAACAATTTATGTCATGGCATCTTACTCCTTCAATTGCTAGATATGTACATGGCAATAAAGAAATTGACCAGACTGTGCGTGTAAGTAATGCTTCTGCACTTCTACTTTCTTCTACTGCTGCTTCATCACCGTCTTCACAGGGTATAGAGATGTACTTAGGCTTTACTTTAACAAAGGCCATGCCAGTTCTAAATCTGTAGCATGTATTAAGAAATGAGAAAACATTTCTACAGCCTGTAATTGGTTATGGAAAGATAACCATGGGCTTAGTTTGCAAGACTCAATTTCTGAGGCATATATTTATGAGGAAATCCTATTACGGGAGGGGAAACAGGTGAATTGAAGATAATATACATCTCTCTCACTGACTCATATTTTGGGAGAGTTATGTTCAGTCATCTGCACTTAGCATGCTGTGAAAATCCAGTTTTACAGTGTAGTTTTTAGCCACGCAGGTAGGGTGAGGTGTGTAGAAAGCCATTTTGGGAAAGCTGGAACTCTTAGCATCACTGGAGTTCCAATTTTGTATACATTTACCTGGAAACAACTATCACTTAGTGAATGGAACTTCCTTATAAAGAGAAACTGCAAGCTATCTCCCTATAGCAACTCATTTTTACATGGGTGGCATGACATCATGAATGATATCTTTAAAAAGATCTAATTGTAATATTGTTATGTATTAAGGCAGAATTACAAGTTGCGCGGGCAGCGCCTTGCAAAGAGAAAGTGGCAGTTAAAGTTGGCTAAGAGAAAGGAGCTAAAGTTGTTGCGAAATCTCCCTTTCTGAGCGTGCTCATGCTATTCTGAGTTCGGTGATTGGTTACAGTTTTGGATCCTGTTCCTCATTAGTTAATACATATATATCGTGTTATGATTGGTTGGTTATGATTGTCCGGCGGGCTGCTACTTTGTATCAAGGAGCCACCACCGGGGAGACACTATATAAGCCCCACAGGTAAACAAGGGTGGGGCTGGACCGGATCTATACTACCACACAAGTAGCCAGTGATGAGCTAAGCCTGGGTCTCCTCCACATACTACCACTTCTAGTGTAACTTAGGCATTGCCTCTTCTACGGCAGATTCCGGAGGGACTGATTTCATGGGATTCGTATAGCCATCTTATGTCCGGAGCACTTTGTAAGCGTAACTTGAAAGATGTTGTTGTTCTGTTCATCGTTGTCTGGATGAATGCGTATAAGGGCCGGATGCAACAAATATTTATTTTTATGTTGGGCAATCTATTTGAAGCATAGAGCTGCAAGGGCGGGCAACATATGGTAGAACTACCTTTGGCCCACCCATCTGTAAAGTAGTGGGAATTTCCTCCCCAGATGGATGCTATATAAATGTAATAGATAGGTAGATAGATAAATAAATATTGCAAAGTTGTATTCTTTAAATATTATATTTGGCTTTCATATTGACCTAGATAATTGGTACAGTGGTTAAGTTATCTTGTGATTCTTCCACTAGATTCAGCTGGAGTAGCTGAAACAGTTTGTGATTTTCAAATTGCTAAATGATACATATTAGTTCAGAAGAATTCTTTGGAAATGGAGCCAGTTAATCCTTTAATTCATCGACATTGCAGTGATAAGATGGCAGAGAAGCTAAGTGTATTTGTATTTTTTCCTGTCTGAAAATTACATTCACCTTTTCATAGCTAGAACTGTCTTGGTACTAATTTTGAGATGAATATTTGTAGGGGATTCATTCTTTTAATCTGAGCAAAATGTTATGTTTTGGACCAACTCCTAGAATCTCTCAGCCAGCATGAGCTGGGGCACATTGTCTACAAATGTAACATTACAAAGCTCTGCTTCCACCATCCCCTGGATGAAAAGTTAGTGCTATATATGAGGGATGCATTAGCAGTTTTTCTCAGCATCACTAATCCACTTCCAATGGACAGATTACCTGTCATGATTTTACTTCTTAGTGATTCTAAAACCAAAACCTATGTGATGTGACCCAGATTCTTTTGTACATTGACAACAGGATACATGAACTCTCAATCTAGATTTTAAGGGATCGCCTTCATGTCTTATTTGGGAATTCTAACCCTCCAGTTCTTCAATATTAATGTGACTATTTTATTTTATTTTATTTATTCGATTTCTATACAGCCCACTCGGCCTCGGCCAATTCAGGGTGGTTCATCTTCATAGTCATCTGATTTCAGTGGCCATAGAATAACTGAGTAAAGTTTATCTTTATTTTTTCCTTGTATCCATTATTGATACTTCAAGTGTCGACCACTTGCCTGAAGTCTTTCTTTATACAAATGGAAGATTACCATGTAATTTGTCCCAACACTGCTGTAACAGGCATACATTGGTACCTCTGGAAAACATGTGGAAGTAGTTTGCTGAGAGAGTTAGCTATTGCACCCAATCCCTTTGTTGTGTAGCACAGGTAGTACAGAATAGTAAACGCCACGTACATCACTTGTGTACATCTCATGCAGAAACTTTGATGGCAAGATAAAAAGATGGCATTAATTAACTGTCCCACTCTAAGATTAATCCTGTATCCCATCAGCACTAGCCAATATACCTGATGGGAAGGGATGAGTCAAATTGCAGTCAAACAAGATCCAGAGGGCCATATGTCATCAACTAAAAATGTTCTCTTGTCTGCACTCTGTAATTTTTCATTTATTTATATTGTTTCTATCCTTTTTCCACCCCTCCCCCCTGCAGATCTCTATCTGGACGAATAGTTGGTGGAGTCTGGTGGTTTTTCACCCTAATCATCATCTCTTCATACACAGCCAATTTAGCTGCTTTCCTGACAGTAGAGAGAATGGTGTCTCCTATAGAGAGTGCAGAAGACTTAGCCAAGCAAACAGAGATTGCTTATGGGACTCTGGATGCTGGTTCTACTAAAGAATTCTTCAAGGTAAACAAACTTACTTCTGGCTTCAAAAACAGAGCAAAAATATCAGAATATCCTAGAAAATGCAGCACATATAAGGTTTTGCCAGGACCATAAATACCCTAGAAACATTGAGTAATTATATGCTTCCACAGAATACAGAGTAATTACACTTAGCAGCATCAAAAGTAATTACCCTGTGACTTTCAGCAGAGATTTAGAGAATAATAAGTGCTCGGTTAGCTCTACAATTTAATGGCACCATTTACCATATGTAAATACACTGATGTATTACAAGGTAAGAGCTTGAAAAACATGTTTCCTTTCAATGCTCTTATGTACCATGCTTCTCACTTCCCTCTAATGCTTTTTCCAGATCTCCTGCCGCATTTCTGGAGCACATTTAAAATAGTTTGGTTCAACTGCTTTTGCTGTTGGTCACATGAGTCACACCATTTTGAATGCTGTCTAGTTTGGTGGACAGTATCTTCCCAGAGGTCTTTCCTTATCTGAACACCATGCTAGAAGTTCTAAGCATTGAATCACAAACCTCTTACCTGCATATATCAAATACTCTGCCACTCCCTTGTGATTCTGTCCCAGGGCTAGTATTTAGGAAAGGTGGTGGGATTTTCAGCCAAATTTCTAGTATTCAGCTTAATCATCTGTATTTAGAGTTTGGCATTTCTGCTGGCTGGGGAATTCTGAGCACTGTAGTTCCAAACAAAGGAACTGCCATAAACCTCTGCCTTTGTCTCATCTCGATTCTTTTCAAATGTTCATGTTCCATAAAATGTATCACTCCAGTTGCAGTAATTACTGCAGAAGCACACAAGGCTGGCCCCAGCTCATGCAAAACCTTTCTCCATAAGCCTAGGTGACTATTGACAGAGATTGTGTGGAGGCTGCTCACCTCTACAAGCCCAGCCCACTCAGCCTTGAGTGCTTTCCTCTCTTTGTCTATGCCATGTGTAGGCACACAGGCCAGCAAATGTGTGTCTTCCTTGGTGTATGAATCTCTGCTCTGTGTATTAACACGTGCTAAGAGCAGTGGATTTATGCTATTCTGGACAGAGATCTAAAATAGCGGTTTTTGAGAAGATGTGGACGTACATGAAGTCAGCTGAGCCCTCTGTTTTCGTGCCGACAACAGAAGAGGGGATGAAGCGTGTGAGGAGATCCAAAGGAAAGTATGCCTACCTGCTAGAGTCTACCATGAATGAGTACATTGAGCAGAGAAAGCCCTGTGACACCATGAAGGTGGGAGGTAACTTGGATTCCAAAGGCTATGGCATTGCAACGCCAAAAGGTTCACCGCTGAGGTAGGTAGACCTAATTGTGTTATGTATTTCCTTTTTCTGATGGCCAAGCTGTTAGTGCTTCCATAAATATGACACCAATCTCAGTTAGCATAATAGAAACCATGTAAATGTAGGTGGAAGGAGAGAGGGAAGGGGAAAGGAAAGAATGAATGAATTATGATTTGAAAGTAAACTAGCAAGCATCTGTTTAATGGGAGTGTCTCATACTTCAAGGTCTACTTAATGCAGTAGCCTCACTCCCTATATTGTATTATCTATTAATACATAAGCAACTTTGTATAAATAACAAAGATTGTCTGGTATACTGGCTGACTGGCTAGCAAATCCTTACTTTGAAGCAACTGAGCTTGTTTTGTGGTGCATGACTGTCATGCAGTGTATATTTTAGTCCTTGTTTGGAATCAGCCTTTAAAGAGATTCTAGGGTTCAGCATGTTTCATATGTGCACATTTGGACAAAGAGATGCAAATCTGCTTAGGGCAAATAAATGGAAAAGCCAAGTGTTTTTCTTTTAGCCAGGCAATAAATCACTAGCCACCTTCTTCTGCTTATTCAGTAACTCTTTGAAAGCCAGAAAGTTAGCTAAATGGGTGGTGCCAACGTCCTGGATTATAAGGTATGACACACATTCACTTAGCCACTAAACAGCATAATATATAGTGATAACATGTAACTGCCAAATAAGCAAAGTGGACAGGGATGGAAAGTGGAACACAGGCTACATAAAGCAAAGACAGTAATGCAACAGTGCTAACAGCATCCAGAAAACATTGTAATTTACTGTCCACTTATAATTCTCATCCTGTATCTACTGTCCATAGTCACACAAACATGATTGGATTCTCTTACTGATACCACAATATACAACGAGCACAGACTTTCATGGTTTGATGTGACCTTTCTATTTTAAGCGTAGATGCAACGTAACTCTTAAAAGAATCCAATTATTTCAAATATTAAGGGAATATTTTTATATTGAGACAATTGTGATATTTGGCCTCAAAAATATCAAAAAATGTATAAAAACAATGAAATTAGATATTTTGACGTTTGTAATTTAAAATATCCCATTTCCAAGACAATGGACAGGTTCTTTATAGATTTCCTGGTCTAGGAGAAAAAGCCGATGGAGAACATTTTGCTCTTCCATTTAGATTGATGGTGCTTCTTTGGAACATATAGTCCCAGTTTTGTTTCATAGTGTTTGTTGTTCATTACTGTTTTAGCTATTAATCTTAATACTAGATACTCTTCAGGAATAATGTGGCATTTGTCTCCACTGTGGGAGCCAACCAAGAAACATATCTTCTTCTGTGTCTGACTGAACTGGCGGACCCTTTTTTATGCTTCCATCCAGAAATTTGGTAATTGAAGTCAATGGGATCAGAACTGTTAATATACATATATACCGTATTTGCCAGCATATAAGATGCATTGGAGTATAAGACAAAATACCCCACTATAGGCCACTTTATACAATTCAAGACACACTCCATTTTCCCAGTGTATTTTAAGGGGGGAGTGGGTCTTATATGCCAGCAAATATGGTAAGTGATTCCTCAGAAGTGATAAATGAAGCGGGTAGGATTTCTGATGACAGTTTTTACTTCTTCTGAGGCACTCTGGAATTGTGCTACTTTTCCAAGACCATGCAGAAGGCACAATTGAGATTTGAAAACTCAACCTTTGAACTGAACTGTCCGGTCAGCTGAACAGTGTATGCAGTCTCCCAAAAATAACCCTGCACACTCACCTTTTGATAAGAACCAAAACTGCCCTACTTGTCTTGGTAGCTATTACTTTTAAGTAATTCAGTACCTTTAGTTTTGGTTTTAAAATATGGTCAGTTCTGATTTGTACCATCATTCTCAAACTGAAATGGTAAATCACATGCTTACAGCAGTTCAACCTACTCTTTGCATTTATGATGCCTGTATCCATCCTAGCTGCACATTGAGCAGGCTACAAGCATATGAAGCTTAACATCACAGTCCTTTCATGTTTGCTGAGAAGTAAGTCCTGCTGTGTTCATTACTCTGTAGTAAGTGAAGCACTGCAGCAGTGAAATGCCTATACCTTCAGCCAGGTTTGCATTGTCACACATTACAACAACGTGTGTTGGCCACCACGTGTGCTTGCATTACAAAATGATCTCTTCTTTCACTTAAATTTCCACAGAAACAATTATCAAGTGATTACATAAGATGTGCAAAGCTTGCGAGTGAAAATGGCATATTGGGCAGTTGCAGTCTGCTACTAGGTCACAAACTAGGTCAATGGGTGACACAATGAGTACGCAAAGTATTCTTTTAAAGAAGATTGGCCCATAAAACCCAAGATTGGTACCATTGATGTGGGATTGGAAGCAGAATTGCAGACACAATGAACTTAACAAAAATGTGGTATTTTTCACACAACACAATGGCAACAACAGTAATACAAATGCAGCCTAAGACAGAGTGTTACAAAGTATACACTGCTGAGTTTCATTCACAAAACACTGTGCCAGAACAGGAGTTATTTATAGGGAACATAAAGCATGCCAATTTCTACTTGAAGCAAAATGGGTCAGGAACAAAGACCCCAAATGCCTTCATTGCCCAAGGCAGGAGACCTACAATACAAGGGAAACAGTTTCAGGTGTGGAGTCTTTAAAGCCCTTAAACACACATTCAGATATAAATGTACAATAGTAAATGTTCTGCTTGTGTAACTTTGTGTAGTGGAATCAGATGATGTCATCAACTGGTAGCAGCAAAATTTGATTTAAGTTAATTAAATGCTTCCTATCCCTCAGTTTTCTGAGGCTCCCTGAGATATTTTTTTTGGCCTTGGAAATCCTTTGGAAGTCTCAGGGCAGGAAGGGGGGAGCCTTTAATTACCAAAATCCAATGGAGCACAGGTGTGTTCATCAGTGCTGAACAGGCAAATTGTATAACTAGTCACTGTAATGCAAAATAAGCTGTACGAAATCAGCTGTGGAAGGCAGATTGGTAAATAAGAACACACACATGCACGCACGCATGTACAAGGTCAACTTTGTAAAAACTAGAAGAGGAATTGAGGGGAAGATTGAAATATATTTTGTAATTGGCTTTCCTTTTCAAAGTAGTAACCTTTCAGCAAAAGCTCCCTGGAGACACAAAGAACTTGTATATCAATTATTCCAAGTCATTTAAATGAATAAAAATGTTCCCTGACAGACATTCAAGAAAACTAACACACTTCAGAAGAAATGGGCTAGCCAACTCCATTTTTCATCAAGGATTTGGGGGCTGTCAGATACCAGAAGATGCCAAATGAGCTACAAAGAAAAACCAATTACCTCCCTGAGTCGGCCTGTGCTGAGTAGGGTGGGGTTTAAATTAAAAATTGAATTGAATTGAATATAGTCTCTTGGGGAGGAAAAAAATATCATGGAACAAGCAACATGTGAGTGTAATGGAATGATCTGTACTTAAAGAACAAAGAAGGTCTTATTCAGCTTTATGGATAATACTAATAAGAACATTTCCTGAGATAGCTGAAGAAAGATGGTGCACTTGAGTTTGTGCACTTATTAATGCACAGCAATGATGCATCAGTATTGTATCATCAATGCTGATGCTTAAAACACTGCTTACATACAAGGGAAGCTCACAAGAGGGGCCCTGTGTAAATGCTAAGATCATGGTCATCAGCCCTGAGAGTCAACATGAACACATGTACTGTTTTTATTTTCCCCAGCAACACCCTCAGCACTTAATGTCTCTCCCTCTCTCCCATCATGTGGCATAGAGTCAAGACTAGATTAGGTAGGAAGCAGCCATATATGCCCCTTTGAAATGATACTGCGGTGTAATATAGACAACCCTAGATTACATTTCCCCACATCAACATAAAGCTGGTAATCTTGGTAGCAATCTAGTGGTAATATTGTAAAGGTGATTTGATCTCTCTCTCTCTCTCTCTCTGATTGTGTGTGTGTGTTAGAGAGAGAGAGAGAGGTGTATATGAATATATATGATTCTCTGTTATAAAGTGTCTTGAGACTCATTCAGTTAAAAGAAGGAATACTAATCAAAGGTTTGGTGTGGGAGGAGGGCTGTTTGACTCAAAGCTGCTATAGTAGGTGGCCTATTACAGCTATGTTATGTTTAACTAGCTGATTACCCGGCATTGCTGGGGCTTTTTATTTTCTTTAAAGTATGTATAGTTCTGCCAGCCTCCCCTTCCCCCAAACCAGGATAAACACTAAGGCATGGCCCACCGACCCACCAGCCTGTCGCCCTTCTCCGGTTGTCCACCCAGGGTTCTCTGCCAGGTGTTGGGGCCTTGCTTGCCCCCACCACTACCACCCTCTTTTACCTTCCAGTCCCTCCATGGCTCACCCCAGTTGCCTTCTCCAGCTCTTTGTTTCAGTGGCCCCCACAAGGGGGCCGCCTTTCACCCTTCTCTGGTTCTCCTCCCGGTGTTCTCTGCCTGGTATGCGGGACTTGGTTGCCTCCTCACCCCGCCGCCCTCTTTTACCTTTCGGCCCTTCCATGGCTTGCCCCGGCTGCCCTGTCCGGCTCTTTGTCCAGGCTGCCCCCGTAAGGGTGATGGTGTTGGCGTCCATGGCAGTGGCTGTAGCAACCCGGCTTCCACCCAGCACTGAAGATCCTCAGTGGCCATTTGTTTCGCCATTTGTTTCGCACACCAGGCAGAAAACCCCTTGGCAGAGACCTGGAGAAAGGCGACAGGTGGGAGGGACAACCCTTGCCAGGGCTGCATGGATGAAGAGCCAGAGAAGGCAGCCAGGGCAAGCCAAGGAGGGGCCAAAAGTTAAAAGAGGGCGGCGGGGGTGGGGATGCAAGCAAGGCCCAGATACCGGGCGGAGAACCAGAGAAGGGTGACAGGCAGGTGGGTCGGTGAGGCATGCCTTTGTGTTTAGCCTGTTTCAGGGGAAGGGGAGGCTTGCAGAACTTGCTCGGGTTTTCTTCTTTTACTGTGCCGCTGAAGGGAGCTGTGGCCACAGCTTTCTTTCCCGGCAGTGTGTCCTGGCTTTGCTGCACATGCGCCTGTGTCGCGCATGCACAGTAGTGTTGTTCCATTGTGTTTGCCTCGGCCGGTGGGGGTGCCCCTTTGCCTTTCCTTTTTAAAAACCTACAATGTTTATCACATATCCCTGTTTTTCACTGAATGATTGTCAAGACACCTGAAGAACAGGGTTTTTTTAAAAAAATTGTAACTATTAGAGTGACCATGCTGGCTGGGGGATTCTGGATTTTAATCTAAACAAAATAACCTGTCCTTGCATATATTTATAAATGCACACACATCAGACCTCTGGCTGATGGCCAAGGACAGAATGTGCTGCTCCTAAGTTCCTGAGGTAGCTGTGAGATGGAACTGAATGTACTGCTGGACCCAAAGAGGGAAAGCTGGCTCAGTTCAGCTCCTTGGAGGTGGGATGGGCCAGGCTAAATATATAAATAGGACTGCTCACAAAATGAAAGTGAGATCCATAAAATCAGTATATAAAATCAAGTTCAATATCCTTGTCTATTTTCCAGTAACTTAGAAGAGAATAGAGCAACAGCTACTGAATAACATTTTCTGGGCAAAGCAAGTCCAGGACCTTTTATCCAAATAGCCACACTTTGTACTTTCTAATAGAATCTATAAGTAAATCCTTCACAGGCAGTCTCACTTCTCCTGTCTCTAGGCCAAATGTGAAACTGCCAAAGTAAAGCCACCTTTGGGAGTTCATTATGTAGTTCCTTTCACTTGACCTAGTGTGAGAAAGATTAGCCAGCACAAGGCTGCCATTGCAGGAGTACAACCGATTGTGGTTAGAAAACACCACAATCTTCGAGGAGACTTCGTGTACCCTGACAGTCTCACTGATAAGAAAGAAATCCATTAGGATTTATACCTGTGTGAAGCAACTTTCAGATTCTCATGTTTAAACTAATGTCATACTTTGGGTGTCAAGAAATACTGCCGCATTGCACAGTGCTTGCACCTTCCAGATATCAGATAAATCCCACAGCAGCCGTTAATGCTGCTTCAGTTTAGTTTTTCTTATAGGCCAAAATACAGTACTGTAGTAGGTTCTGTGGCACTCCGATGTCTAGTCATGCCTGCCACATGACCACAGAAATGTCTGAAGAAACAGACAGTGCTGGTTCTTTGGCTATGAAACAGAGATGAGCACTGAACCATAGAGTCAGATATGACTGGCTTTCGAGCAAGGGTGACCTTTACATGTAGTAAGTTGCAACTATAGTAGGCCCTTTGAAGCAATGGAATTTACACAGGTATTGACTTATTTATCTCCACTGCTTCAGTGGACCTACTCTAGGTGTGACTTGGGACTGTGGTGGCTCAGTGGTTAAGAAGCTCACATTGTTAGCTGGAAGGCTGGCAAGTCAGCAGTTCAAGATCTGGGTACAGCATGATGGATTGAGTGCCCATCATCTGTCCCAACTCCTGCCAACCGTTTGAAAGCAAGAAAGTGCAAGTAGATAAATAGGGACCACTTCAGTGGGAAAAGATCTTGGGGACATGAAAGGAGCATGAAAGGAGCCTCATTTTGGGCATCCCCTGAGTGGAGTTTCTCCAGCAAAAATCCTTTCAACCCAGAATAATTTCTGACATGAAATTATAATTATTATAGGTGTGCTCAAGCACACAAAATGTATCCTCTTTTTCTAGCAGATCAAAGCTTTTCCCAGAAAAGTAATTTTTCCAAACTTGTTTTCACCTCAAAGCAATTCTGTGACATAAAATGGACAGGAAAAAATGCTTGGCTCATGTCACTTAACAGACTTTACAACTGACTGGTGATCTGTACTTGGGTCTTATCAGTTCTAGGTTACACACTAATCCAGGGACAGGCAACATGGAGTCCTCTAGATTTTGGAAGGGACTCTAACTCCATATCATCTATAGCCAGCATGTCCAAAGTCAAGAGATGATGGGAGTTGCCATCTGTAATATTTGCAGGATTCAGCAATTTACCTACCTTTGCTCATTGCTATTCTATACTGCCTCTCAGTTACAAATAATACAGGGACTAGATCTTGCAGAAAAAGATGACATTTGGCATCTTATATGTAGTTGATCAAAAGCACACCTTATTGCAGTTTATACTTAAGTGCAGTGTTAAACTAATCCTCCTCATAA